>NJPS01000045.1:0-564142 GCA_002946415.1 Rutstroemia sp. NJR-2017a BVV2
AAGCATTCCAGTGATCCTTTTTAGCTAGTTTTATCTTTAAAAAGTACTGATTCCGAGCTAATCGGTACTGTTCTTGATAAGAACCTTGACTACCTTGACTATTTTGGATTTTTAATCTCCTCTGAGCTAGTAGTATAGATTTTCTCAACTCTTTTAGCTCTGAAGTCCACCAAGGTTTAGCTTTTAAACTAGGTTTAGTCTTGGGAATAGCTTTGTTAGCTGCTAGCTGAACTAATAAGACTAGTTCCGAACTAATCGATTCCAGATAATTTTGTGCTACCTTATCTAATTTCAGGCCCAGCCTAGTGAAATTAGGGGAGAGACTAGCTAGAATAGTCGATTCTTTTACAATTTTGACTAAATAGTCTGAAAATAACTCCTAGTCTGCTAACTTGGTATTAAAGTGAGCACTAGCTACTTTTAATCCATTTGGAGGTATTAGCTCCCTTTTTCCCTTGATAGTAAATAAAATTAGTAAATAATCAGATCCCAAATCAGCTAGCACTTGCTAGTCCTCAATACACCCGGCTAATGCTTGTGTAGCTAGTGTAAGATCCAAAACTGACTCGCTAGTACCCCTGAAAAATGTAATAGTCCCGGGTTCGTTAATTAGTTCCAGGTTTTGCTCTTCTATCCAACTAACTAGCTTAGTACTAGCTTGACTACTTCGGCTATTTGGGTTCCACCAAGGATAATGGAGGTTAAAATCCCCCAAAATCATTGAATTAGCCGAAATAGTCCTAGGTAGTAAGCTCCTTTCTACCGTTATAGTCGAAATTCCCTCGATTTGGCTATTTTCGTTATAAAGATTAACTAGCTCAAATATATTGCTTTCTTCGGCTATTAATAGGACTAGTAGATCAGGATCGAGGTTCGAAGGAGCTAGTGTAACGCTAGGTATATAGGTCTTCGAGATATAAGCAAGTATTCGAGGTCTGAATCCCAAAGTAATTGGAAGGATTTGACTGAAGCTAATATGAGAAATCGATCGACTATTTGAGTAGTCTGGACTTTCACTTATAATCCAAGGCTCTTGGATTAAAATTAAATCGATTTTTAGCTCAATAGCTAGCTGTAGTACTGATTCCGTCGCAGCTGAGCTTCGGTTAAGATTCACTTGGATAATCCGGGTGCTAGTGCTAATCATAGACTAGCTCCCTTAATAGCCTTATAAATTTCACACTCTTTTGAAGTGGAAGTATAATTATTTTTGCAATTAGCACATTTTGGAGCTAAATGGGAGCATTTCTGACTATTTTGCTTGCAAATTGAGCAATAATGCTGTTGTGTAGCGTAGGGTTCGCTACAGAGGCTATATTTAGCCCCTTTTCGGCAAAATTTAGCCAAATGTCCAAATCCTTGGCATTTAGTACACTAGGTGGATCTAGAAGTAGTTAGAAGCTTTTCAGCTCTAATACTAATTCCAGCTATCCAAACCCGGTTTCTAATACATCTTTCAGCTTCTGCTTCAGTAGCAAAAGAGACTACTACTGATCCCCCTCGCTTAACAGCTCGATTTTCTGCCGAGGATAGCCAATAGGGAGTACTAATAGGCTTTAAATTCAAGTTAGAATTAAAAATCTTTAGTTCGTCCAAAACTAACTCCATTCCGTGAGGTGTATTGAAATCCAAAGTGGGAATCCCATGAAGGACTACTTTATACCAAAGTTCATCTTTAATCATTGATTTAAAAATGATTAAATACTCCCAAATAGCTCTTTTCTCGATTAGAAAATCTGAAGTAAAAGGACTAGTACTAGTAACTACTAGATTCTTCTTATTACTAGTACTAGTAATAGAAGAGACTACTAGTCCCTTTATACTTTTGTCTAAGAAAGCCTTATTTATAGCATTTCGAAGTGCTAGCGCCGAAAAGGGGGTTTCAGACTCTCGAATCAGAATTAGTCGATTTTGGACTTTAGTTTTTTTCGGGGCTTTTTTGATTATAGTCCAGTTTCCAGGGGTACTATTAGCACCTGCTAGTACTATAGAAGCAAAAGTGGGTCCAGGGGGTGAATTAGCCGCCGAATTAGCCGGGGTAGTACCAGTAATAGTCGAGTTAGTTGAGTTTATCTGATTGGAAGGATTTTTGAGAATCGAGATATTAGTACTCTTCGCGGCGCTAACTGCTTTGGTCTTAGCTTCGATTTTTCGAGTAGTATATTCCAGATTATTTATTTGAGAGGCTAGCTGATTTGTAACCTTTTGTAGCTTTCCTGATTCAGTATATTCTCTAAATATCTCGATTAAATCAAGGATTTGAGACTGTTTTTCACGTGATTTTGTAGCCGAGTATGCTTCTACTAGCAAATCACATGCCTGGAGGATTTTAGCGCTAGCCAGATCCGGGGTAATATCAATAGTTGGTTCAATAGTAGAGAATCGGATAGTTTTGCTTAGCCGGGAAGGGGTAAAGGTATTAGCCTGTTTGGGAAGGCGGTAGATAGTTCTGCCGAGTCCAGTAGTATTATTCGAAGTAGCATTAAGTGGGTCTGAGCTAAAAATCGAGTTGAGACCAGATATATCCAAATTGGGATCAAAAATCGAGATATTTGGTAGAGAAGGATTATTATCCATATCAGTATCCCTATTAATAGGAGGTGAGGATCGAATAATAAAGTCGCTAGCAGGTCTAGAGGTATATTGATGGGTTGGGGTTAAAGGGAGTTCGATTTGGATAGGATTTTAAGAGTTTTCAACTCCCAAATCCGCTATTTTGACCGCGACGACGATATCTCGACAACTAGCAGGCGTATTGCTAAGCGGGCTAGCAGGTTCGATCCGCAGAAGCATATATAGTCGGATTTAATATCAGTATTGATGTTTTTGGATTCGGTATTGTTTTTCGAGCGAAAAATGGTTTTTGACTTTTTTGAATATCTTGTACTATTATAAATATTATTACTAGATTTGATAAAAATATCTATTATCTTCTAAAATAAGTTAATTTCTTTACTTTTTCCAAACTAAATAAAACTATCTATTTCTCTATTATTGAACTAACTACTTTAGATCTAACTAGTACTAAAATTCTCTAAATATATAATTTGCTAGTCGAAATATATTCGGCTACTAAATTATATAATAAGCAAACTTAAATCTTTGATTTAATCGAGATATTTAGAAAATATATCGAATTAGGAAAGTTATAAAAGGTTACTAATTAACTAGTTTCTTAGATTAATAATTTGGAATATACTATATAAAAAATCGAAGTTAAAACAAAAATATTGATTAATTGATTTATTATTTTAACAACCTTTTTGAGTCTAAAACTATAATAGATCGACTAGTAGCTGAAGGCTGCTAGTAGCTAAATATAAATAGTATTTAAATATATTTTTAAGTCAAATAGTATCAAGAGATGGTAAGGAACTAGTTCTAGTAAATGAAAATAACTAAAATAATGAAAATATCAATTTGATAAAAATGAAAATAAAATCATTCCAATTTAAATATCTAATCTAATCTTCAACTAGCTCTTGAACTAGATGATATTTTCGGATACAAATTTTTATCTCGCTTAAATAAGCAATGCTAGCTTCGATTCCGGAGATAGTATTAAGAAGAAGTGGAAGTGATAAGTAGTTTATAGCTAATTTGTCTTTTAGCTTGCTCCGAGCTAGACTAAAATGGGAACAACTTAAAAGTAAGTATTTAGAAATCTCTTTTGCCCCACAAATATATTTATTAGTACTAGTATACCTTAATAAATATAAATATGATTTTAAATAACTATATCTGATTTTAAAACAAAAGTAGTTAATATTATTAATAAGATTAATATTATAATTTTCAAAAACCTTTTTTAAATCCAATTTAATCTAATTATTACTATTATTACTTTGATTATTTCTTCGATTAAATTATCTTCCGAATTCTCTTTTGTTTTAGTAATACTAATAAGTAATAATAGTAATTCTGGAAATTAGATTATTATTAATAAAATCGTTAAAAAAACCAAAGTCCAAAATTAACTAATTTTGATTCGAGATCTTAATATCTTTTTCTTTATATTAGCTTTATAAAATATTATTAATAAAGTTTTCTTAGATAAAAATATCAAAAGATTAATAGTTTCTTTAATTACTACTATTAGTAATAAGAAGAATTTAGTAATTATTATAATTATTCTTTTTACTTTCGATTTCTTATTTGAGAAAGAATATAATAATTCTTATTTATATATAATATATTCTACAAACTTTCGATCTTATTATCGGAAAGCTAAATAGAATTATTAGAACTAGATAGTAATTATATATTAATCGAAGATTATATTGGAAGCGAAGATATAATAGTTAAGTATTATAAGATACTTGTAATAAGCTCGGAATAAAGAACTATTAGCGAAATAGAGATGAAAACTATCTAATAATCGAAGATATAAATAACAAATTCAAAATAATATTAGCTTTTTCGAGTCTATAATAAAATATAGAATCTAATAGATAATATTTTGGTAATATTTTGTTCTTTAAATAGAATCAGTTTTTATAAGTTTATAGTAAGATATAAAGTTTATAAAGGAAACTTTTATAGATAAAAATTGATAAGATATCTCTAAGATATTATAAATAGAATCCGGAATCCAATAATATATATAACTTATAAATATATCTTATTAGAAGTTTATAGATAATTAAAAAAAGTAATAATATAGAGAAATAGATTAAATAATATCTTTTTAAGTTTGGTAAAAGATATAAAGAAAAAGAGAATAACTATAAAGGATTTATAAGAGATTTAATAAATATTATTATATATATAGAGGAATATAATATAGAGATTTCTGTAAATTCTAGAAAAGTATTATTATAAAGATAGATCTAAAAACAATAATATAAGATTATAATATTCTTATAAAGACTTCGATATCTCTTAATTCTAATCTGATATATCTGATATATCTCGAATCGATTTTTTATATAGTTACAAACTATATATTGAAAAGAAGAGTTATATAAAGATATTTTAGTTAGTAAACTAGAAATATTATATTTTATACTATCTAGCTAAGGATTAAGATATAGTAAAGTTTATAAAATATAATCGATTTTATTATATAAAAGAAATCTAATAAGATAATACAAAATAGTATATAAACTATAAAGTATAATATATAATAGTAATAATAATAATACTATCTATATAATTTGAGAAGATAGATATATATATCAATCTATAATAGAATATTAGATAGCTAATAATAGAGATACTAAATAGATCTAAGAAACAAATAAGAATAAAGATATAAAGAAAAGATTTTTATTAGATCTAAATTCTCGAAGATAGTAATTAGATAGTTTATAATATTTAGAAGATTCTACTAAAGATCTAAAACTAGTAATTCTACTATATTTGCTAAAAAAGTATCTATAGGATTTAGGATTCTACTTTAAATTATATTTAGTTTTAATAGATATATATAATTTAATCTATTTTTGACTTCTTATTTAATCGAAATTAGTAAGTTATCTAAAAAGTTAAAAACTGAAAATTATAAAAACTCGGCTATTTTGCTAGCTCCGAATCAATACTTAGTTTATACTAATAGATTAGAACTAATAAATCAAAAAAAGATTGGAATCGATCTAGTTTTTTTAACTTTAATTAGAAACTAATCTAGAAATCTAGCTAGAATATTGGAACTAGTTAGCTAGTTTATAACAACAAACTAACCAGAATAGTTGAAGGAATTAAGTTAGTAAACAAAATAACTTAAAAAGATCAAGAATTCATTATTTTCTTAGATAATCAAGTTACTTTATAAAGATTAAAATCATTTAATGATAAACTAGAACAAAATCAAGTAGTACTAGTATACAAAGCTAGCCGAGAAATAGTTAGAAAAGGAGCTAAAATCAAATTAGTTTAAATTCCAGACTATTTCAAGATACTAGATAACGAAAAAGTAGATCTACTAGCTAAATCGGGGATTAAAATAGATTTGGTAACTTAAACAACTAGTTTCAACTATTTAGGAGTTCAAATTAAACAAATTAAAAATCAGAAATAGTTAGAATCTCTTTTAAAAACTTTGGAAACTATATCGGAAGCTAGTTTGCTTAGCTTGACTAATTATTTAAAAAATTTTAAATCTATTTCTCGAAATTATATCCAAATCCCAAATTCGACTAAAAGAGCTACTACTAGTATCTTCTTCTAATTGAAAATCAGATATAGTTATTTAAAATCATATTTATATTTATTAGGATATACTAGTACTAATAAATATATTTGTAAGATAAAAGAGATTTCTGAATACTTACTTTTAAGTTATTCCTATTTTAGTCTAGCTTGGAGCAAGCTAAAAGATAAATTAGTTATAAATTACTTATTACTTCTACTTCTTTTTAATACTATCTCTGGAATCGAAAAATTTGTATCCGAAAATATTATCTAGCTTAAGAGCTAGTTGAGGATTAGATTGGATATTTAAATTGAAATAATTTTATTTTCATTTTTATCAAATTGATATTTTCATTATTTTAGTTATTTTCATTTACTAGAACTAGTTCCTTATTATCTCTTGATACTATTTGGTTTAAAAATATATTTAAATATTATTTATATTTAGTTACTAGCAGTCTTCAGCTGCTAACCGATCTACTATAGTCTTAGATTCAAAAAGGTTGTTAAAATAATAAATCAATCAATCAATTAATCTTATTTGAGAAAAGAGCTATTTAGGAATATTTAATTACTTTTAAATTATATTTAAAAGATAAATCTTAATATAAAGTAATACTTTATAATATCTTAATTTAGAATTTCAATATATCTTATAAAATAGAATTAGTATTAAATAAACTAAAAACTTTTAATTTCAATCTAGATTTAAAACTAATTAGTATTTTATATTAGTTATTCTTAATAGAAAATCAAGTTATTAAATAAGGAAGATTAATAATAATATTATTTATTATTAAAGTAGAAATTAAGAAATATATAAGAAATCGGATTTGAATAACTAGAATTAGTATTAGAACTAAAAAACTTATTATTATTTCTAGATCTATCTAATATACTAAATATTAAGGATTTGGATATTTAGCAAAATTTTACTAAAAAGAGACTAAATATAGTTTCTATAACAAACTTTATATTATTAATTAATATTACTATTTGATTTATAATTAAAATAATCAAAAATATTTCTATTTAGTATCAAAATATATTAATTACAAAAATAATTATATTTCTATTTTTAAAAAATATAAACTATATAAAGTTATTAAAGAAACTAATTTATAATTAATATAAATATATAAATTCTCTAAATAAATCTAAATCGAAGTTTGATTATAACTGAATTAGTATTATAACTAGTTATTAAGTTAAAAATCGATTTAATATTAATTTAAGAATCTTAGATTATAAATGAAAATCTAGATTATATAGATAATCAATTGATTTCTTATATTAGTTTTAGTTAAATTCTTCTAGTTATTTTAAGATTTAGATTTCGAATACTTATTTATATTTCGAAGATTTATATATCTAATATTATATTAACTTTTTCAAATATTAATTTTAATCTATAGTTCTATTAGTAATCGAAGAAAATAATATATTTAAACTAATCAATATTTATAATAAATCTAGCTAAATCGAAGGAATTTCGATTAAAATAATAAAAAGAAATTTGCTATCCAGAATTATTTCGACTAATTTATTTATTTTAAATAATTTCAATCTTTATTACTTTTGATAGAATCTAAATAACCGAAATAATCAAACCAATACTAAACTAGTTTGATAGATTAAAAAGTAAAATCTAGAACTAATTAATAAATCTAGAACTATTATATTTTTTAGAGAAGCTAGTAAATTAGTTTTAGATTTTATATTAGCTATATAAGTATTAGCTAGATATATTGATAACTAGTAAATTATAAATAATCAGTTAAGACAAAAATATTTAGATAAAATAATTCCGAATTCAAAATTATCAAACCCAATATAGAATCTGACTATATATATTTCTACAAATCGAACCTACTAACCTACTTAGTAATATACTTACTAATTATCGAGATATTGTTATCGTAGCTAAAATAACGGATTTAGGAATTTTAATCTCTCAAAATCTTATCCAAATCGATCTTTCTTCAACCCCAACTTATTAATATATTTCTAGATCTATTAGTAATATTATTATTCGATTCTCTTTTCTTATTAATATCGATATAGAAATAGATAATAATTCTATATTACTAACTACTTCGATTTTCAATTTAAACTTAGATATATCTAGTCTAAATGAGATTTTTAGTTCAAATCTATTTAATACTACTATAAATATTATTACTGGACTTAATAGAAATATCTACTATCTTTCGAAATAGATTAATCCCTTTACTTTTTCCAAACCAAGTAAAACTATCTATTTCTCTATTATTGAACTAACTACTTTAGATCTAACTAATACTAAAATTCTCTAGATATATGATTTGTTAGTCGAAGTATATTCAGCTACTAAATTATATAATAAACAAGCTCAGATCCTCGATTTAATTGAGATATTTAGAGAATATACTAAATTAAGAGAGCTATAAAAAGTTATCAATCAATTAGTTTCTTAGATCAATAATTTGGAATATACTATATAAAAAATCGAAGCTAAAACAAAAGTAACTAATACTATTAGTAAAGCTAATATTACAATTCTCAAAAACCCTTCTCAAATCCAATCTAACTTAACTACTACTACTATTACTTCGACTATTTCTTCGACTAAATTACCTTCTAGATCCTCTTTTACCTTAATAGTACTAGTAGATAATAATAGTAATTCTGGAAACTGGATTAGTATCAA
The DNA here is from genome assembly GCA_002946415.1 of Rutstroemia sp. NJR-2017a BVV2. NCBI lineage: Eukaryota > Fungi > Ascomycota > Leotiomycetes > Helotiales > Rutstroemiaceae > Rutstroemia > Rutstroemia sp. NJR-2017a BVV2. Next base: position 8,822 of record NJPS01000045.1, read on the forward strand.
CAAAACTATTAAAAAAACTAAAATCCAAAATCGACTAATTTTGATTCGAGATCTTGATATCTCTTTCTCGATACTAACTCTATAAAATACTATCAATAAAGCTTTCTTAGATAAGAATATTAAAGAACTCATAGTTTCCTTGATTACTACTATTAATAATAAAAAGAATCTAGTAATTACTATAATTATTCTTTTTATTTCTGATTTTCTATTCGAGAAAAGAGCTATTTAGAAGTATTTAATTATTTTTAAATTATATTTAAAAGATGAATTTAGATATAAAGTAGTATTCTATAATATCCCAACTTAGAATTTCAATATACCTTATAAAATGAAACTAGTATTAGATAAACTAAAGACTTTTAATTTTAATCTGAATTTAAAACTAATTAGTATATTATATTAGTTATTCTCAGTAAAAAATCGAGTTATTAAGTAAAGAGAATTAGTAGTAATATTATTTGCTACTAAAGCAGAAATCGAGAGATATATAAAAAACTAAATTTGGATAACTAGAATTAATATTAGAACTGAAAAACTTCTTATTACTTCTAGATCTACTTAGTATACTAAATACTAAGGATTTGGATATTTAACTAAATTTTGCCGAAAAAGAACTAAATATAATTTCTATAACGAATTCTATATTACTAGCTAATATTATTATTCGATTTATAACCAAAATAGCTAAAACTACTTTTATTTAGTACCAAAATATACTAATTACAAAAATAATTATATTTCTATTTTTAAAAAATATGAAATATATAAAGTTATTAAAGAAGCTAGTCTATAATTAATATAAATACTTAAATTCTCCAAATAAATCTAAATCAAAGTTCGATTATAACTAAATTAATATTATAGTTAACTATTAAGTTAAAAATCGATTTATTATTAATCCAAAAACTTTGGATTATAAATAAAAATCCAGATTATTTAAATAGTTTATCGATTTTTTATAATAGTTTCAATTAAATTCTTTTAGTTACTATAGGATTCAGATTTCGAATACTTATTTATATCTCGAAGATCTATATACCTAATATTATACTAATTTTTTCGAATATCGATTTTGATCTACTAGTTCTATTAGTAGCTAAAGAAAGCAATATACTCGAACTAGTTAATATTTATAACGAAACTAGCTAAATCGAAGAAACTTCAATTAAAATAGTAGAATGAAATTTGTTATCTAGAACTATTTCGACTAATTTACTTATTTTGGATGATTTTAACTTCTATTATTCTTGGTAGAACCTGAATAGCCGAAGTAGTTAATCTAGTACTAAGTTAGTTCGATAGATTAAAAAATAAAACTTGGAACTAATTAATAAATTTGAGATTATTATATTTTTTAGAGAGATTAACAAATCAGTTTTAAATCTTATACTAACTATATAAGTATTAACTAAATATATTGATAATTGGCAAATACTAGCTAATTTGGGATCTGATTATTTATCGATTTTATTTATTTTAAAAGGGAAAAAAGAGCTAGTACCTCTAAATAAACAAAAATTAGCTAGTACTTATTTTAATACTAAACTAGTAAATTGGGAACTTTTTTTAGATTATTTAGTTAAAAGTATAAAAGAATTAATTATTCTAGTTAGTTCTCTTTCTGATTTCATTTAACTAAATCTGAAATTAGATAAGGTAATATAAAATTATTTAGAATCGATTAGTTTAGAACTATTATTACTAGTTTAACTAGTAACTAGTAAAGCTATTCCAAAAACTAAATCTAGTCTAAAAACTAAATTTTGGTAAACTCCTAAACTAAAAAGTTTAAGAAAATCAATAATATTACCTTAGAGAAAATTAAAAATCCAAAATAGTTAAATTAGTTAAGGTTTTTATCAAGAATAATATTGATTAGTTTGGAATCAATATTTTTTAAAAATAAAACTAGCTAAAAAGAATTATTGAAATACTTTTCTTGAAAATAATAATTCTAAATCAATATTTAAAATATTTAACTATACTAAATCCTTTTCTAATCGATCTCTTCTAACTATTCTAAACAAAACTATTTTTAAAGAAAAAGAAATTATTTTGAGAATTACTTTCTTTCCTCAACCTCCTAGTTCGACTAGTTCTAATTAGGAAGAATATAAAATAATAAATTGAAGTTAGTCTAAATTAGCCAACACCGAATTAGTACTAGCTTGCTCAACTAAAATCAAAGAGAAAATATCAAAACCTAATAGAATTATTCAAGAAATTATTAATAAAGTTTATTTAGCTATTTCTGAGATATTTTATAAAATTTTTGTTTATTTAATCGATCTTGGATATCATCTCCAGTACTGGAGATAAATAACTAGAATTATTTTCAAAAAACTAGTTAAATCTAATTATTTAGTTCTAAAAACTTATAAAGTAATCTTACTTCTCAACTATTTAAGCAAAATATATAAGAGAATACTAGTAAAAAAATTAGATTATTTAGCCAAAACAACTAGTTTGCTATATAATTCTCAAATCGGTAAAAGATTTAAAAAATCAATTATTAATACTAGATTACTACTAGTAAATAAGGTTTAAGAAAATTACTTAAAAGAATATAAAATATCGGTTTTATTTTTAGATATTAAAGGAGCTTTCGATTATATCTCAAAAAACTAGCTATTAACTATTCTAAAAAGATTAAAACTACTAATTAACTTAATTACTTAGATTAGTTACTTCTTAGAATACTAACTACTTTGTTTAAATTTTGATAGCCAAATCGAGCAATTTCAGTTTATTTCAATTAATATCTTCTAGAGTAGTTCAATCTTATTAATTCTTTTTTTAATTTATATTAAAAAGCTTTTTCTATTAATTTCTATCTCAATCTAGTTATATATAGATGATATCGCGCTAGTTACTAGCTTAACTAGTTTCAAAAAGAACTGCAAAATCCTAGAAAGAGAAACTAGTAAGTTATATATCTTGAGGAAAGCTAATAATATCGAATTCGATTTAGTTAAAATAAAACTAATTTATTTTTTCGAAGATAAATAAATAACTATTGAGACTAATTCGGTTAATTTACCAAATAATCAATTAATATAACTCTCAAAAATAATAAAATAGTTAGATATCTGGTTTGATAATATTTTAAGTTTTAACTAATATATCTTAACTAGAATTAGTTAAACTAAATCAGTTTTTTTAAAAGCTAATTAACTAGTTAATATCGAAAATAGATTTTCACTTTTTATAATATACTAATTATATATTACTTATATTATTAGTATCTCAGACTATAGATTCTCTATATAGTAGAAGAAACAAACTAAATTTAAAACTTAATTCCAATATTTACAAAATTTGGTTTTTTGGAAAATCCTTAAAGTATTTAGGATTAATCTAATAGTTCCTATAAAGATAGAAACTATACTAATATTTCCCCAAACTTGCTTAAATACTATTAACTATCAATATATATTCAGAACTCTCAAAATAGTTGAAAATTATCTAATTTTCAAAGAAATTTGAGCTAAATCGAAAGCTAATAATCAGTTCCAGAACTATTTAGCACTAATCTAAAAAGAACTAATCAAAATAATCTAAATAAAGCAAATTAGATATTTAATATACTTACTAGTTTATTTTCAATATTTGAAATCAATTAGTTTTTTTAAATTTCCATCTTGGATAACTATTCCTTATTTGGTTGAAATTAGTAAACTATCTAAAGAATTAGAAACTGAAAATTATAAAAACTCGATTATTCTACTAACCCCAAACTAGTACTTAGTTTATATAGATAGATTAGAATTAGTAGATCAAAAAGGAATCGGAATCGGTCTAGTTCTTTTTAACTTTAATTAGGAGCTAATCCAGAGATCTAACTGGAATATTGGAACTAGTTAGTTAGTTTATAATAGCGAACTAGCTGGAATAGCTAAAGGAATTAAGTTAGTATATAAAATAACTCAAAAAGACCAAGAATTTATTATTTTCTCAGATAATCAAGTTACTTTATAAAGGTTAAAATCACTTGGTAATAAACTAAAGCAAAATCAAGTAATACTAGTATACGAAACTAGCCAAGAAATAATTAGAAAAGGAGCTAAAATTAAATTAATTTGGGTTCTAGATTATTTCGAGATACTAAGCAACGAAAAAGCGAATCTATTAGCTAAATCAGGGACTAAAATAGATCTAATAACTCAAATAACTAGTTTTAACTATTTGGGAGCTCAAATTAAGCGAATTAAAAATCAAAAGTAATTAGAATCTCTTTTAAAAACTTTGGAAACTATATCGAAAACTAACTTACTTAGCTCGACTAGTTATTTAAGAATTTTTAAACCCACTTCTCGAAATCGTATCCAAATCCCAAATTCAACTAAAAGAGCTACTATTAGTACCTTTTTCCAATTGAAAATCAGATATAGTTATTTAAAATTATATTTATATTTATTAGGATATACTAGTAATAATAAATATATTTGTAGAGCAAAAGAGACTCCTGAGCACTTATTTTTAAGTTGTTCTCTTTTTAGTCTAGCTCGGATCAAGCTAAAAGATAAATTAGCTACAAATTACTTATTATTTCTACTTCTTCTTAATACTACCCCCGGAATCGAAGCTAGCATCGCTTATTTAAGCGAGATAAAAATTTGTACCCGAAAATATTATCTAGCTCAAGAGCTAGTTGATGATTAGTTTGGATATTTAAATTGGAATGATTTTATTTTTATTTTTATCAAATTGATATTTTCATTATTTTAGTTATTTTCATTTACTAGGACTAGTTCCTTACTATCTCTTGATACTATTTGGCTTAAAATGTATTTAAATACTATTTATATTTAGCTGCTAGTAACCTTTAGCTACTAGCCGATCTACTATAATCTTAAACTCAAAAAGGTTATTAAAATGATAAATCAATTAATCAATCAATTATATAGTTAATATATTGCAAAAAGTGAAAGTTCATTTTCGATATTAATTAATCAATTAGCTCTCAAAAAAACTAATTTAGTTTAACTAATTCTAGTTGAGATATATTAATTGAAACTTAAAATATTATCAAATTAGATATCTAACTATTTTACTACTTTTAAGAATTGTATTAATTGATTATTTGGTAAATTAACCGAATTAATTTCAATAGTTTCTTATTTATTCTTGAAAAAGTAAATTAACTTTATTTTTACTAAATTGAATTCGATATTACTAGCTTCTTTTAAAGTATATAGTTTGCTAACTTCTCTTTCTAGGATTTTGTAGTTCTTTTTAAAACTAGTTAAGTTAGTAGCTAGCACGATATTATTTATATATAACTAGATTAAAGTAGAAATCGATGGAAAAAACTCTTTAATATAAATTAAAAAAAGAATTAGTGAAATTAAACTATTCTGAGAGATATTAGTTGAAATAGACTAGAATTATTTGATTTAACTATCAAAACTTAAATAAAGTAATCGGTATTCCAAGAAATAACTAATCTAAGTAATTAAACTAATTAGTAATTTTAATTTTTTTAGAATAGCTAATAACTAGTTTTTTAAAATATAATCGAAAGCTCTTTTAATATCCAAAAATAAACCGATATTTTATATCTTTTTAAATAATTTTCTTGAACTTTATTTACTAATAATAATCTGATATTAATAGTTGATTTTTTAAGTTTTCTACCGATTTGGGAATTATATAGTAAGTTAATTATTTTGGCTAAATAACTTAGTTTTTTTGCTAGTATTCTCTTATTTATTTTGTTTAAATAGTTGAGAAATAAGATTATTTTATAAGTTTTTGAAATTAAATAATTAGATTTAATTGGTTTTTTGAAAATAGTTCTAGTTACTTATTTCTAGTATCGGAGGTAATATCTAAAATTAATTAGATAAATAAAAACTTTATAAAATATCTCAAGAATAACTAAATAAGTTTTATTAATAATTTCTTAAGTAATTCTATTAGATTCTAATATTTTCTCTTTGATTTTAGTTAAGTAAACTAATACTAATTTGATATTAGTTAGTTTAGACCGACTCCAATTTATTACTTTATACTCTTCCCAATTAGAACTAGTTGAACTAGGAGGTTAAGGAAAGAGAGTAATTCTCAAAATAATTCCTTTCTTTTTAAAAATAGTTTTATTTAGAATAACTAAAAGAGATCGATTAGAGAAAGATTTAGTATAGTTAAATACTTTAAATATTGATTTAGAATTATTATTTTCAAGAAAAGTATTCTAATAATTCTTTTTAGCTAGTTTTATCTTTAAAAAATACTAATTTCGAGCTAATTAATATTATTCTTAATAAAAACTTTAACTAGTTTGATTATTTTGGATTTTTAATTTTCTCTAAGTTAATATTATCGATTTTCTTAGACTTTTTAGTTTAAGAATTTATTAAGGTTTAGTTTTTAGACTAGATTTAATTTTTGAAATAACTTTACTAATTATTAATTGAACTAGTAATAATAATTCCGAACTAATTGATTCTAGATAATTTTGTATTATCTTATCTAATTCCAGATCTAGCCAAGTGAAATCGGGAAGGGAACTAGCTAGAATAGTTAATTTCTTTATAATTTTAACTAAATAGTCTGAAAAAAGTTCCCAATCTACTAACTTAATATTAAAATAAATATTAGTTAATTTTTGTTTATTTAGAGGTATTAGCTCTTTTTTCTCTTTTAAAGTAAATAAAATCGATAAATAATTAGATCTCAAATTAGTTAGTATTTACCAATTATCAATATATCTAACTAATATTTATATAACTAATATAAGATCTAAAACTAACTTGCTAGCTTTTCTAAAAAATATAATAGTTTTAAATTTATTAATTAATTTCAAATTTTACTTTTTAATCTATTAAACTAACTTAGTATTAACTTGATTACTTCGATTATTCGGATTCTACTAAAGATAATAGAAATTAAAATTATCCAAAATAAATAAATTAGTCGAAATAATTCTAAATAGTAAACTTTTTTTCATTATTTTAGTTAAAGTTCCTTCGATTTAGCTAATTTCGTTATAAATATTAACTAATTCAAATATATTATTTTCTTCGATTATTAATAGAATTAATAAATCAAAATCGATATTCGAAGAAACTAATATAATACTAAATATATAAGTTTTCAAGATATAAATAAGTATTCGAGATCTAAATTTTATAATAGTTGAAAAGATTTAATTGAAACTATTATAAGAAATCGATCGATTATTTAAGTAACTTAAATTTTCATTTATAATCTAAGATTCTTGGATTAATAATAAATCGATTTTTAATTTAATAACTAATTATAATATTAATTTAGTTATAATCGAACTTCGATTTAGATTTATTTAGAGAATTCGAGTATTTATATTAATTATAGATTAGCTTCTTTGATAATCTTATATATTTCATATTCTTTAGAAATAGAAATATAATTATTTTTATAATTAATATATTTTGATCTTAAATAAAGATATTTTTGATTATTTTAGTTATAAATCAAATAGTAATATTAATTAGTAATATAAAGTTCGTTATAGAAACTATATTTAATCTCTTTATAATAAAATTTAACTAAATATCTAAATTCTTAATATTTAGTATACTAAATAGATTTAGAAATAATAAGAAGTTTTTCAATTCTAATACTAATTCTAGTTATCTAAACCCGGTTTTTTATATATCTCTCGATTTCTATTTTAATAGTAATAGATATTATTATTAATCCTCTTTATTTAATAACTCGATTTTTTATTAAAGATAATCAATATAATTGATTGATTGATTGATTGATTTATTATTTTAACGACCTCTTTGAGTCTAAGACTATAATAGGTCGGCTAGCGGTTAAAGGCTACTAGTAGCTAAATATAAATAGTATTTAAATACATTTTAAGCCAAATAGTATCAAGAGATAGTAAGGAACTAGTCCTAGTAAATGAAAATAACTAAAATAATGAAAATATCAATTTGATAAAAATGAAAATAAAATCATTCCAATTTAAATATCCAAACTAATCATTAACTAGCTTTCGAGCTAGATGATACTTTCGAGTACAAATTTTTATCTTGCTTAAATAAGCGATACTAGCTTCGATTCCGGGGGTAGTATCAAGAAGAAGTGGAAATAATAAGTAATTTGTAGCTAATTTATCTTTTAGCTTGATCCGAGCTAGACTAAAAAGAGAACAACTTAAAAATAAGTATTCAGGAGTCTCTTTAGCCCCACAAATATATTTATTATTACTAGTATACTCTAATAAATATAAATATAATTTTAAATAACTATATCTGATTTTCAACTAGAAGAAGGTGCTAGTAGTAGCTCTTTTAGTTGAATTTGGGATTTGGATACGATTTCGAGAAGTAAGTTTAAAAATTCTTAAATAATTAGTCGAGCTAAGTAGGCTAGCTTCTGATATAGTTTCCAAAGTTTTTAAAAAAGATTCTAACTATTCCTGATTTTTAATTTGTTTAATTTGAGCTCCCAAGTAGTTGAGACTAGTTATTTAGGTCACCGGGTCCATTTTAGTTCCCGATTTGGCTAGTAGATCCGCTTTTTCGTTGCCTAGTATCTCGGAATAGTCTGGAACCTAAGCTAATTTGATTTTAGCTCCTCTTCAGACTATTTCTCGGCTAGCTTTATATACTAGTACTACTTGATTTTGCTCTAGTTTATCACTAAATGATTTTAACCTTTGTAAAGCAGTTTGATTATCTGAGAAAATAATGAATTCTTGATCTTTTTGAGCTATTTCGCTTACTAATTTAATTCCTTCGGCTATTCCGACTAGTTCGCTGTTATAAACTAGCTGACTAATCCCAATATTCCAGCTAGATCCCTGGATTAGCTCCTAGTTAAAGTTGAAAAGAGCTAGACCGATTCCGATCTCTTTTTAATTTACTAGTTCAGAACTATTAATATAGACTAAGTACTGGTTCGGGGCTAGTAAAATAGTCGAGTTTTTATGATTTTCAGTTTCTAGTTCCTTAGATAGCTTACTAATTTCGATCGTATAAAGGGTAGTAGTCCAGAATAGAAATTTGAAAGAACTAATTAATTCCAAGTACTGAAACTAGACTAATAGGTATATTAAGTATCTAATTCGCTTAATTTGGGTTATTTTGGCAATTTCCTTTTGGGTAGATACTAAATAATCTTGAAAATAGTAATTAGTCTTCGGTTTAGTCCAGATTTCTTTGAAAATTAGATGGTTTTCTACTATTTGGAAAGCTCGAAGTATATATTGGTAACTAGTAGTATTTAAATAAGTTTGGGGAAGTGCTAAAACAGCTTCTACCTCTATAGAGATTATTGGACTAGTCCTGAACACCTCTAGTATCTTCTGTAATACCAAATTTTATAAGTATTGGAATTGATTTTTAAATTTAACTTACTCTTTCTACTATATAGGGGATCTGTAGTCTGAGATGCTAGTAATGCAAGCGAGGTATAGCTAGTATATAATATAAAGTAAAAATCTATTTTCGGTATTAGCTAACCAATTAGTTCTTAAGAAAGCTGATTTAGCTTAGCTAATTCTAGTTAAAATATATTTATTGAAGTATAAAGTATTGTCAAACCAGATTTCTAACTATTTTACTACTTTTGAGGGTTATATTGATTGATTATTTGGTAATTTGACCGAATTAGTCTTAGTAGTAACTTGTTTACCTCCGAAAAAATGAATTAGTTCAGTTTTAGCTAAATTAAACTTAATACTACTTGCTTCTCCTAGAGTATATAACTTGCTAGCTTCTTTTTCCAAAATTTTGCAGTTCTTTTTAAAACTAGTTAAGCTAGTTGCTAGCGCGATATCATCTATATACAACTAGATTGAAGTAGAAATCGATGGAAATAGCTCTTTTATATAAATTAAAAAAAGAATCGGTGAGATCAGGCTACCCTAGGGAATACTAGTTGAAATAGGTTGAAAATCCTCAATTTGGCTATCAAAACTTAAGTAAAGTAGCCGATCTTCCAGAAAGTAACTAGTCCAAACAATAAAACTAATTAGAAGTTTTAATCTTTTTAAAATAGCTAAAAGCTGATTTTTTGAGATATAATCGAAAGCTCCTTTAATATCCAAAAATAAAATAGATATTTTATAGCTTTTTAAATGATTTTCTTGAACCTTATTTACTAGTAGTAGCTCGGTATCAATAGCTGATTTTTTGAGTCTTCTACCAATTTGAGAGTTATATAGCAAACTAATAGTCTTGGCTAAATAGCCTAGTCTTTTTGCTAGTATTCTTTCGCTAATTTTACCTAAATAGTTCAAAAGTGAAATCACTCTATAAGTTTTTGAGACTGAATAATCAGATTTAACTGGTTTTTTAAGAATAGCTCTAGTTACTTATTATCAGTACCGAGGGTGATAACCAAGATCGATTAGATAAGCAAAAACCTTATAAAATATCTCCGGAATAGCTAAATAAGCTTTATTGATAATTTCTTAAGTAATTCTATCTAGACTAGGAGTTTTTCCTTTGATTTTAACTAAACAAGCTAGTACTAATTCGGTGCTAGCAAGCTTAAGCTAGTTCCAATCAACTACTTTATAGCTCTCCCAATTTGGACTAGTCGAACTAGGTAGTTAAGGAAAGAGAGTAGATCTCAAAATAGTTTCTTTCTCTTTAAAACTAGTTTTATTTAAAATAGCTAGAAGGGATCGGTTCGAGTAGGATTTAGTATAGCTAAAAGCTTTGAAAATCAATTTAGAATTATTATTTTCAAGAAAAGTATTTCAATAATCCTTTTTAGTTAGTTTTATCTTTAAAAAGTACTAATTCCGAGTTAATCAGTACTATTCTTAATAAGAATCTTGACTACCTTAACTATTTTGGATTTTTAATTTCCTCTAAACTAGTAGTATAGATTTTCTCAACTCTTTTAGTTCTGAAGTCTACTAAAGTTTAGCTTTTAAACTAGGTTTAGTTTTGGGAATAGCTTTGTTAGCTATTAGCTAAACTAATAAGACTAGTTCTGAACTAATCGATTCTAGATAATTTTATACTACCTTATCTAGTTTCAGGCTCAACCTAGTGAAATTAGAGAGGAGATTAGCTAGAATAGTTAATTCTTTTATAATTTTGACTAAATAGTCTGAAAATAACTTCTAGTCTGCTAACTTAGTATTAAAGTAAGTACTAGCTACTTTTAATCTATTTGGAGATATTAGTTTCTTTTTTCCCTTAATAGTAAATAAAATTGGTAAATAATTAGATCCCAAATTAGCTAGTACTTACTAGTTCTCAATATATCTGGCTAACATTTATATAGTTAGTATAAGATCCAAAACTGATTTGCTAGTATCCCTGAAAAATATAATAGTCCCGAGTTCGTTAATTAGTTCTAGGTTTTACTTTTCTATCCAACTAATTAGCTTAGTACTAGTTTGACTACTTTGGCTATTTAGGTTCTACCAAGGATAATGGTAATTAAAATCTCCTAAAATCATTGAATTAGCCGAAATAGTTCTAGGTAGTAAGTTTCTTTTTACTATTTTAATTGAAATTCTCTCGATTTAACTATTTTCGTTATAAAGATTAACTAGCTCAAATATATTACTTTCTTCGGCTATTAATAGAACTAGTAGATTAGGATCGAGATTCGAAAGAGCTAGTATAATATTAGGTATATAGATTTTCGAGATATAAGCAAATATTCGAGGTCTGAATTCCAAAGTAATTGGAAAAATTTAACTAAAGCTAATATAAGAAATCGATCGACTATTTAAGTAGTCTGGATTTTTATTTATAATCCAAGGTTCTTGGACTAAAATTAAATCGATTTTTAGTTTAATAGCTAACTATAGTACTGATTCCATTATAACTAAGCTTCGGTTAAGATTTATTTGGATAATCTAGATACTAATGCTAATTATAGACTAGTTCCTTTAATAGCTTTATAAATTTCACACTCTTTTGAAGTAGAAATATAATTATTTTTGCAATTAGTATATTTTGGAACTAAATAGGAGCATTTCTGATTATTTTACTTACAAATTGAGTAATAATATTGTTATATAGTATAGAGTTCGCTATAGAGGCTATATTTAGCCTCTTTTTGGCAAAATTTAGTCAAATATCCAAATCCTTGATATTTAGTATACTGGATAGATTTAGAAGTAATTAGAAGCTTTTTAGCTTTAATACTAATTCTAGTTATCCAAACTCGGTTTCTAATATATTTTTCAGTTTCTGCTTTAGTAACAAAAGAGATTATTACTGATTCCCCTCGTTTAACAGTTCGATTTTCTACCAAGGATAGTTAATAGAAAGTATTAATAAGTTTTAAATTCAAATTAGAATTAAAAGTTTTTAGTTTATTCAAAACTAATTCTATTTTATAAGGTATATTGAAGTCCAAAATGGGAATCCTATAAAAGACTATTTTATATCAAGGTTCATCTTTAATCATTGATTTAAAAATAATTAAATATTCCCAAATAGCTTTTTTCTCGATTAGAAAATCTGAAATAAAAGAGCTAGTACTAGTAACTATTAGATTCTTCTTATTACTAATACTAGTAATAGAAGAGATTACTAGTCTCTTTATATTTTTATCTAAGAAGACCTTATTTATAGTATTTCGAAATACTAGTACTGAAAAAGGGATTTCAAATTCTCGAATCAGAATTAATCGATTTTGGACTTTAATTTTTTTCAGGGCTTTTTTGATTATAGTCCAGTTTCTAGAGATACTATTAGTATCTACTAATACTATAAAAGCAAAAGTAGATCTAGAGAGTGAATTAGCTACCGAATTAGCCGGGATAATACTAGTAATAGTTGAGTTAGTTGAGTTTATCTGATTAAAAAGATTTTTGAGAATCGAGATATTAGTACTATTCGCGGCGCTAACTACTTTGGTCTTAGCTTCGATTTTTCGGGTAGTATATTCCAGATTATTTATTTGAGAAGCTAACTGATTTGTAACCTTTTGTAGCTTTCCTGATTTAATATATTCTCTAAATATCTTGATTAAATCAAAAATTTGAAACTATTTTTTATATGATTTTGTAGCTAAGTATATTTCTATTAGCAAATTATATATCTAGAGGATTTTAGTATTAGCCAGATCCGAAGTAATATCAATAGTTAGTTTAATAATGAAGAATCGGATAGTTTTGCTTAGCTAGGAAAAGGTAAAGATATTAGTCTATTTAGAAAGATAGTAGATAATTCTATTAAGTCTAGTAATATTATTCGAAATAGTATTAAGTAAATTTAAACTAAAAATCGAGTTGAGACTAGATATATCTAAATTGGAATCAAAAATCGAGATATTTGGTAGAGAAAGACTATTATCTATATTAGTATCTCTATTAATAAGAAGTAAGGATCGAATAGTAAAGTTACTAGTAGGTCTAGAAATATATTAATAGGTTGAGATTGAAGAAAGTTCGATTTGGATAGGATTTTGAAAGTTTTCAACTCCCAAATCCGCTATTTTGACCGCGATAATAATATCTCGATAACTAGTAGGTATATTGCTAAGCAAGCTAGCAAATTCGATTTGCAGAAATATATATAGTCGGATTTAATATCAGTATTGATATTTTTGGATTCGGTATTATTAAGATATTTTAAAGCTGATAATCAATATAATATACTAATTAGTTTTAAATTCAAATTAGAATTAAAAATCTTTAGTTTATTTAATATTAGTTTTATTTTATAAAGTATATTGAAATTCTAAATTAGGATATTATAGAATACTATTTTATATCAAGATTTATCTTTTAAATATAATTTAAAAATAATTAAATATTCTCAAATAGTTCTTTTCTCAAATAGAAAATTAGAAGTAAAAGAAATAATTATAATAATTATTAGATTCTTCTTATTACTAATAATAGTAATTGAGGAAATTATTAATTCTTTAATATTTTTATTTAAGAAAGCTTTATTAATAGTATTTTATAAAACTAATATCGAGAAAGAAGTATTGAGATTCCAAATCAAAATTAGTTGATTTTGGATTTTAGTTTTTTTAGTAGTTTTATTAATACTAATCTAATTTCCAAAATTACTATTATTATCTACTAATATTACTAAAACAAAAAAGAATTTAAAAGATAATTTAGTTAAAGAAATAGTTGAAGTAATAATAATAGTAATTAAATTATATTAGATTTGAGAAAGGTTTTTGAAAATTATAATATTAGTTTTATTAATAGTATTAGTTATTTTTGTTTTAGCTTCGATTTTTTATATAATATATTCCAAATTATTAATTTAAGAAATTAGTTGATTAGTAACTTTTTATAATTTTCTTAATTTAATATATTTTCTAAATATCTCGATTAAATCGAGAATTTGAATTTATTTATTATATAATTTAGTAGCTAAATATACTTCGATTAATAAATCATATATCTAAAGAATTTTAGTACTAACTAGATCTAAAATAGTTAGTTCAATAATAGAGAAACAGATAGTTTTGTTTAATTTAGAAGAAATAAAGAAATTAATCTATTTTAGAAAATAGTAGATATTTTTACTAAATCTAATAATAGTATTTATAATAGTATTAAGTAGATCCGAACTGAAAATCTTATTTAGATCAGATATATCCAAATTTAGATTGAAAATCGAAATAATTAATAATATAGAACTATTATCTATCTTTATATCGATATTAATAAAAAGAAAGAATCGAATAATAATATTACTAATAAATCCAGAAATATATTAATAAGTTAGAGTTGAAGAAAGTTCGATTTAGATAGGATTTTGAGAGGTTAAAGTTCCCAAATCTGTTATTTTAACTATAATAATAATATCTTGATAACTAATAGATATATTACTAAACAAATTAATAAATTCGATCTATAGAAATATATATAGTTGGATTTTATATTGGGTTTGATAATTTTGAATTCGGAATTGTTTTTTCAATTATTGTTTTTTATATTGAATTATATATTTAAAATATTATTATTATTTAATTATTAGTAATTAGTTATTAATCAATCTATTATAGTTTTAGATTTAAAAAAATTATTAAAATAATAAATCAATCAATCAATTAATTAATTAATTTTTAAAATAATAAATTAATTAATCAATTAATTAGTTTCTAAAATAATTGAAAATTATCTAATTTTCAAAGAAATTTAAACTAAATCGAAAATTAATAATTAATTTCAAAACTATTTAATATTTATTTAAAAAAAATTAATTAGAATAATCTAAATAAAATAAATTAGATATTTAATATATTTATTAATTTATTTTTAATATTTGGAATTAATTATTTCTTATAAATTTCTATTTTAAATTACTATTTTTTATTTGATTGAAATTAATAAATTATTTACAAAGTTAGAAGTTGAAAATTATAAAAATTTATTTATTTTACTAAATTCAAATTAATATTTAATTTATATTAATAAATCAGAATTAATAAATCAAAAAGAAATTAAAATTAATTTAAAGTTTTTTAATTTTAATTGGAAAATAATTTAGAAATCTAATTAAAATATTAAAACTAATTAATTAAATTATAATAACGAATTAGTTAAAATAATTAAAAGAATTAAATCAATAAATAAAATAATTTAAAAAAATTAAAATTTCATTATTTTCTTAGATAATTAAATTCCTTTACAAAGATTAAAATTATTTAATAATAAATCTAGATAAAATCAAATAATATCAATTTACAAAACTAATTAAGAAATAGTTGAAAAAGAAATTAAAATTAATTTAATTTAAATTCCAAATTATTTCGAATTATTAGATAATAACAAAGTAAATTTATTAATTAAATTAAAAATAAAAATAAATCTTATAATTAATATAATTAGTTTTAGCTTTTTGAGAATTCAAATTATATAAATTAAAAATTAAGAATAATTTTAATTTCTTTTTAAAATTCTAAAACTAATTTATTTAACTTAATTAATTATTTAAAAAATTTTCAATTTTTTTCTCGAAATCAAATCTAAATTCCAAAATCGATTAAAAAAGTTATAATTAATATATTCTATTAATTGAAAGTTAGATATAGTTATTTAAAATTATATTTATATTTATAAAATTAAAGAAACTTCTAAATATCTACTTTTAAATTTTTTTTTAATCTAATTTGAATTAAAAAATATATTAATTATAAATTATTTATTAATTTTTTTTTTTTTTTTATTTCAAAATCAAAGTTAATATTATTTATTTAAATAAGATAAATATTTATATCTAAAAATATTATTTAATTTATAAATCAGAAGATAATTAAATTGAATTATTAAATTGAATTTATTTTATTTTTATTTTTATTAAATTACTACTTTCTTTTTATTTTATTTTTATTATTTAGAATTAGTTTTTTATTATCTTTTGATATTATTTAATTTAAAAATATATTGAAAATATTATTATTATTTAGCTATTAATAACTAATTATTAGTTAACTTATTATAATTTTAAATTTAAAAAAATTATTAAAATAATAAATCAATTAATTAGTTAATTAATTAATCTTTATAAAATTATAAAAATTTCGAAAAATATATAATAATAATCTAAATCGAAATTTATTCAAATCAAATAAATTAAATTATATATAGAATTAGATAAATTATATAAATAAATCGATATTATTTATAATTAAAAATATTTATTTGATATCTATATTAATATAATTTCAATAAAATCAAGTTATAAATAAATTAAATAAATAAAATTCGATATTAATATTAATATCTTATATTTATTATTCTAATATCTAATATATTAAAAATATATATTATAGATTATTAATATTATTTTATAATAATAATTTGAAAAGTTATAGAAAATTATTTTAATTAAAGAAAATAATAATAATAATAAAATAATAATAAAAGATTATTAAATATAATATATTAGAAGAAATTTTGTTATTTAGTTTAGTAAATATAATTTTAAAATTATAATTAAATTATATATAGATAGTATTAATTATTTATTTAAAGAAAGAAAAAATTAAAAGTTCAAATATTTATATAATAGAAATATATATATAAAATATAATAAAGCTATAATAAAGCTAACTTAAAAAAAAGATAATATTAAAAATATAAAAAGAAAATTCGAGAATCCAAATATTAATTATCTATATAAAAGAGATAATAAAGATTAATTAAATAAGAAATAAGATTTCTATTTTAAAAGATTTTAATATAAGAAATAATAAAAAGAAAAGAAAATCGATAATAATTAATTTATCTTTAACTAAAATTTTATATTTAAATTTTAATAATATTATTATTATATTATAATATTCTTATACTTCTTTATTAATAAATTTTAATAATAGATTTTAGAAATAATATAAATCGATTTAAAATAAACTAGAATAATCTGAATATATTATATATCAACTTATAAAAATAGATCTATATTTTTTGAACTAGGAACTTCTTCTTTATTACTCTTTATATATATTATAATTAATTTACTCTCTAGATTATAGATCTCTCTTCTATATTCTTTAATAACTTCTCGAAAGATATACTTGGATTTCTAACTAAGAACCAACCTCTCAAATCAAATGAAAGCTTTGCTCAGTATATATCCCCTCCTCCCAGTCCCTAATCGCCTCGCCGCTCATAAGATTATAGATATAGCACTCCCCGACGAACCTAAATTGCTCCCCATCCGGCCTCAGGATGAACGGCGTTGCTCCACCAAATAGAACACACAGAATGTCGCCCTGTTGCATGCTCTTTGGTCCCAGACCGAGAAAATATTTGTGCTTTGTAAAAAACATCCTCCGATTATATGCGGCATTCAGATGAAGACGGTACAGGTCAGCATCTCCTGGATCATTTGCATTCTGCGGCTCGAGAACATGTTGGAGCTCCCCTTTCACTGCATCATGATCCTCGGAAATCTTAAGTAGTGCATCATGTGCCTGCCAAAGATAAGCCCAGAAGTTGGATAATGGCTCATGCTCCATCATCACGGTCTCTGTTAGACCCCAATTTGCGGTCAGCGTAACCATGAATGCTCGAGCGAGATCTAGGCGCCTGTTTTTTGTATATTCATAGGCCGACTTCCATGCGAAAAGAGCCTGGGATCCGGATGAGTTGAGATTGGATCGTGACATTGTCTCGCAAAGCGTACCTACGATATCTATCGAGAGTCCCCTCAATGCAAGGACATCATCCGACGGTGATGCCGGCATATCTACCGGAAGATTGCCCGAGGCTTTGTTGGGTTTCTCTCTCATTGAATGCCAACCCCTGTGATGGTAGCCCATAACCAAATTCGATATTTGCTCCCACTGAGCATTCGCAGTGAAGTCCACAGACCAGGTTGGTAAAGCTTTACCCTCTGGGATGTAGCGAACGAGTGCGAAAATACTAAGGTTCGCCGAAGACTTGATGATGTATCGAGTCACGTCGCGGAACACGTCCCTGCAGGGTTTGTCATAGTTTGCTTGAAGTGCCTTTGGTATGTAGGTAGAATCCGATCCTTCTCCTGACAAACCAACGAGTGAGTAGACTTTGTCTCTTGGTTCTGACGCTTGGAATCCCATCGCCCTCATGAGAAGTGTGGCCATTTCCCACCGCCCGCCAATGTTCTTCAAGTCATTAAACAAATTCAGAGATCTTGTCGCAGTCCAAGCCTCTATATTATGAGAGATGGGCGTAATGCTGTAACACATAGATCGCATCCACGAACACGCGCCCAGAAGTTTCTCCCAGTCTAGCTTGTAAGAGCCACATAGCATCTGGGGATGCATACTTGAAAGCACGGCTTCTTGGATCACCCATGTTCTTACGAACCATGGTCGCGAGAGCAACTCAACCAGAACTTTCCAGGAACGATCCCTTGCTGGTGGTAGATTCGTGGCCTCGAGCTCGCTTGGTGTATAAGGTTTGCGTTTCCGGCTGCCACTGACCAGATCTTGATCCTCTATATGAAGACGCCACATCTTTTCCAGTAAACTCGACGTAGTCTCGATACCCTTGATTTCAGGACCAAGCCAAATAGTTGTCCTTTCAGACTTTTGATAAATCTCTCTCATCATGTTGACTTGCGTCCCTTTTTCTTCTTTATTGGTCTGATCGATGCAAATTTGATCGATCCAGATCCATTCGACATTACCACGATCGAGAGCGACCAAATGCAATAGAGCTTCTTCTAGTGTCGTCGTGATAAGGACTTCTTTTCCGTTACATCTCAGTGAGCTGTTACGAGTGGGATCACCCCAGCAGTAACTGAGTGTATGGTATTTCGGCAGGCGACCCTCAGGACTGAGCGGGAAAACTTGAAGGTCGCATTCGACCGTATTCAAAGGGCCGCGGGATTTGAATTTCAGTAGGCGTATTGATGCATCTGGAAGTCTCGAATAGACGTAGTCTTGCAGGACTGGCTTTTCCGGAGATCTAAGCTGTAAAGCTGATGCTTCTCCCTCTAGTGTGGGAGCACCTACTTGCATTGCTGGCTGTGTGAACAAAGGCCGAGCATCCATCTGATTTCGAGACAAAGTGTTTTCGATAGAAATGCGAAAATTAAGAAACCACAGATGTGAAGGAAAGGGCATTTTATAATACCACGATTTGAGGCTAAAATGACTCCACTCGCCAGGCACTCACTACCTCTGAAACAAGAGAACCGCTCGCTATAACCAGAATCTCAACTAAGCTTTATAAGCGTGGCATATGTATATACAGTCCAGATGAAGGGGAATGCTGCACCTCCAAACCAGTAATCAGTGATTGTCATTGATCGATGAACTCCCCGTTAGCAGTAATAATAGCAGTAAAAAGGAGACGTAAAATCCATACAGTCAAAAACTTACATAAAAACTTGACATAAATCTTGACATCACATTCAAAGGCCGCTATGGGTTAGTATATTTCATGATGGCTATGGAAACAAGTATACTACTACAGGAGACATAACTCATACTTTCCGCAGGCCCTGTAATGAACACAACGTGAAGTTAATGTAGACTCGATGAGTATGCAATCACTACCACCGTTGACGATAGGTATCAAGGGAAGTAACAGGGCGAACAGTTATCATAGCAGAGAGGGAATGTATATTGAGAATAATGCCTTTCTTCAAATAAAGACCGGTTGTATAGCTGAAGATCAAGATAGAAGAGATCCAGAAGAAACATGGCTCATATAAAGACGAGCTGATGTGATCAGGAGCAAAAGTAATTGACGCTATGACTGGATGGAACCGTTTCGGGTGTCGCTCATATGCTTTCTTCGATTTATTACACTTATGCGTTTGAGGTATAATGTACAACAGCATCTTTTAGTCCCTTGATCTATAGGAGCATTCTGCGTGGATCTTCTATGTACTCCTTAACTTTGACGAGGAACGATACAGCTTCTCTTCCATCCAGCAGACGGTGGTCATAGGTCAAAGCCAAGTACATCATTGGTCGGATGACGATCTGACCATTGACAACGACCGGCTTTTCCTTAATAGCATGAAGACCCAGAACGGCAGTTTGGGGAAGATTAATGATTGGAGTACCCATCAATGAACCGAACACACCACCATTGCTGATAGTGAAAGTACCGCCAGCCATGTCTTCAATTGTGAGTTTATTGTCACGAGCCTAGGAATAGTAAGCACAAGTCAGAACAATACCAGTTTTGGCCGTACCTTTTTGCCCAACTCAGCAATAGATTTCTCGATACCAACAAGATCCATGGTTTCGGTGTTTCGGACGACCGGAGTCACCAGACCCTTCTCGGTAGCTACTGCGACGCTGATGTCAACATACTCTCTGTAGACAATGGTATCACCTCCGTTGGGTCCCTCAATAGATGCATTAACCGCAGGGATATCTCGCATGGCAAGCACGCAAGCACGGGAGAAGGCACTCATGAACCCAAGCTTGACACCGGTCTTTTTGAGTACATCATCCTTGTAAAGCTTTCTGAATTCCATCAGTGACGACATGTCCACCTCATTGAATGTCGTCAAGGATGCAGCCGTGTTTTGAGATTGCTTTAGACGTTCGGCAATGCGTAGGCGCATGCGGTTCATTTTGACCTGTGCAATGCGTCAATCGAAACCCATATGGCAAAGGTCGGGTACTTACGCGTCGTTCCTCACGGTTACCCAGAGCAGGACCAGAGCTGCTAGATGACTCCTTACTTTTGGATTCAGACGGCTTTGGTTTTGGGGTCTCCTTTGGCTCTGATTTCTTTTCTTGCGGAGGAGGTGGAGGTGGACTCGATTCCTCCTTAGGTTTCGATTCTTCCTTTTTCGATGGCTCAGGATCCGACGACGTTGGCTGCTCCTTTGGAGCTGGTTCCTTGGCCTCTGAAGACGCTTCTTCCTTTCCACCACCCGATGGAGCACCTCCAAGTTCGAGACGAACCAAATCTTGTCCTACTGTGACAGTATCATCCTCGTTTGCCAGATACTCCTTTATGGTACCAGCTTCGGGTGCGTTGACAGCTACATCGATCTACAAGCTCCATTGTTAGCTCGGATCGATTATCTCACTTCCAGCGCAGGTAAACGCACTTTGTCCGTCTCGATTGTAGCGATTTCCTCATCTTGCTCAACGTAATCACCAATTTGCTTCGACCACTGTTTTAATGTGCCCTCAGAGATCGACTCTGCCATCTGTGGCACTTTGACAACCGTGTCGGCATAGTTGCGAAATTGCTGGATGACCGGGAATGGGTACCTCAATTGCGGTGCTGCCGCACGTTGAGCCCGCACAAATCGGGAGGCTACCAAGACCCTCCTTGTGAGCATTTCGATAAAGGCCGCAAGTACGAACAAAAAGGAAAAATAGGAGCGGAATCCAGAGCAGGAAGGGAGAGGATGGAGAGGGTTGCAAGACAGAATAGAAATAGATCCTAAAGTTGGAGATCAACAATCGGATAAATAAGATTACCTAGGTTTTGCGTATGATGTCTTTTCCGGGTTCGCGAATTTTTAAAGCGATGACAAGACCCGCTATCCGCATTCTTCCCGAATTTGGTCAACCTCCACTCCACTAGTTATTCTGTCTACGACCACATCACCACCAACCACATCGCAGGTATTCTAGAGGAATATCAGGTATCATCGCGATCCGATTAGCAACTCCTAGGCGTACTTAAGACAGTACGAGGGATTGAGCATAAACAAGAGAAGGTTGGACGCTGCCCACACATTCAGCTTGCGTTCTGAAGAGCTCCGGCGCAATGTCTACCAAGCAGGTTGTATCGTGAGTATTGCAGCTGATAACCACTTATCAATGCTAATATGCCTATGTCCAGGTCCCTCTATCGACGAGCTCTTAAGCTTTCTCTCGACTGGTGTGTCAATCGAAATCTGTGGAGGGGACAGGCCTTGTATATTCGATCACTGTTTGAGGCGAACAAACACATCAACGATCCGAGACAACAACGAGCAAGTTCCTTGGTCCATATTTCAAAGAGGGGATACTAACACAGGAATCTGCAGGCGTTATACAAAGAGACAGAGGATTTACTTATGAAGTGGAAGCACCCTGATCCATACCGTCCACCAACTGCGCCTGGAGGTAAGACCTCGCATCATTTTACAAATATACCATTGTCACATCCTGACTTCTTTAATAGGATCTAAGTACGAGCGAAACCTCCCTTCACCCATTCTGGACCGTAAGTCAAACTATGCAACCACCCTAGACATACAATTGACTTACAACCTCATCAGCCCCACCACACATGGATTTGTAGGTAGCCTGGAAAGCTTTGGGAACAGAGTAGATAAAAGGGAATCTGTACATAGCAGGGAATACTCAAGGAGACTTAAGTGATCATTCAGAAACACGACTCATTGTGAAGTTTAAAAGGACCTCATAAACCCCTTCACGTTTCCATTGATCTTTGCAAGTGAACGTTTATACCGAGCGGTTTCATCGTTTCGCTCATTTTGGACGGTACATTTCGCATCGACTGTTGGTGTTCTTACAGAAATTGGAAGGAAATTGGAAATGCAGCACCTTAAAAATGCGTCACGTCAAAAAAAAAGAAAATGTATCTCGATTAATGAAGAATGATCATTTGGATTTTCATTCGTAAGATTGATTCAGAAAGCAATCCTAATCCATTGCCATGGATTTAATGTACAACCGGAACGCGAAAAAGTAACCATAGACCCAGACCCATACGACACCCCATTATCATAAAAGCAGACCATCTCAGAAAGCTAACAACGCGAAAGGAAAACTCTATAGCTCTTGACTGGTGGGTTTGCCACCTGTAGGCTTGGCAGTCTTCTTTGGGAGGAGGTCTAAAGAAAGTTAGAGGCTGTGATATTAGGTGTATGGCGATGAAAGACTCACTTTGATGGATGTTTGGCAAGACACCACCTTGTGCGATAGTAACGTGTCCCAACAGCTTGTTCAATTCCTCGTCGTTTCTGATTGCGAGTTGGAGATGACGGGGGATGATACGGGTCTTCTTGTTGTCGCGAGCGGCGTTACCGGCCAACTCAAGAATTTCGGCCGCAAGATATTCGAGAACAGCAGCTAGGTAGACCGGGGCACCTGTTCACAAGACGCGTTAGAAATCGGAGAAAAGGCGCGACTTTGGAGTAGACATACCAGCACCAACACGTTGAGCATAGTTTCCCTTTCTGAGGAGACGATGGACACGTCCTACTGGGAATGCGAGACCGGCCTTGGATGAACGACTGCAGATGGGTTAGAAACGTCGCGTTCGAGATGGACATGCAGCGAGATGGAGAACAAACCTCTGCGCGTTCTTGCTTGCAGCTCCGGCCTTGCCTCCTGACTTTCCTCCTGACATCTTGATGGATTTGTTTTTTGGGGGGTGTGTGGAGAGGTGAGTGGATTGAGATGAAGTTGAGTGAGTTAATGAGCTGAAGTGGTTGATGTTGTGTTGTGGATGGTTGTTAAAATGGTTTCGCGGACGAACAATTGATTATATGCACGGAACTTCGCGTCAATCACTCGATTGCGCTAAGTCCTCTTTCGGCTCACCCAACTCTGGATTTTCGAGCCAATCAGAAATAAAATTGTAATAATAAGCTATGCCAAAAATACTTGGATAATAAGCAGAATCAACAAATTCCAACGGATAGCTTTCTTTCTTACTTCTTACTGCACACTGAACCGCACTGTACTGTCCTTCTGTCGCGGAGAACGTTCAGTACACTGGTATTGTATCTCATTTCTCAATTGCTACTTCTGGGACTCAACTAATTCTTCCCCCAAGGTTCAAGCCTTCAAACATGCAAGATGCACACTGCGAAGTTCGAAACACCATTACACAGTCTCAATAGTGTTCTGTACTTGCACCTGTTGTGCACACACAAGTATTAATGCTCTGTAAATCTTGTACGTGAGAGACTTGTAAACCATCGACCAGCCTGCATTCCCGCAAAACGATTCCTGCCCAAACAACACCTGAGGCAAATAACGCATAATTAGTCAGCGAGCTACAAACCATTGAGGCTGGCTCTGGCACCTTGTATCTGCAACAGTTACCTTCTGAATAACAATTTCTTGTTTATATGTTCCCGAATCGAGCCCTATACTTAATGTCGATCTGGTATATTGTCAGTTTTGTAAATCTAGGATAGGAAACAAGGGCAAAGGCTCAGAAAGGCCCAGTATATGTTATCCTTCATCCATCTCAAAGAGCTGCAACTATATGCAGTTAATCATCGCGATGTGTTCCTCAGGGAACGCAGGACGTAACTCCGTAAGGCTCTTCAACAAGGACCCTCCAATCCCCCTGATGAGTCGAAGAAAAATTGCTTATGCAATTCCTTACCCGAGCTTTGAGCACCTCCACCCCGCCACCCTCGGCATTTACACCCGGTTGTAGTGTTATTCTCTCTATTTGATTCCACGGCATGCTCCTGAACATGAATATCCTCTCGGTGCAAAGGTGGTTCTTTGCGGTAGATTCATTTGTGCCCCAGGCCGATCGAAGAGCTTCCACTATACGGCAAATGCCATTCAGATGCATATTGTTGTATGGAACTTATGGAAAGTCCGCAACTAATTGATAGCTCGGGAAAAGTTAAAGTCAGGAACCATAGGTACATCTTGAGTGTTTATGTTCTGGGTTCGTATGTAGCGTTGCACTTGTTGGAATGACAAGAGGAAACTTCATATGCCTTAGCCTGTTGACGAGGTGAACTCCTCTCCCCTCTCTGTATGGTGTGTGTTGATGGGCGCTGGATTCAATTCATCGAAGTTAAGAGTACGCCAGGATACCGTGGAGAGCGGAATCGACTCATAGTAGTGCCATGGTTGGTTTGTGAAGGAGCAACCGCTTCGACAGTGTCTCCTGCAGAGCTACGGAGTGTGCTCGACGCTCGTAGCTTTGGGCCCTGCCAGTACTGTGCTAGTCGAGGACGAGTCCCCTGAAGTATCAGCATCAGTCAAACTCTCATTGTAACACTTCTTGTTTCATTCTCCTATCGCATGCGGCAGGGTCTAAACCTCAAGAATTTCGCTTTCTGATCCATCGGTAGGGCATTCTTAGTTATTTTGGCTCGAATGAACAGTAAAAGTTCGCGTAACTACTTCTCGAAGATGAGATCGCTAGTCTCGAGATTGAGAGTCCACCTGCGGACTCTCTATCCCCTCGTATGGTGGAAGAGGAATAATAACAAAGCTTCACGTACCAAGTGTCATGATCTTGTTGGCGACGTTCATTGTGGCCGAATGGTCATGGTTGTTCTCAAGCTACTTGTCCTATGTGGATTCATATTGCAGTAGGAGTCATGCATTAATGTTCTTCATCTTCGTTTCTATTTACCTTCTGGAGCTCGTGTATTCAATGACGTCTTCTCCAGCACGTCTGTATGTTTTCTTCGGCTTCCTTGACTGTTTCGGCTTCGTTCATCACTACACCATCAGCAAACTCCTGATATGCTAGGAGCTGTTAGGAGGTCAACCTCATATAATATCTCATCTCCCTCAAAACCCTAGCTAGTATCAATGAGTAAATACAAAGCATTTCCAGAAGGCTCCAGGTATACTCTGCCATGCAACATCGTATTGCGGTTGAATTTACACATCCTAAGCCCAGAGATAACCTCAAAGGCGGCAGACTCAGAGAATACAGTTACTGTGCTTTTACGGTGGTTGAGTAATAGTCAATGCCCTACAGGATAGAATCACTATACTACATGAGAGCTTCACTCTTGTACCACATTGTCTATATGGATTATTTTAGATAATAGGCAACTAATATAAAAGAGAGGCCTTTATAGATGATCTTTCTCTTCCAGCTAGAAAGAATCTCCCTGGGTCTATGGTGACTGATATAGGTGCCACTATTCGGAGAATCGATCCTGAACCAATGGCAGCTGGTGTCGGTATCGGTATTTTACCTCGAAAGTTTGTTTATGGATTGGGTTGCATGTCACTCTCAGTAGCTTTTCTTTTTAAGCCGGAGGAGGAAACAAGAAGGGTGAAAGGAGGTTGTAACTTATTGCCCACTAAGTTCGCTGACATCCCTCATCACTCACAGCAGTACAAATGTTCCTCTTCTTCACTAGAACGCTCTCATACAATGTGTATACACTATTTTGGAATATGAAATTCAGGAACGTTAAGACCTCTCACTTTCTCTGTCACAAGTCAAGTAAGTAATAACTAGTGATGTTAAAGATTGACATACCATTGATCTACCATTCCGGTCCTACATAGATAACGCATTACTGATATGAGGTGAACTCTCATGAAATCAAAAGCTTCGTCTAGCAGGCAATTTATAAGCCCTACTCTATGAGAATATGATGTCGATAAGCCGTCAACTCAATGCGAGATCACAGCAACTGATTCCGTATTGACATACCCTGATAAAACTCGGGCAGACCTAAATATTCTAGAGGGGAGCAGTGCGGAGATTACTCGACAAATGTCATAGCGGCACCATACCTCGAGCCTATTGAACTACTTGCCCTTATATCGTGTTCTGTGTTCAGCGGAAAGGTGCATATTAACAACCTGTTCCAGTCGGCTTGCTTATTCTCTGGGAGACGCTCATATTGCAGTGGAGATGTAACGCGAACAGTGGAACTCAACCATCTTTAAGTGCCTAACAGGGACATAATGCAAATATTGATTGTTTGATTTCTTGAACTATATGTATATGTCAAGAACGAGTTTATTGAACGAACTGCTTGGCAGACCTTGTCATTCCATACCACCAAACATCATCTCATTAATCAGCCTGTGCCTGAATCTGAATCACGTTTCCGCCATCGTGCCTGCTAGGGGAATAACGAGTTAGCATTCAGACAGTTATAGGTAAAGTCTGGGGTATTGCCCGCCAGCAGCCTTCTCAGAGTCTAGGATATCTATGGTTCCAAGAAGCCTGCAGCCAAAGGTAGATTTCTGACATTCTGCCAGGAAGCTGCGGAAAGGAACCGAACAATAGAAGATCGAGCGGCCACTGCTAGAATTGTGATCGCTGCACGGTGCCTGAAAACATAACAAAAATATGTGCAGAGTGACGAGAGCCCATCGACGACCCGAAGGAACTCAATATATCTACTTATGGTCATTTCTTGTGTGCAGACTTTGAGCTTGCGCAGCAGCCAACCAAATGAGTAAATTTTACCCAATATCATCTTACACTTCCACATCCACCACCACCACCACCACGGCGATCACTCGTATCATCGCGACCGTGATACTCTTGGTCTTCGTGCATTGATGGGAAGCGGGAACGGCGTCATGACTCTGGCGCACACGCGACAGGAGTTGCACTCTGAGTAGATCTTTTCAAAGGACGAATTGCGCTGTTGCTGAGAGCAGCCAAGCTGTAAAACTGCTGCATTGTAGGTTGAACACGAAGAATCCTCGATGACTTGATGAGCGCTGGCTCCACATCCTTGTTTTGCCCCATAGCCTGTGTCGTAGACATTGTGACCATGGTGGAGGATATCGATGGCCGCACTTCTTACCATTCGTCTCATTGACCACGAGTTCACCTTTAATACGTTAAATCTTAGCTCCTGCCGCACCATCCTATCCGCCACCAGCGACATCTTTGTTAACCGAAACTGATCAATTGTCATCGGGGTTTCCGTGGCATTTCCTTGCCTGGAGTGGTAGACTCGGGACGGGGAAATTGGTTAGAGACCGGACTCACGACTGCTTTACATGTTAGACAGAGGTGTTCCCTTCCGTTTTATTGTTGTTGTGCGCGAGCGCGAGATAGGAAATTTCAGACTTCAAATTTCGGAGATATCGTGTGCTCGCTGTCGCGGCGTTCAGTCACGTGAACGGATTATATCCTCATGCTTCAAAAATCACTGCCACTACCCACCACGGTGTCATGGACTCATGTACCTCGAAGTGTACGCTTAGAAGCGAGGGCTCATCACACAATAAACTTCTCGATTGAGCAATTATGTACACAGTTGGTTGGAAGTTTGTCCGAAAAAAGAACTCGAGATACATTAGACATATGAATGCAAAGAAAGAAAGAAACTTAAGTGATAAACCTCATATGTATGGTCCAAGAGCAGTGCACTCAAGTTCCAAGTGAGCATGAACAGAAAAGGTTAGTTTCTAATCAACAATTGAGTTAAATCCAAAGGTATTTTCTGATTGGCTGAGCACAGACCATGGTGATGCTGCGACTTTCTTCTTACGCGATGCCGAAAATATAAGAGGTGCCTCTCCCCAAACTTTCAACTTATCCATCAACAACTCAAAAAACAATTCTCTATTCTCAACGCACGACACCGTATTTCATCTACTTCAATCCACTTTACTCTTTCCAAACCCCAAACCCTTCAAAATGCCACCAAAGCCAGCAGCAAAGGCCCCAGCCGCCACCGCCTCCAAGGTAAATTCATCCCCCGACTTTTTGGTCGTTCAGCTCTAACCATTACAACAGGCAACCAAGACCCCAAAAGAGGCAGGCAAGAAGACAACGACGCCCGCTGATGGCAAGAAGAAGCGCAAGGTCCGCAAGGAAACCTACTCTTCATACATCTACAAAGGTACGTTGAATGTTTGCGCGTCCTGGACGCGTCCGGCACATCGCGACTAGTCGCGTTTCGCATTTGATCAACACATACTAACATTTTTCCACCACAGTCCTTAAGCAAGTTCACCCAGATACCGGTATCTCCAACAGAGCTATGTCCATCCTGAACTCTTTCGTCAATGATATCTTCGAGCGCGTCGCAACCGAAGCCTCAAAGCTTGCCGCATACAACAAGAAGTCCACCATCTCATCGCGAGAGATTCAAACCTCGTATGTAGAATCGCAATGCCTCCCATTCAAGCCATTCTAATAATTTTCTAGTGTCCGTCTTATCCTCCCTGGTGAACTTGCCAAGCACGCGGTTTCAGAAGGTACCAAGGCTGTCACCAAGTACTCTTCCAGCACGAAATAAGTTGTCTTTTCTTTGGGGTTTATGGGAATATCGGATATGATTAGTATCATCTTACGGATGATGGCCGTTGTCGTTTGAGGAACTGGGGTTTTTCTTTTAATGCGTTATGGACGGTCTGCTTTTTACGGGGGCAAATGTCTTCACGGTCTGCTTTGGGGGTACGAGGATTGTACAATAAATGTCTTCACATCAGAATAGGGAATTCAGAGGACGAAATCCTTAAAATGAATCAAACTTCAATAATGTCTTCATTTGCGACCGCTTTCTGCTTTTATGGGTTCCAAACACTTCCTTCACACGGAAACGCGACCGCGACCCCGCTCAGGTTTCATACATCTCGGATTATATTGCAACAGGAGCGCGCTAGATTTCCATTACTTCTACTACTACAATACCGGTGGGATTGCTACAGGAGCTATTTTTGACTTCGAAAAATACATGAATGTCCCACTTAGAGCCATGAGATGGGAAAGTATGGTTCTTATCCAAGACCAGCTTTTGTCGTTTTGACCACGTGGGAAACCGGTTGAAGAATTCCCTTGTTGTTCAGAGCACCAAGGGCCGTTCCACTACTCCAGCCCATCTTCTCCAACATTGCTCTGCCTTTGTTTTCAACACCAAGTTCTGGAGCCGATCCGCCAACAATATCACCATCCCTGTAACTAACCCCAGCATTAGAGCCTCCACGACCAGAACGTCTAGGAGTGGCGCCTGATCTTCTCCCACCAACATCATTCCGCGGCAGGAAGC
Source organism: Rutstroemia sp. NJR-2017a BVV2 (assembly GCA_002946415.1). Lineage (NCBI taxonomy): Eukaryota > Fungi > Ascomycota > Leotiomycetes > Helotiales > Rutstroemiaceae > Rutstroemia > Rutstroemia sp. NJR-2017a BVV2. The sequence goes on from NJPS01000045.1 coordinate 38,884, forward strand.
GACGGGTGAGTCGCGCTTCTACTGCATCAAAGGTGTGCTCAATGTATGCAGTTGTTCGTGTAGTACGGTAAAGGATAGGATATCGCTTCGCACCATTTCCAGCCGACTTGGACTTTAACTTGAAAGCATTCGCAATCTCATGGACAACCTTACGATCCATTTTATCCATTGGGGGCAGGGCCAGACTATAGATAGCATTAGCATTGCAATTGACGAGTAGAAAGAGAGTACTAACGTAGTGTTATCACTCATGAGGAATTGCTTGAGTTCTTCCTTCAACGCATGAAGACCCATTCCCTCCTTGTACTTCGCCTTGAGATCCGGTTTCCCATGCTTGCCAGTAAGTAGACCTTGAGCACGCAGTACTTCTCGTTCTTGCTTCCGTTCCTTTTTCTTGATCCGATCGTTCTCCCATGCCGCTTGCATCGATGCTTCAAGCTCTGAATCGGAAACATCATCGAAAATCAATTTTCCTTTGCGTCCTTTCGGTTTCTTCTTAAGCGCCGGACGGTCAAAATCCATTACGTCGAAGCCATCATATGCATCAGCAAGTGCGGCAGCCCTTGGAAATTCACCTTGTCGGCGTTGTTTTCCCTTCATGCCCCTCTTGCCTGATAATATAAAGCTGTTGAGGTCAATGGGACGAGCCTCGATCTCATCGTCCTCGTCATCGACGTCATCGTCAAAAAGCAAAATCTCATCTCCTCCCATGCCTAGCTCTTCTTGCTTTGCGAGTATTCTTGCTATTTGTTCATCATCCATTCTGTCAATCCTCCTCTGCACTAAGTCCGCTTCGTCATCAATATCATCGCCCTCGTCCCCATCATCACTCTCATCGCTATCGTCTTCACTGTTATCTTCAAACTCCGCGACTAATTTTTCCTCCGCCTCGAAGACCTCGATTAGCGGCAATGCGCCTACATCGTGCAACACACCCAGGGATACCCATCTAGCTTCATCGACGCTTTGGTCTTCCCAAACAATCAGGTATTGTAAACCAGCGGCACGTTCTCTTTTGGAAAGAATTGCCTGGACTTTACCCCTAGCTTCATCAGACGTGCTAAGGTCATCAAGGTCTTCAAGTTCGGCTCGACCCCATCCGTGTTCTACAGGATTTTTGAGCACGCCATCTGCTTCCACGGATGATGCGTCTTGCCAAGCTCCATCGTCGTTACTGCCCAGGTCACCACCCAACTCGCGCCTGTTGAAAGATAAATCCACCTCACCATCGCTCTGTTCTTTTTCCATGTTCGCAATATAATCTGCAATCATTTCATCTTCAGCGTCTTCAGTGGCCCAACGGCGTCCTCGGGCGCGACCCCGACGTCGACCTTTGCCAGTGTTTTTCGGCAAGATCGACTCGAAATTAGGAGAAGATGGCTCTGCTGTTGCTGCAGGATATGCTTCGAACAATTCTTCCTTGTCCCTGAGAGTCTTCTCTAACAAAATTTGCTGCTCGTGCAATTTGTCTTCAACAATCTTCAATTTTGCATCTATTGGATCCAGAGCTATTGCGTTATCGTGTCGAGTCTCGACTGTTCTTACCGTAGATTGTCCTCGTCCGTGGAAAAGAATGACTTCTTCACTCGAATCCGATCGTGCAGGTGAAATAGAGCGCAGGCGTGGAGCAGAGAGGCCGGTCTGAACCGGTTGACTGCCAACAGTATCAACCACAAATGAAAAAGGTGCTCTAGAGGTTTTCTCGCCATCAAGCTCTGTTCCGTCCGTAGTTCTTGGTGGCTCGCCGGCCATTTGTGCGTCCTCCGCCTGTTCTGCGCCCTTCAACTTCAAATTCGCAGGTTCCAAGCTCATCGCAGCCATAGCTTTCTCTGAATCTTTAACTATATCAGGTGGTGTAAGGTTACCAGCACTAACAAAATTGACCTTTGCATGTCTTAATTTCTGACCAGAATCGGCGAACGAATGATGACGCTCCGTGTTTCGGGCCTCATCCTGAAGTGTGAAATCTGCAGGCAGTACCAATAAGCATAGCCCAATTTAGTTGCGGATTGGAGGTCGGGAGAGTATTACCACCGTGTGAATTCTGAGTAGGAAACGAGCCAGCAAAGGGTATGAACGCCGACCGTCCACCTCTAGAAGAGGTGAAATTGCCCCTCCGAGCACCACCGCCAGCACCTCCTCCTCGTTTGTTTCTAGGCATCCTTTGGGTGTGTTTGTGAGATTGATGCAATTACCAGATTCGAGAACTTATGACTATTTGAGAAATCCATGAATGGACCATGAACGAATCATAAAATTTTGTAGTGGCGATACGAGTAAGTAGAGGAACAAGAAGTTGACTGGATGGTGAATGGGATATTATTCAGGCACAGCTACGTAGAAGTTGGTTTACCGGGGCTAGAGTAACCTTGACGAGCGCGAGAGCTTATCGATAAGCTCAAACGGAGTGACTGAGCGACGTAAGGTTACCGTAGGGCCGTAGGCTCGTCCTTCGTAGGCAAACTGGCAGCCAGACTCCCAGAGTGACCAGGGTCGTCCAGGGTACGTACCGGGCCTCATCTCATCAGCTGCCCGCCTCGAGCCCGCCTACTTACCTAACATCCCTCATACATCTTAGACACTCCAACTGCTACCAAGAACCACATCATACCCGCATCTCACCTTGATTCTCTTGTCTTTATCTATACTTAATAAGGGCCTCGTAATCTTTGTTCACGCCTCTCTAATTTATAAAAAAGAAGGGAACTATACCCGCCTGAGCCTTTCGAATCCTACCGTGGATTCTAGACCACCTTTCTCGTCGTTCTCGCTATCCCCCCATTAGCTCCGTCAACGTATGTGCTTGGTTATCTGGCATTGCTAGGCCAGTGCTGCATCCAGCTATGACGAGTGTTGATCGATATAAGCGCCTCGTCCAGTATTTCTGGGACCCCGAACCAACGAACGATGCATCCGACAAGTCACCGATATGGTGCTTAGGAAAAGAGTATAGAGCCTCGGAAAAGCAGTCGACGTCTGCCGTTGCGGATTCGCCCCCACAAGAAGACACTTTCCTAGCAGTGAAACAATCTCAAACTGTTGATACATCAACACCACCGGATAGCACCGTTGGCAGTCTAGAATCCGGCTCAGGCTATGATGACTGCGATACTGGTGAAGCCGAAGGAGGATGGCCGACGGCGTTTCTAGAGGACTTTGAAGCAAAGTTATGGTTTACATATCGGTCAAATTTCCCGGCAATAGCGAAGTCGCAGGATCCAAAGGCTCTCTCGGCAATGTCACTGTCTGTGCGATTAAGAAGTCAGCTCGTTGATCAAGGAGGGTTTACATCTGATACGGGATGGGGCTGTATGATAAGGTCCGGGCAAAGTTTGCTAGGAAACGCTCTGCTTGCATTGCGAATGGGCAGAGGTATGTCCACTACAGTTAGTTTCTGACCCTGGTGGCTAATAAAGACCTGCAGATTGGCGGCGTGGCAGATCCAGCAATGAAGAACGAACCATCCTATCCATGTTTGCGGACGATTCCAGAGCACCATATTCTATACACAAATTTGTCCAGCATGGCGCAAGTGCATGTGGGAAACACCCAGGGGAATGGTTTGGTCCATCTGCTACTGCTCGTTGCATACAGTAAGAAGACCTTCTTTGCCTGGGTACTTTGCTTCAAACTAACGCGATATAGGGCTTTGACAAATAGTGAGCCACAGTCGGAGTTGCGAGTGTATATTACCGGCGACGGTTCGGATGTTTATGAAGATACTTTTATGAGTATTGCGAAACCTGACAACTCAACCTTCATACCTACCCTAATTCTGGTCGGCACAAGACTGGGCCTTGACAAGATAACTCCTGTTTATTGGGAGGCTTTAAAGGCTTCTCTTCAAATGCCTCAGTCCATCGGAATTGCTGGGTAAGCCACATACTGTCCACTTAGGAGTTGCAGTACTGACGTGATTTCAGCGGTCGTCCATCCTCATCTCACTACTTCATCGGTGTGCAGGGTTCGGATTTCTTCTACCTAGACCCACATCAGACACGACCTGCACTCCCTTTCAAAGATCGCGTGGAAGACTATACAGTCGAGGAGATTGACTCGTGTCATACCCGTAGGCTTCGGCGACTTCATATTAAGGAAATGGACCCCAGTATGCTCATTGCCTTTTTGATCAAGGATGAAAATGACTGGAAAGAATGGCGCCGAGCTGTCAAAGAAGTGCAAGGCAAAGGTGTCATACATGTTGCTGATAAAGACCCAGCCCTCTATGGCCTAGGGGTGGAGAGAGAGGGAGCAATTGATGAGGTCGAGACTTTCGATGACGACGATGAAGATACTGTATTGGGTGGTTGAAGTGTTCGGGAAATAATCTATTCATGAGATATCATGCAGTTCAGGCGTTTGGGATTGGTAACCTCTAGACTTTCTGTATGAGTTATGATATTGCTCTGCACGTCCTTCATATGAAAGCATGAAACTTCATTACTTTATACATCTAACTATAGTATAACGCACCGTGTACCAAACTCCCTGCTATGTAGTAAATGGTATAATGCTCAGATGATGCCTAACATACGCTTAAATGACTCGGTATCCAAATTCTAATTCTTCCTCTTCTTTTTTACGTTCCCAGTTTTAGCTACTGGCTGTGCATGATCTAATTCCTTGATATGATTAAAGAGTTTCGATTTGGAAGGAAATCCTTCATGACAGGTAACACATTTGAACTGCTTCTTATTAGACGGAATCACCCGCTCGGATGGAACAGGACTTACCTCTAATTCTTCTTGCTGGGCCGCCTCTTGTTGGGCGGCCTTTTTGGCACGCTTGGCCTTGGCTTTACCGAGAGGCTTCATTTGTGATTTCTTGTCCGGAGTGACGAGGTCTTCATGTGTTATGAAATCGTTGGCATCTGGCGTATAGCTCCCTGTTAGAGGCGAGTCTGTTAGTCTGCTTGCGATGGCCTCTCTTGAAACGTAGTCATCATCTATGTCACTAGTGTCGCTGACTTTCGTAGAATCTTCAGAGACGTCATCAGTTGGGGATACAGGTTCCTTTCCGTCTTGGTCTTTATCCGCCTTGGGTTCTGGTCCCACGTCGTTATTAGGCCCCACTTGCTCTTCAGGTCCTGTATCCAGATTCAACTTCTCGAATTCGTTGCTAGGGGCTTCAGATCCCCGATCGACCGGTGTATCGAGTGCAAATGTTTTGTTCTCCTTCCGCATTTGCTTCTGAATTTGCTGCACTGCCTTCACGTGCTTCTTGCTCTTCGTGTGTGCTTCGTACTGATTCTCACTCTTGAAGATTTTCTGACAAATGACACATTCTATCTGTTCGACTTCTGACTCCTCCTCGGAATCTTCGATAGTCCCTTCATGCGCTCCATCTGTCTTTGCCTGTGCCCAATCAGGAATCACATGGTCGTTCATCTTTGCTAGATTGGCAGCGCGTGAACGAGCGGCTTGTGCGGAAGCTGCGTCTCGTAGGTATTTCTGTCTTTCCGCTTGGGTTTGAGAATTCGGTGTGTAACGGGGGTCTCTTTTTCTTGCAAACATAACAAGATGTCGAACAGCGTCATTGAACTCTGCTTTGGCCTCATCACGGAATTTTCTGTTCTCCTTTTCTATCAGCCGGCGTGTTGCTCGGTCGGGCGCGTCTGAGGTTCGGTACACATCCTTCCATGAAAACGATTTCTGTGTGGAGAAGTTCCCCCAGACTCTGTAGAAAGGTTTAACAACGTCGTCGTAATCGTCATCAGCGCTTCCAAACTCGGGATAATCCACTATATCAAGACCGTCCCATTCGCATGCCGCAGTTTCTTCCTTTGCAAGAGATGCGAAGGTTTGTTGAAGTATTCCATAGAATCCGTTGGGCGCATCTGTGAAAGGCACACTGGCGTTGAACCTTCCAATCAAATTTGAAAGCTCCGCAGCGCTCGTCATTCGAACATTTTCTTCGAAGTGATCCTCCGTTGCCTCGCCACCTCCTAATATAGATACACGATGAGAATCGTACCAGGCTCTTTCCTGCGGATCCGACAGGACCTCATATGCAGATTGGATCTCGGCAAATTTTATGGTGGCATTTTCAACATCGCCATAGTTTCGATCGGGATGAAGTTCTAAAGCTTTTCTGCGATATGCTTTCTTGATCCTGGAAATATCAGCATGGATTCCAGAATATGACCGCATATCTCTTTGTTCTATCTGTGTATATAAGTGACGCTCCGCTGGCTCTCCGAGGGCCACTGCCATGGAGGCAGACTATCTCTTTCTTCTTCACCCATTCCAGGATATGACTGCATGGATAAGAGGGAACCCTTACTCGTCGTCGGAAGCCTGGCGTTCCACACCTAGCAGTTCATAGTAGCACGTTTTCTTAACCCCGCCATTGCTCTGCGCATCCCCTCGGGCGGACGATTGCTCTGCGCCCATGGCTTGCGAACGAGCCGCAGTGTTGCTCGAGATAAATCGAAGTGTGCTCCGTGATCAGAATATTCCCGAAGATAGTTGTGTGATGGACTAATACCTGTGTATGGGGTGTCGAAAGAGAAAATTATATATATGCAAAACTGAACAATTTTTTAAACGGACTGCGCAAGCGGTGATAATTCCTTTACTTCGTGTATAGAGTATGGTTGGTTCCACATGGATCCATCGCGGGGTAAATTTAGTAGTTGCTCAGAGCAAGCAGGCGTGGCAGGGCTGCAGTTTCGCCTCTTCTGATTAGCAATGCCTTACTTCGCCCAGTAACAACCCTAAACCCTGGACTATGGAATTCTGTTTCCCATGTCTTCGCTCGAGACTTTCTGTGCCTTGCAGATGTTGGATATTGGATAAGTTATTGGATATTGGATATTGCAGATATTCGACTCATTGGTCAGACCCGACAACCCTTTATCGACACAACCTTAACCTTACGCTACCGCTGCAATTTAGAACAAACATCCAGGAATCCGATCTTGCAATTTTACCGTGCAACTTGCGAAATAGATCCACGGTGAGTCCGATGCGGCAGCTCTAGTATCCAATGAGGTTAAGTTTTATCATTAGGAATGACACATGACAGTTTGTGAGGACTAGACCTGCTTACTTCAAGCTTTGAAGTTATCAAAACTCCATCAAATTTTATTTTCATTGCTTCCGTGCTGGCCTCTTACCTCTTGCCTCTGTGTTGGTAGCACTTACTTCTTTGCCCACTCCTGCTAGATAATAACATGCAATCTTTTGCTTGGTTATGGCAATATCCTATGTCGTCTCCTCCCAGCTTCTCTTTTTTTCAAACAACTTCGTAATATTCAAATCGCTGTTGCTACTGCTATATGAATTATTTTGGCTAGTACCATAGCAAAATCTAACTTCAACCTATCATTATCAAGCACACCTCTCGCCACCACCACGATCTGGAGTATCTACCTTGCACTATGAAGTTCGCCCACGAATTCAAAGATGCCCTGGCACGAGAGGGCTTCCCACAGCATTGGGTTGAATCAGCTATTCCATATAGCGAGCTCAAGAAGTGTCTGAAAAGAGTGCGCATCCCTCTTGCACACGATATATCCTGAACTAATTTATTCCCTCTAGATTGCCGCCGAGCTACGTGATTGCGGATTGGGCCCTGATGCTCTTGCGAAATTGAAAGAAATCTCTAATGTTGGTCCGGCTTACATGTATGAATTTAACGGTAAGTTCTGCCTACTTTGTCGCCTTGACTTTTGGACTGTGGGTTGTCTTCTGCCAAGTGCAGATGGTATGTATGGCTTGAGCTAACAGTGTTATTCTGCCAAGAGTCGCGGTTCCGCCCAAAGCTCATACTATGGCTAGAAGACGGAACTGCTGTTGATGCAAGATTATCACCTGATACCAGAAACTACCTGAAAGAGTTGGTAGCCAAACACCGTGGCGAGCCCGAGATTCTACCCGCTGAAATCCTTCAAGACATGAACAAGTCTCAATGCAAATCGGACGAGGAGTGAGTATCCTATATCTCATCAGCACCGCCTTTTGGTAGCTAATCTTATATAGGAGATCTTCAGCGAGCTACGAGCTGGAACAGAGACCGCTTGTCCGCCGGGTGGAGGTGCCGCTTAGCTTTGATGCTGAATTTTTTGGACTTATCCAGGGCGATGTTACCAATCTTGATGCACTGCAGGCGGAAGAGCAGAAAGCACTTTGTGGTGAAATTCATAATCTTTCCGAAGAGCTCGTCGCTTTAACCAAGCCGTCTAAGCGCGATAAAAAGACGGATATCTCTCGATGGAGGCAACTATTTGAAATCTATCTGGAGGCAAACGTCTTCTTCTCCGCCCGTGAGCAGGACCGTGGGAAGCGAAATAGCGCAAATGCATTGAGACAACTACAGTGAGTAGGATACGAACTACTCCGTGTGCATCCGAACATATAAGCTCTGTTTGGCAATATAGGGATGCAACATAACTAGCTAACAAGCACCAATCTAGGTGGTTTCAAAGCGAAGTAACCAATAGGGGTACCGTGAGGTCCTTCAAACTGCCCGAGAGTCATGCAGCGCGTATGTATAACGGCGCAACTTCCTACTGTCACGACTTCTAGTGCTCACCACAAATTCTTGCAGTAAACCGATTCATCAGCATCAATGTTACACTTCTACGGAATCTGAGCTTTCAAGAGATCAATCAAACGGCAATCAACAAGATTTTGAAAAGTAAGATCTCACAGACCCAATATCTCAGACGCTGTTTGAGGCGATCTCGACGAAAAGAGAACCTTCATGTCTTTTCCCTTACTACCTCAAATGGGTTTCACTGGAGCTGCCACATATTGTTTATGCTAAGTGCTGACCTTGACTAGAGTTCGATAAAAGAACCACTCTTGGCGCAAGAGAGAAATTTCCCAAGCTGATTCAATCTGAGCCCATCATGACTGAAACAATGGCGAAGGCGGTCTGCGCACAAATATCACAGGATATCATAAAGACCGTTCCTCTGCTTGCCGACTTTCTTTGTCCTGTCTGTGTTAGCATCTGCTGGAGGCCCGTTCGTTTGCGGTGCAAACACGTGGTCTGTATTCGCTGCACGATAGCTCTCCAAAGATTGCGACAAGCGCCTTGTCCCTTGTGCCGTGAACATGTTGTGTTGGAAGCTGACACAGGTACGTAGATGTCGCCTTGCTTCACTTTCTTCTACTCCCCGTTGCCTCTCGGCACTGCAACCCCTGGACTCTCGACTCATATCGGGGACGAATTTGATCTACATTTTAGCTAATCCCTAAACTCAGATAATATTGACCCGGACCTCTCGGCCCTCCTTAAAAGGTACTTCCCAGCTGAGACCGCAGAGAAACAGATTGAACTTGAGATACAAGACGGTATCGAGAGGTTTGGGGTGCACTACACGCATAACAAGCATAGCAGATGCACCATCATGTAGAATTGGAATTCTCGGGACTTTTCGGAGGGCGTTCAGTACCGCACATTTATGATACCCAGAAAGCGTTAAAGGGAATTAGATATCGCACCGTAGTAATTCTTGTATGTTAGCGACCGCAGCGAGTTGTAATTATATCGGCATTTCAGTGTGACGTCAAAGTACAGAAAGCTTGTGAATTATTTTGACACCACGACTTTTCAATTCGCAGAAATGTCACGGGTGGCGGGGTAATCGAAAGTGGAAAACTTCGAATCACCTGGACTCTTGGTCCATGAACGATAGATGCGAGAATAGCTGAGAGTGATGAGCTCTACAACACAATTTTCATAAGAAAGGTACTCGATACTACGTAGGTATTGGAAGATTAGGTGTGGCGCACTAATAAACGCCGTCGATAAGATAATTCAAAATGACGATGGACGAGAATTATTACAAACTTACCTTCGAGCCATCCTAGTTCATATTCTTTTGAAAATATATCCGGGTGTAACTCGAGAGCGGAGCGTACCATTGTCGTTTTTGGAACAACAACTACTCAGGCGTAGACCCATTCCTCGATATTCTCATTGCCACTGACTATTTCTCTGCGAGCGGTTCTCTTTGGCGTCCGACTTGGGACCGCAATACCTTCACGATGCGAGAGACCTACAGAGGTGTTCCTACTCGACCATCTGCATTCAATCCTCTTCCCGATGAAGTCCTGCAACAAATACTTTACTTTATTTCGCCCCAGGATCTTCTCAGCAATATTCTTCTCGTCTCGAAGCGCTTCAGTCGTCTAGGAAACGAACCATTGCTCTGGCGGCACCACTGTCGCGTCGACTTCCAGTACTGGGATGGCAAACACCGCATCAGAGAGAAGTTCGCAGGCGCGGCAGGGGACGTTGACTGGAAGGGTATATACATACATCGAATGAAAGTGGACTTGAAGACCGCAAAATATTTGGATCGCATCCTCGAAACCCGCGCCAATCGTATTGTGAACTTTGAGGAAATAGGAAAGTTTGGATATGATGCGAAGGATACACTATTGCGACACTGCCATACCCGCAACGATGACGATGACCAGCTTTCAAGGACGTAAGTGAACCGAATGTGCACATATGCGATTTCTGACATATTCATAGCTTTTATGCTCGTGCAGTACTAGATTCTATCCATCGCGCAAAGGCCCTAGAGATATGGTCAAGGCTCGCCAGGGGCGAGGATATACCCGTTGAAACGGCGTTAGCAGTCTACGACATGTTTATTCTCCATGAGCATCCTGGAGATCTACTTGAGGTGCGCCCCAATGACGGTGATATATAATCTATATGACTGACAAGTTCCAGACTTCCGATTTACTCGACGATCTTGCGGCTCGTATACGATGTGAATATCCAAGATTCAATCACATGTCCACACGGAAGAAAGCTCTTACCGTTGTCACATTTCTTCGCGCACACAGCCTCCTTGGGCTGGATTCGGAACTTACCTATCGCGACCTACAAAACAACTATATTGGTTTGGCATTGCAGGAGCCTGAGCATCCATCTCTACCACTGGTGTCTGTCGCTATCTATTGTGCTGTTGCCCAAAGGCTTGGTGTCGATGCGAGGTTCTGCGCTATGCCCGCCCATGTGCATGCTATGGTTTTCCCAGTGCCTTCATTCGACCTTGACAACAAACCGCTTAAAAAGAAGGATCCACCAGGCGAGCCTATGTATCTCGACCCTTACCGCTCGGATGTTGAATATCCTGCAGAATATCTGCAACAGACTCTGGCGCAATGGGGAGTGCGGGGTCGAGCCTCTGAGTTCTATGAGCATATCAAACATGCTTCAAATACAAATAACCTTGTTCTTCGGACTACTAGAAATATCGTCGCGACTATTCAAGATTTCAGAATGGATCGATCATTTCAAGGACCGCTGAACCACAGAAACACGCGACTTAATGATATGCCTTTCATGGAGATGGATCATGCAATATACTCGGCATTATGGGCTAATTTCTTCCTGGATCCAAAACCAGTGCCTCCAGGATATAGCCGCCATCAATTTGTACCTATGCTATTATCCCGCTTTGAAAAGTCATACCCCGAGGATGTTTCCCTTATTGAACGATATGTTCTTCCGTCCTACAATGGCATATCTGCTGAGCACGCAGAACTTTCTGAGGCATTGAGATTGATTCGCGCGGTTGACTCGACGCCACGGCAGGTGCGAACACGCAGTAGTTCGGGAGATACAGGCAATGTCAAGTTCAGAGTTGGGAAGGTCTTTCGCCATCGGAGGTACCGGTACATAGCGGCAATAATTGGTTGGGATGTCGAATGTGGTATGGACTCCACCTGGATAGTCGATCACCAAATAGATGATTTGACCAGGGGTCGACATCAAAGCTTTTATCATGCGCTGTAAGTAATCACTCACATATCACACAAAGTGGCGTTTGACATGCTTACATATATCATCAATAGCGTAGAAGATGCAAGCATACGATACGTCGCAGAAGATAACATCGAGATGGTGGAAGAGCCGGACGTAACACTGCTGCTCAAAGTGGCTGGTCAGTATTTTAAGCGGTACGACAAGGAGGCTTGCCGATTCATTGCAAACTTCAAGGAGGAGTATCCTGACGACTAGTATTTACCTATTACTATAGCAAGGTATCATAACCCAGCCTATATCAGCCAAACTTAAACTTCATTCATGATGTCTTTCAAAACCCCTTTCTCGGCCAAGGTTCGGATCGTCCGATAGACCAATGGTGTGTGGTCTTCTTTCCGTCTTGCAGCTTGGAGATTTTCGCGGTCGATCGTGGCCAGTTCTTCTGAATAGGAAACGCGCATGTCTCTTTGCTCTGCCACAAGCTGCAAAAGTGTTTGTAGAAGCATGCTGGTATCTATGTGCGCTTGGCCAAGCACATTTTCTACCTCTGGAGATATTCTTGCGTCTCGCAGAAGAATGTCTGATATTCCGAAAGCCTCACATGGCCCCCTGATGATTTTCGCATCATCGATATCGCCGAAGCTTCTCCAATCCGGCATTCTATTTGACAGCACTTCTTCTAAGGCCCTGACAGTATTGATATTTTGCGCTAGCTGGTTTGGAATGCTTGCGAGAGGGCTTTGGCAAAGGGCCAGCAGATTAAATTGGAGACCGCCATCATGTTCCCCTATGTGCCGGTAGATGTTTGCTCGCGCAATCGAGATCCAATCGCTTTCATAGTTGCCTCAATACTGTCAGCAAGAATCAACTGGATAGGTGGATGGTATGTTTGTACCTAAATTGACTGGCTGGCGTTGCAACCCATCGAGTCTCCATACAGCCCCTCTTACAGGAACAAATGCAATAAAATGAAAACTCGTGTCTTCATTTTGCTTCGACCTATTCTTAGCAGGTCTCTTGCCTCTGTCCCGTCTTTTCTTCTTCGCCTCGATATCATTGTTGAGGGAAAGATCTGCGTTCAATATGTCCATTCTCCGCACGAAAGAGTTGTGAAGCGCGCGAATGTGGCTGTTCTGATCTAGCTTTCGTCCTCGATACGCAGGTTTCAGATGCAGAGTTTCTTCCTTGAACTGCTTTAGGTTCTCACCAAGATCAACCTCAGGAATGTTCATGACAATGTTCAGCAGAGCGATAGTCGCGCATGCATTGTGTGTCGTCTAGTCCTTTTTTTAGCAGAGCGTTGATAATGCTACTATTAGAATCCTTACTTGATTGGCAAACCACACATGGTTCGGGCATTTTGGTAGCTTTTCATCATCCGAATCTTCGTCTCGGTACTCGAACAAGAAGACTAGTCCATGCACAGGCTTGCTTGCGGATTGTCAGTTGTGGTCAACTATTGTAATCGGGATAACACACGGTAGATATTGTAACATGTCATCCTCCAACCCTAACACCTCTTGTATCTTGATGTTCTTGACACCATACTCGCGCAGTATATAATTGAACAAGGCCTATTCAGGATCCGTAAGCGGTGGATAAACACGGAGAATATCTTAGGAGCATACTGGGTCGCTCTCAAGCTCACACCAGCCTTTCCAAGTATTGCGCTCTTCATCCGTGAGTGGCCTTAGTGCCTCTTCGATAACTTCTGCATCTGGTTTCTTCAACTTTACCGTAGCACGCCTAGATGGACGGCCTGTTGCTGAAAGAGATGGTTGGTCCACGTGGTCGCCATTGACCGCATCCAAACGTCCCCCCCAGGCTTTGTTTGATCCTCCGCTTGGAGATGTAGAATGGCTCTGATTCCTAGAAGAACGTCTTTTCGTCTCTACACCAGAATCCGCGGATGGTACTGGAGACTCCTCCATCGTTGTGGCTAAGTGGCTTTCTAGCCTCGTACTGCAGATTGTTATTGTGGTAGGTATTTAAGACGAGTTAAACCACTCTAGCCAAAGTCTGATTTTGGTTTCCTATTCAATGCAAAAGACGAGAGGATGTTTTGCAGAAAAGAGTAGCAATATAACAAAACTTGCTGCGCGTTTAAACCTAGATGTTTGTGCAGAAAGTAGTCGTCAAACGGGATAGAATGGCAGGAAAAGTGATTGTGAGATGGATACGAAGTTTGGCATAGTGTGATGTACCACCTGTTATTCACCAAATAGGAGCTTTAGATATCCTCTCTTCTCTTCCGAATTGTGACGAGAACTTATTTAAAAACTTATCAAAGCCATATCCTGTATGTAAGTGAATTCAAGACGAGTTGTAGATGGTCCGTGCGCTACAAAATAGAGGCGTATCAACTCAAAAATTCATAGAACGCGTCGTCGCGACTCTGGTAAAAATTGAAGCTAGGAACACCTACACCCACAACCATACCAGGTTTTTGCTGACAGCTCGATATTCATCGATCCGCCTGTATTTGTTGTATATCCTTCGCTGGGTGTGGATACACTTTCCGGGCACACGATCACAATCCCGGTTGGACACAACAGCTTTAAAAGAAAGAGTCCATAGCAGACAGTCAAGAATGCAATGATTATTGTAGGACTTTTACAAAGATGAATGGAACCCCGAGAATGCGTTCGGGTTTGCCCTCAACACCAGGAAGTGGCCAGCGCAATCCGCAACCGAGAGTCACTTCTCCTCTACGAGATATTCCCACGGCGTCGAGCACAACAACCGATTCTGATGCGCCAGTGATACCCGTGGAACTTATCGATGCACCGAGCCAGCGTATGTACGCTGTGGGATTTTACGGGCTGCTTCTTGTATGGCGCTTATATGACTGGTGGCAGCTTGTGGAGGACGAGTCAGAATCATTCTCATTATTTTTGAAATGGGCAGTTATAGACGCACTATTTATATACTGGGTACCGAAACTTAGGATACCATGGCTGGAATGGTCTCAACAAACGTCTCATACAGCTTTCGTTTTGCATGCTGTGTTTGATGGTATGTTGATGTTTAGGATCGGGGTAGGCTGAATATGCGAATGAGTTTTGGACAGTTCAGCTAACTTTGCACAGCTTCCACTTCAAGGATGGCTATTACTCTTCACCAAAACCTTCTTCGACAGGGAGTTATCGATTTCTGAGAACAATGTTCGACCTGCAAGCATTCTACACAATTCGTCTTTGATCATGGGAAAGCAAATCATTAACATTTTACCAGAAGGGTATGCTAGACATCAAAATCTTTCCTATACCCCGCTAACACTCAATAGATCTGCCACACTGAATCCAGATGGCCTTCCGTTCTGTATAGACAGCAGTCGCCCTGCCGTCAAGCTTCCCATGTATTTCAACCAGACCAAACCTGTGCACATCGAGCTCCTGCGTATCGATTTCGATACCAATACGAATGAGACGATCGAACTCAAGAAAAAGGAAATGAGGGACTTCCGAAGGGTGGAGGATGATCCGAATGTTTACATGTTAGAGTACACTGTGAAGAAGCCGGGGCTCTACCGACTTTTCAAAATCATCGACCAATCGAAACTGGAAGTACAGCGTAGGATGTCCGACACTCTTGTTGTTAAGTGTCCTAAAGCAGTCATCAAGTCTGCGGCTTCAGACAAATGTCTTGGGGATTTGTCTGACTTGACCATTGAGCTTGAGGGTACACCTCCTTTGAAAATCGTCTACAGTCGTACCATCAACGACAAAGATAGGAGTTTCCACTTTCAGAGCAATCAGCCGGAAAACTTTGTATCGCCACTCCTGGGTGTAACACGACCGAGTACTTTAGTTACCGCTGGTAGTCAAGATGTTTCGTGGGCGAGATCACAGAAAGTCACCATTCCACTGAATGAATCTATGACTCCAAGTGGGCCGTGGCTATATTCAATCAACGAGATTCATGATGCTACCGGAAACGTGGCCAATTTCACTGTTCTTGGTGAAGATGGGGAGCACATTTATCCCAAGAACACTCATATGGAGCAGAACTTTATGGTTCACGAAAGACCTCTTGCAAGACTTGGCGGATGCGACTCCAGAAGCCCGCTCATGGTAGCTATTGGACAGTCAACAGAACTTCCTGTCAACTACGCGACGCCTGGCCGGACACCTGATGATACATCGCACACGCTGACGTGGAAGTTCTCTCCCCTGGATTCTCTGACCGCTGCTGGAGATCACGGCAGCGAAGTGACCTTTGAGGAGTTCTCGGCTCGTAATTCACATCAAACACCTAACATCCGCGAGCCAGGTCTCTACACCTTGGTTAGCGTGAGGAGTAAGTTTTGCGAGGGTGAGGTGAGGGAGCCATCGTCATGCTTGCTCCTTAATGCGCCGGAGCCGCAGTTGGCTATTAGCGCCGAAAACATTAACGACAAATGTGCTGGCAATTCCATTGGTTTGCTCGTTGATTTGGATCTGATTGGAACACCACCGTTCGTAGTAAGATATAATATTATCACGAAGAGTGGCACCAAACCGCAATCTGTAAAGGTTCCAGGCCTACGATATCAACTGGAGCTCAAACCGCGCGACGCCGGTCACTTCAAATATCAGTTTACCTCTATCGACGACTCTGTATACAAGGGACATAAATTAAGCAGCGACTTGATCTTAGAACAAGATGTGAAGCCACCGGCCTCGGCTTATCTTCGACGACCAGCAGGTGAGATCGACGCTTGCATTGAGGAACCAGTGGAGATGAATGTTGAGCTCTCTGGAGAACCTCCCTTCACTTTGGAGTACGAGATCGTTCATGATGGGAGACGTAGAAAGCAGAAAGTCACTGGCATCGAAGGGGATATCTACAAGATCAAGACCGACCCCTTGGTTAAAGGAGGCGAATACTCACTTGCCCTTGCAAGCGTTCAGGACAAGACGGGCTGTAAGATCTTCCTCAACGACAATGTTAAATTCATGGTCCGGCATCAGAGACCCAGAGCTGCGTTTGGTCATTTGGATGGCAAGCACAAGATAATGACCATCGAGGGCACGAATATTCCTCTACCTTTGCGCTTAACTGGTCAGGCACCTTGGACCATCAAATACCGGAACGTAAACGACGATTCTGGCAAGATCTTGGAGAAAGTCGCCAGATCAACCAATGACGTTGTCAAGGTTGACCATCGCGGTACATACGAGTTGCTTGACGTTTCCGATAACCAGTGTCCTGGGACAGTTGATCCAAAGGCATCGCTATTCGACGTAGATTGGCTTCCTAGGCCACAGATCACTCTTGCTAACAACTCGCCACTCAAATTTGATGGCGAAAAGTACTTGAAACATGAAGTTTGTGAAGGTGATATTGATGGAGTGGAGATCAATCTCATTGGTAAGTTGTATCCCTCTGTTATAAAAAAGCGAATAACAATTGACAATATCACTAGGTTCTCCGCCATACCATGTCAAATACCAAGTTCGTCACCACCCTGAACAGGGCTCAGTATCTAGCAGTAATAAGGAGTTCGATGCTGGCCTTGGTTCGTCAACGGTTTCCATGGACACCGCTAGACCTGGTATCTACGAGTATAAGTTCTCTGAACTTTCTGACAACCTATATGACCATGATTCGAAGAAGTTCACTCCGCTTGTGATCGAACAAAAAGTCAACAGGAAGCCGGCTGCGCAGTTTATTAAGCCAGGGCACTCGTACACTTACTGCAAAGAGGAGCTGGCCGGCGATGAAGTAATCCCAATAAAACTCGAGGGTGTCCCACCATTCTCACTTGAGGTCGACATCAAGCACCAAAACAGTCCCAGACCTGAGACTGTGAAAATCGCAAACATCGAGTCTAACAACTACGATTTCCGCATACCGCATCGGGTATTATCTCTTGGTATTCATCAAGTCAGTGTTCGAAAGATTCGTGACTCTAGAGGGTGCCAGCAAAAGACTGAACATGGAGCACCTCATGTCCAAGTCCAAGTATATGATGTTCCCGCTATTTATCCTCTGGATTCTCGCACAGATTATTGCGTTGGAGAACGAATCGGATATACTTTGTCCGGCACTGCGCCTTTCGAGATCTATTACACATTTGAGAATGTTCAGCGCAAAGCAAAGTCGCCCAATACTAGTTTTAGGCGTATCGCTGAAAAGCCGGGTAACTTTACCATCACAGCCATTTCGGATAAGGCTAGCGAGTGTAAAGCAAGGACCGAGATCACGAAGATCATTCATGAGATGCCTAGTGTTAAGCTCAGTAAGGGTCTCCAGAAAGAAGTGGATATTCATGAAGGTGGACAAGCTGAAATTCTTTTTGAATTCTGGGGCACACCACCTTTCGAATTCACATACACGAGGAGTACAAACGCTAGGAAGGGCCAAAAATCCCAAGTGCTGGAAACTAGACATGAGGTATCTTACGAGCATAGCAAGACGATCCTTGCTTCTCTAGAAGGTACGTATGAGGTTATAGCCATTAAAGACCAGTTCTGTTCCTTCTCTACAGCGAAAGTGGATGGCAAGAGTGGGCAAAAACTGTTACAATATTAGAGAAAGGTTATCTGGGTGTGTTTTAAAAAATCATAGCGCGGCGTTGGTAGTTTTTGAATTCAATGGGAAATATTGAAAAAAATCAGTCAGTCTAGAAACTGCTCACTGGGGATGAATGAATGTCTGGACATGTTTTACACTAGGCTCCCTTTTCCTCTTGATCTTCGTTTACACGCGTGTTATATGGATCTGCAGTGGTCAGCATAGCTACCATGCGTATACATATGATATAATGCTTCATTAGTAGAAGCAAGTATTGGCAAAGCAGGTGATCGAGGCCCTTTCCAGGGCTCATGCTGAACCTCTTTCCAGTTCTTTTAGATATTCATTTTCAAATCTATATTTCCTGCCCTTGTTCCACTCCAACCCCCAATTGATCTCCCCAACTTCGACTCTAATTGGTCGTAAGGGCCGGAGCCCATCCAACAACATCTTCTTCTGCTCCCAAGTATATGTTTGCGGCGGTTCTTGCCAGTTAATTCTTAGAAAATGGATGTCCGCGCCCGCTAACCATTTCCGCATCTTCTTGATACCTTTTTTCACCTCCACCAATCTCGCTCCGGCTTCGAAATCCTGGGGTTTCTGTTTGCGCTTTTCGCTCCCGAGGTGAATTGACAAGGAAAGATTACGTATGGAAGATGTGAGCGCAGACGACAACACCAACTCTGATCGCTGCGTTTTATGCATCCAGATATCATAATTAATAGTCAGCGAAACCAGCTGCAGCGGCCCTCCGTAAAAGACCGGCAGAGCTTCATGATGTACCTGCCGATTCAAGCGCAGCAGCGCGGGCTCGAACGACTGCGATAAATGGATGTGCGATTGCAGTTGTCGGGGATGCGGGCCCAGGCGCGGGAAGTCCGAGGGGGGCGTCAAGAGCAGCGAGTAGATGAATTGTCGGATTTCGAGGGGCAGGCGGAGGAATGCGGATCGCGGAGGGTCTGCGGGGCGGGGTGTGGTGGAGTCGGCTTCGAGGGATCCGGACCCCAGGCCCATGCCTATCCCCATCCCCATGGGGTCGGGGCTTGGCATTTGCGCAACGAGCGATTGTGTGTGTTTTTGGAGAATGAGGAAATAGTTACGGAGGTCCTGCTTGCGTAGGGACCAGACGGCATCTTCGGTGATGGTGAGGACCGTTTGGATGGAAGGGTAGCGTTGCGATGCGTCTTTGGCCGTGGCGAGGCGTTTGTGTTGGGGATGGGCGCTGTCTGGTAGGAGGGAGGGCGATTGCTGGTATGGTAGATAGTTTTCTGGTACTTCCGGGTGTGACATTAGGGGTAGGAGCTGGGGATGGGCTTGCAGATGGTGGTGGCACAGTGTAAGACTGGTTCGCTCGGAATTCGGTGCTGAGTTTCGGGGCGCGTGGTGTATTGATTGAGCTCATTGACCCCTTAGCACGGGTGCACTATTTGACTGGCTCGGTAGATCGCGAGATAAGATAAGATCTCCTATCTTTAGCGGATGCATGTTGGTTCCACGACACTTTTCATTCGTCTCATATCAGATTTGCGCATGGTCGGCTTTAAAGCTTACTCTTCTGTAATTCATGTGAGCTTGAAATGCCATCTTCATCAAGAGTTTTCTATCTACGTTAAACACATCATCAACCTAAGCATCAGGAAAATCCCATCCTATGACTAGCATGCCGTCCACAACCTTCCTCGAAATCCCCACAAAACCGAATGCTCCAATATCATATACCTTCTATCCACCTTTACACAGCAAAGCGGAACCCACGTCCTACCAGGATCTGATCGTTTTTATCAACGGTCTTGGACTCCCCGCATCGTCTTGGGCTCAAAGTATCTCAATCCTCCAATCGAGTTTGGAGAATTGCCCACCAATTTTGACTTTTGATCGTTATGGTCAGGGGTTAACGACAGCACGAGATCCTTTAGATGATGGGTATGGCTACGGCCATGATTTCATGGATGCTGCAAATGATCTACACAGTATAATATTGGTTATAGCAAAAGCCAAGCTTGACCTTAGCGAGGAGGATATTGAGAGCGGAAAACTCCATCTAACGATTACGGCTGCATCTATTGGTGTAAGTGCTCCATCGTTCGCCTCTGTGTCTTGATCGTTCCCGTGCCTCAGCGCAGACCGCGGGCAGCCGTTGTATTCAATACTCTATATAACTTCTACATCAATACTCTCATACTACTCACTCACATCTTCCCCGACTCACCAAACCAGGTCCCCATAACCCGCCTCTACGCCCAGACCCACCCGCGCCTCATCTCCTCCCTGCTCTTCCTCGACTCCAACATCGCCAACGTAAACTACAGCGACTTTCTTCCCTCGCCATCATCTCCCAACTTTGACCCCTCGTTGGTAACCGCCCCCGACTGTTCCCTCGACCAATACATCGAAGCACGCACCAAACTCGTCAACATGTTCGACCTCCACGTCAAAAATACCGAAGCAATGGACCGCCGCAACGGCCCTTGCTTACTTCCCTATGCTGATAAACCTACACTTGTAGGAGCTGATGGGGACGACAGAGGACCCTGGCTTACAGTTGTAGGACATGATCCTGTGGCTTTCGCGGAGTTGAGCTGGGAGAAGATGGGGACGCCGAGGAGTTTAAGCATGAGGTTTACGAATCCGTGAGTCTCTTCCCTTGTCCCATTCCTTTTTGATCTGAGAAGATAATGTATTGGTTCGCCGTATGATTAATGAGATGAAGATATTGGGCCCAGTATCATGAAGGCCTGACGAGGATAACGGATGTTGGCAGATGTGGCAGCGTGAAGATTGCAAAGGGCTGCGGACACTTCATTCAGACGGATGATCCTGCTTTCGTAGCGGGGGAGATCAAGGCTCTTCTCCAAAAATCAGCTAAGTGACAATTGATGTCACCTCGCATCTATATCTATAAGACATACGCAATCTCATGGGACCAATGTCCCATTACATTTTCTCCGCCCTTGCTCCCACGCGAAACAGTTGCATACGACCTCAGATCATGATGAATGGTCGGAAACAAGAAGATACGAGCATGCACTGCCATGTAATGTAGTCAAGGGAACCCTGAATAATCATTGGTCAAATACATTGATCGACTTTTCACTAAACAATTGTGCCTTATGCACGCCTCATTAGGCTAAAATTTAATAACCCTAACATCCAATGATATCCTTCAATCCGACATGAGTGGGACTGGCGCGAAACGCGAGAACACGAAAATTCGCCAAATGGAGGAAAAAGACGCGCTCAAAAAAAAAGAACTCAAAGCCTCCCCCACTCGTCATATCTGACTACTTTCTGGGTAAAGAACAATCATGAACCGATATGATTGCTTGTAAGTTGCGATAGACCACACAAACATAAAACTCCAGAGTCTCCAAACACCACAAATTCCTGTCGGCCAGCGCATATAGAAAGAACCATTAAAACAGCCGTCGGGTTCATGTACAACATGACATAATCGTGAAATTGTTAAATCGCGACGCTCATCGCACATCAAAAGTCGAGCTAGCATGAATCGAATCAGATCAAGGTAGAAGGTCACCGCCGAGTTGCATCCCAAGTCCAGTATGCTTGGCAGGGCTGTCACGCATGGAAGGGCTCCCATGTGGTGCATGGAAGTTTTCAAAGGTTAGGCGTCGACGAGCTACCGTTACAGGAGTTTTGGCTGCCCTTGGTGTCCATGTAGTTTGTGCTGGACTAGGCGTGATATTGACAAAGTCAGCAAAGTCGAAGGCTTGTGACGGAGTTGCTGGAGCACCGAATATGGATAGGGACCCACTATATCCCGGGGTAGTCATCATAGATGAAGGTAGTGCAAGATTCTTGGATGGAGGTGTAGATGGTGGTTGCATTCTGGCTCTTGAAGCAGGATTGGCGGGACTGCTAAGATAGAGGAGGAGATCCGCCTCTTCCTCTGCTGGCTTGCCATTTCCATCCTTATTACGTCGTAGAGGGTTACCTCGATTTCTGATAGGAGATGGTGTGCGCGGAGATGAAGGACGCATATCGAATGAATGTAAAGGAAGGTGATTATCTTCGTCATCTGATGGGGCTGCGAAGCTGGGTGAAGCGAGATCGTCTGGCATATGTGAAGATCCCCTGTAAAATGATATGTTCGGCCCTGCGGATGTTGTGAAATGGGGTTGTTTGCGTGGCTTGATAGGGGATGACTGGGCTAGTTGATGAAGACCTTTCCATGTGTTCGTCTGACGTATTGTCCTGCCAGGTGTTGGCGAAGACCGTACCCTCTTTCTTGAACCGGAGCTTGAAGTGGCCGGCTGAAAAGTGGTATGGTACGACCTCTTCCTCGGGCCATTGCTGCTACCACTCGATACAATCTGGTCGGAAAATATGGCGGCAGCTTTCAGCGGTGAGCTGAGTAATGTTCGACCCCTCGGATATGCAAACTCGGAGGTTGTGCTAGAAGAAGAATCTGATAGCATGTCCCCGCTCGAAGTTGGTCTCCTCCTCCTCAGCTCTTCTTCCACCCTTGGCTCTATCGTATCGAGGGACAGATCTTCCCATCCCCTATCTGTTTTAAATTGTGCAAGTGCGAGTCGGTTTTGTAGTTTTCGAGCCATCTATTGCTTACAATTAGAATCATCTTTTCTGCTGGTGGATTTGAAGGGGTACAAGGAGGAATTACCCTGCTCAACTCAGCTCTCTTCAACACCGCTCCCACTACCTCCTCTGGTTGTTTCTTCCATGGCGAGGTCATCTCTAGGAACTCTGGGTATTTTCGGATTGACCGAGCAGGCCGAGCCAGAAGTATCAAACAAAAGTATTTGACAAATAAGAAGCCCGAGAAGGTAGATGGGAAGCGTCGGCGCCAAAAGTGAAATTAGAATGCTCGCTTGGATCGGCTTTTTTTTCTCGATTGAATTTTGCTTTTTCTCAGCGGGTCAAAATTGATGTAATAAGTAAATAAAAGCGAAGAGGGAATAAAAAGAATGATTGACGAGGGTCAGAGAATAATTGTTTTAAAAAATGGGTATGGGTTGAGTTTTGGAAATGGAAATAGAATTGAATCTGAAGTGGACGTGGACGTGGAAGTGAATTGTCTGGTATGGTAAGGTCTGGTATGGTATGGTAACTATGGTAAGAGGAGGGATTGCTCGGCTGTTTGTCTCAAGCTGAGGTTAAGGTTGGAGGAGTGTTGGAATTTCATAGCTCGCTCGCTCATTCCAGGTTGCTACTGTAACCAGCGACCAGTGACCAGTGACCAGTGCCCAGGAAGGAGTGGCTCAATTCAATGGCATCTGGACACTGTAAGTACTAAGAAGCCTGGCAGAAAGAAGTAGAGCACTATCAGACTGTTGCATTAAGGCCAGCAAGGCCAGCAAGGCCAGTCCAGGACTCCTCAGTGTCCTCCCACCTGTCCAAGGCACGCTTAGGTGCACGCTTACGACAAAGAGCTCATCGACCCTCGCTAGGAGGCCCAAGGTACCTGATTCCGGCTGACACTGGCCAGTAGTTGATCTGACACTTCGCTACATTTCCGGCCTAGATCAGCTAATCATGCTAATCTACCTCGTTGCTGCACCAGCTGTGCCATCCGCTACCAAGCTGCTACCAGGTAGTCACGCAGTAACCACAAAGTAGAACGGTTTCCTAGCCAAATAGCTCACTAGCAGGTAGAAACGACACACGGACACACGGACACACGGACACACATATCCAATGACAAAGAATAATATCTTGT
This sequence comes from Rutstroemia sp. NJR-2017a BVV2, assembly GCA_002946415.1. Lineage (NCBI taxonomy): Eukaryota > Fungi > Ascomycota > Leotiomycetes > Helotiales > Rutstroemiaceae > Rutstroemia > Rutstroemia sp. NJR-2017a BVV2. The sequence continues at coordinate 62,813 of NJPS01000045.1, forward strand.
ATTTCGTATCCACTGTCCACTGCCCACTGTCCACTGCTTTTGCTAATAGCTAATGGATAAGAGATACTCGCAGTAGCTAACAGAATCCATATTTTATAGTCCTTTATGTCAGATGTGATGCTGGACCTCCTATTCGCTTCGTTGTTCTTTTTGCTCTATCACTGCTTCACATAGGAAGCAACTACCTCCTTGATGGAGCACAAACATAATGTTACATGTCACTGTAGATTATCGATATATCTTCGGTCCTTCATCACGGGACTGTGTTCAACTCATTCATCCAGTCGACCGTTCATTCGTTCCCCCTTGTTTGTCTCTTCTTCTCGTCCTCTCGCTTTCCGTTTGATCTACCTTCGTTAATTCCCATTAACTTCGTATCCCGGGAAATTCTTCCATCAGCCCAGCTGGTCCGTTCACAGCCCGTCCAGGAAAGAGCTTCGTCATCCCCAGACTTAAAAATAAACGCTACGACCTATTTGTACTTGTACCTTGGAACTCCATTCCCGCATCTCGCACCTTGCATATCAGCGAGCTTGAACTTGCACTTCAACAAAGCTACCTCTCCCCGAGTATACATCAATCACACCACAAGCTTGCGACCCCAAATACCTTCCTTCTTTTGCTTTGCTTTCAATCACCAATTCCCATTCCCAATGTTCAATTCAGGACCGATCGCGACCTGATTGTATCTCCTTGCATTTGGATAAATAATGGCCCCCTCCTTCTTGAAGGACTTCAAAAGGCGCTCCAAGTCTAGTTCCAACAAAACGACTGATTCTAGTACTGGGGACTCCAATGGTAGTAGCGGAAGCAATGGCACTGATAGCACAGAAAGCAATGGCTTCAATTCGAGCAAATCACAAACCTCCTTGAATTCTTCTTATGGTGCGAGCACATCACCGGCAATGCCACATTCTGTGTCCGCATCCAACCTCAACGGAGTCGCCCCAAACCGTCCTACAGTTTCAACGGCAAGTACCCACCGATATAGCGTCTCTGGTATGTCGGGCTTAGGATCTCCTTCTTCGAAATCGGCTCTGCCAGTCTCACCGTATTCGCCGCGAATATTGTCTATATCTGATAACACATGGGTAAGATGGCCCGTTGATTGCTCAACGCGTTACATAGCTAATTCGAAATTGGTAGGTGTACCAAAAAGTCCTATCTATCTATGGCACCATCTCAGATCCCTCCGAAGTTCAGATAGATGGAAACCTTACAGTCACTAGACTAGACGACGGGTTTCCTCCGACCTACTGGCCTGTCTCCGAGTCTCATTTCAAAGCCCTAATATATCTTACCCCTGGACCCAATCGACTGAGGTTCGACTTCACTTCACCTAAGCTCGCGAATAGCAATACTTCAAATCCTATCCATTCTTCTTCCCTAACCCTCCACATGCTACCTACCCTCAACTCGCCACCCCTTCAATTGGCCATACTACTAGGGAAAGATTCTCCCGCTACCTTCGACGCGGTGCCGGCGCGGATCGAGAAAGAAGGCAATGGCTTGGAAACCGCCGTACGGAAGTTTAGAATGGCAGCCTACCTGTACGTGAAATCCGGTGATTTAAATACAATATACCCGTGTAGCGCTGACAGAATTCTAGATGGCAAGCTTTCACCGCGGAACAGATGTATCGGAACAAGCTTGGAAGGAGGACTTTTCGATTCGAAGAAGAATGGATGACCGGTACTTCAAACCATAGAGATCGCGAACAGGGTACAATGAGAAGCGAAGCAAAGGTCCATATAATTAGGAGCTCAAAAACAGTGGCGGAGCTTCGACATCCAGATGTTGCTCAGCAAAATGAGAATGGGGCCCGCAGAGGAGATCTTTTCTCGTTTGCCATGGACGATGTCAGAAATTATTTTCAACCGAAGCCAGGCCAGAAACAATACGTGTCCGTGCTTCTTCTCGATGCTCATTGGGACAAACGACAAAATCTCATCCTTGGGCACGCTGCATTAGGCGGTGGAGGCGGAGAACTGCAGCTAGCCATTTTCGGTAGTCAAGCGCTGCAAAGCTATCCATCTTCGATTGAAGAAGTTGTTCCAGCCTTTTCGGATTGCACAACTACGGACACAAATTATGTAGCCAATGACTGCAACGAATCGGGCAGCAACTGGGAGGCCGCCAATATTGGCATAGGTGCGCATTTACATGAGACAGGACATCTATTCGGGTGTCCTCATCAGGAGAGCGGGGTGATGCTGCGTGATTATGTCACTTTAAACCGATCTTTTACCATCAGGGAACCTTATGCTACACGCACGAAATCAAAAGGTGGTCTTGTCCTGCCCAAGGACGAATGCTCTTGGCACAGGTTGGATGTGTTACGTTTCCGAAGCCATCCATCTTTTGCGCTCCCGACAGATCCTCCGCGAGCCAGCGACGAGTCGGTCCAGGTCTGGCCTGTAGATAACGGCAATGTGATTGTGACGGCTCCTTCTGGGGTTGCGTACGTCGAAATTTTCACCGGAAGTGACGACTTATGCCATTATTGGCAAGAGTTCGGCGACGGCAATGGCAATGGTCCCATCCAACGACAAGTTATGTTGACAGAGCAAGACCTGAGAAGTCGATTACCAGAAGACAAGAAGAAAGCAAAGTTAAAAATATCCGTTAAATCTTTTGGAGGGGGTAGCCATGAAGTGGACGATTTTGCACAGCTTACGTCGAAAGCAAGTAAGCTGAAGTTGAAAAATGGACAGATGGCTTTTAGAAGTAGCAAGCTTGGGGCTTCACAGATGGAAGGAAGCCAACCAGTTGAGGTCATATTTGACAGTGCCATACACCAAACAAAATTAATGACATCGGTCAGAGTGTGAGTATATTCTCTTCATTCATTAGTGGAGTTACTGCACCGGGCTCTGTTCATTGCCTCATACTAACATGCAAATGCTAGATGGTCAGGATTTGCGCTTGATGGTATTGAATTTTTCTATGAGGATGCAACATCACAAGTTTTTGGTAAAAGAGGAGGGTCTGCTGGAGATTTCGGTCTGGGTAAGTCTTATGCATTACGACTACACTTCTGCAATGCTGATATTCTGGCAGATACTCGTCGGGGAGAATATATTACTGGGTTCTACGTGAGGAGTGGCTTGTGGTTGGATGGTATTGCAATCATGACTAGTTTGGGCAGGAAATCTCAAGTTTTTGGAAACCCTAACGGCGGATCTGGGTGAGTTGTGTTTGCTTTTTGTTTACCACCCAAACGGGCTCATTGTCCCTTGCTCTTGGGCAATCAATCATCTTCTTTGATTTTCGATCGGCAGTACTGACACTTCCCAGGCACACTGTGATACCACCAAGAGGATATAACATTGCCGGCGTTTCAGGCTCATGTGCTGCGTGGGTTGATGGTTTTGGTATCATCCTCACTAGATGATTATAATATGTATTAACGGGCGCACAATTGGTAGAATACCCTTATGGATGGTAACGGCAAATGCTGGGAGTTTGATTATTACTTATCCCTATTGTATAACTGGTTTGGGACGACATAGTTCGAGGGTCTTGGAAAAGACCAGCCTACGGTATCACCTTGAGGCTTTAAAAACAGTACTTCTCAGGCCATCGTTTGATAATCGAACGGCCATATCTATAGGGAGCTTTTAAGAATATATCAAATGGTTTATTCCTCCGATCTGTGCCCTATGCTTGAGCTATTTTAACATTGCCGATGACAGCCCGAAGAGTAAGTTGAGGTCTTCCTCGAAGTGAAGTCTCCGTGCAAGTCCATTTCTGTTATACCTTTGGCATTTCAAAGTATCCGTACAGAGAGTATATGGAAGTGATTCACAGTCATGAAGGAAGCGCTTTGTTCCTCATCATTTACTTGGAATACAAGTGGTAGGCAATTTTTCATGTCATGTGGTTATGATCCGGGGTGGATGTTCAAAGTTCAAGGTTTTCCTGCGCTGCGCCTTTGTTGTGCCTTGGCTTCGCTCAACGTCATGGGTTCCGTGCTAAAAAAAACCAAGCTCTTTCTACGAGTACAGTACACAAAAGCGTAACAACTCGTGAAGGAACTGCTGTCGAAAACAAACCTAATAAACAAATAAATCTCAATAGTTGTTACCTACAATCACTCTATCCTCCTCGCATAAGTCTCTGTCAATCAATACAGACGAGATGTCGAAACGAAATAGTGCCAATGCCCCGAATGGCGCAACGAAACAAACACCTGGTACGTTTTGCGATTGCCCCTCGCTCGTTCACCGCGACTATGTTGGATGAGATGTGCGGACGAATAACTGACTTGACGCAGCCGAGGACAAGCAGAAGAGATTACTGGAGAAGGACACCGGGCACTTCTCTATGATCAAGATGTTGCATCTTGCAGACCTCATCACCGAACTCAATGGTACGCTCCCTCCATACACATCATACACACAAAGTATATTAATCAACGGGGAACCAGGCTTCTGCGGCGTCATGTCGATATTCTCTTCAATGCGATATTGTCTCGGCCCGCCATCTGCACATGCAAATCTCTGGGCGGCGTTGGCTTTCATGCCGTTCGGGTTGTTCTTCGATTTCATGGACGGGAAGGTCGCGAGATGGAGGAAGAAGAGCAGTTTGATGGGGCAGGAGCTTGATTCTTTGGCGGATTTGGTAAGCATTCTCTTCCTGTTCTTTTTGGTTCGCAGAAGTACTAATATACCAACCACAGATCTCATTCGGTGTATCCCCCGCCGTAGCCGCTTTCGCCATCGGTCTCCGCACTCCTGTCGACCACCTGTTCCTCACCTTCTTTGTCCTCTGCGGTCTTACTCGTCTCGCCCGCTTCAACATCACTGTTGCCAATGTTCCCAAAGATGCAACTGGAAAGAGTAAATACTTCGAGGGCACGCCGATCCCAACTTCTCTCTCCATTGCTGCGTTGATGTCATACTGGGTCTCTAAGGGTTGGATCTTGGACAATGTCCCCCTTGGGACTGTGGCTACCGGGACGTCCTTTGAGTTCCATCCCGTGGTAGGCTTGTTTGTGCTCAGTGGGATTATGATGACTAGCAAGACTATACATATTCCTAAGCCTTGATCGAAGTCTTGGTTTTGGTAGTTGAAGGAGAGTCATATTGGTAACGAAAGGATGAATGGCCGAGCATATGCGTAAAGGGTTCTGGTGGGTGGGAGGTTGGATGATGTATGTGTTATGATACCTTGACGTTCACGAAATGGTGCAATGCACCCAATAAATGCGGTCCTCTTCGTATATCGTGTAAAGAATGCTTTTTGAATTACGGTTCATGTGAAATCTGCTTCCTAACAGCCCTCTAGAACAAACAGAATCCAGTCTATAATATTAATGCCGTGTGTGTCGTTTCTATTTACCATACCTCCCTGGGAAATTACACCCCAAAGCCAGTTTTCAAAACAAGCGTTAATTTTGAAGGTTTCCGGTTCAAAGACTGATTACCTCTCTTAAACACGACATTCAAAGACTGTGAAGAAAGTACACTTTTGCATTTGTTGCACAGAAGTTCTTGTGTCGCAGCAGCCCAGGTCATACCTACAAACATATTCCAGAACGCCATATACCCAGAGCTTTATCTCCTCGACATACTCTCTACATTTAGCGTCCCCTTGAGAATCCACCTCTCGCACCACCGCGACCGCCTCTGGGTGTGAATCCACCACCACTGCCACCCCTTGAGAATCCTCCACCTCCCCTTCCACCTCTAGGTGTGAATCCACCTCTTCCTCTTGGTGCACCTCTTGCGCCACCTCTTCCGCCTCGCATAGGTCCACCTCTACCACCCCTGGCACCACCACCGGCTCTCTTTGGTTTTGGTGCTCCTGGCGGTGGCTTGGGCTTGGGCAAGAACTTGTCCAAAGGAAGTAGTTTATCGCCGCCAATGTAGAATTTGTCACCGGTCTTAAACGAGGTAGCTTGGATACCTTCCGTGGGCTTGATGGTGAAGTAGACTTGGTTGATAGGACCGAGGATCTCGTCGACTTTGCCGATTGAGGTCTAAATGGTGTTAGTATGCGGTTTTTCGAGCGCGCAATCAAATTTTAAGTGACTTGCCTTGTTTTCTAGGTAGATTGGTGCGTTGAAGTAGGGAATCTTAGTGTTGATTGATTCGCAGACAATTTCTCCTTCGCATGCGTGGAGGAAAGATCCCATAGCTAAGCTATTATTAGCAATTGGCGCAGGAGAATTAGATCAAAATTTACCTACCATAGACGTCCGATGGAGGGCCATTGTCTCTTTGCTGGAAACCACCGCGTCCTGTAAAAAGTGTTAGCATCTTTGCGTACAATGCATCTTGATTGAATCAAGATTGGAGATCAAACGTACCTCCGCCGCGACCACCACCGAATCCACCGCCGAATCCTCCTCTACCTCCAGCATTTGCGCCCGTACCACGGCCTCGTGATCCTCCTCGGAAAGACATTGTTAATTCGTTGTCGACTTTTCGAGGGTCTTTTTGTCGGTATCTTTGGATAGGTACAAAAATTGAAGCTCTCCAAAATTTCAAAAATTATTCCAAGCGAAGATTGGGTAGCGTGGCCATGGGCAATTTTCATTGGTTGATTAAGTTCCTGGCTGCTGCTTTGGACGCTCGGACCAGCACCACCTCGCTGAGTCAACGGCTGCACCTATCAAGTGAAAGGTGGAGGGGGAGTCACAAAATAATAATTGTCCAAATACACCGACGTGTTTGTGCTTTGCTTTCCAGAAAGTACAACGAATTACTCGAAGACAATTCACCTCGACACCATGGATCAAGCCAAAGAGGCAGTCGAGAAGGTTACAGAGGGCGTCAAAAAGGTCGCCGTGGGAGAGAAAAAACAAAAACCAAAGAAGGAGAAGGCAGGAGGGGATGGTGGGGTTGATGCGGGACCTTTGGAACTCAACCCTCCGCCAGAATTCATTGCTCATCGCATAGCAGTTTTCGACAGACTGAAGGCCAAATACGATGAGGAGATTGCTGCGAAACCAAGAGAACCTATCACCATTACTCTTGCAGATGGCACAATCAAGCAAGGAACATCTTGGGAGACAACACCTGCACAAATCGCTGAGGGGATCTCAAAGAGTCTGTTGAAACGTACAGTTATTGCGAAGTTGAACGACGATCCGGACCAGCTGTGGGATTTGGAGAGACCTTTGGAAAAGGATTGCAAGCTTGAGCTGCTTCCTTTCGAAGATGAGCTGGGTAGGAAGGTCTTCTGGCACTCCAGTGCCCACATTCTCGGAGAAGCTTCAGAAAGAAGATTTGGATGTAGTCTGTGTATTGGTCCTCCAATTGACAACGGTTTCTACTACGAGATGGGTCTGCCAGACGGTGGATCAGTTCAACAAGCAGACTGGAAGCCATTAGAGACTTTGGTTAGCCAGATTGTTAAGGAGAAGCAAAAGTTCGAACGACTGGTTCTTTCGAAAGAGGATCTCCTTGAGATGTTCAAGGACAACAAGTATAAGCAGCACATTATTAAGGACAAGATTCCAGATGGGACCTCCACGACAGTTTACCGTAACGGACCCTTGATTGATTTATGTCGAGGTCCACACGTTCCCAACACTGGTAGAATTGAGACATTCGCCATCATGAAGAATTCCGCATCATATTTCCTCGGTGACAAGGACAATGATTCTCTGCAGAGAATCTACGGTGTTTCATTCCCAGACAAGAAGCAGATGGCTGAGCATAAAAAGTTCCTGGAAGAGGCCGCGAAACGTGATCACAGAAAGATCGGGAAGGACCAGGAGTTATTCTTCTTCCACGAGTTATCTCCTGGATCCGCAATGTGGCTTCCACATGGAACGATCGTCTATAATACTATTATGGAGTTCCTCAGGGACCAATACTGGAAGCGTGGCTACAAGGAAGTCATCACACCAAATATGTACAACTCGGAGTTATGGAAAGCTTCTGGTCATTGGGCTTACTACAAGGACGATATGTTCACGTTCCCCGTTGAGAAAGATGTTTTTGCCTTGAAGCCGATGAATTGCCCTGGTCACTGTCTTATGTTCGATCACCGAGAGCGAAGTCACCGTGAACTGCCATTGCGAATTGCTGACTTTGGTGTTCTTCATCGTAACGAGGCCTCCGGTGCACTTTCAGGTTTAACCAGAGTGCGAAGATTCCAACAAGATGATGCGCATATTTTCTGCCGAGAAGATCAAATCAAGGATGAAATCTCTGGTGTGTTCGATTTCCTCAAGGCTGTGTATGGACTTCTGGGCTTTACCTTCAAGCTGAAGCTTTCCACACGTCCGGAGAAGTACATGGGTGCGCTTGCCAAGTGGGACATGGCAGAGAGCATCCTGCGACAAGCTTTGGATGAATTTAAGGATTCCGAGGGCGGTGTACCATGGGAGTTGAATGAGGGTGATGGAGCCTTCTACGGACCAAAGATTGACATTACCATTTTTGATTCCTTGAAGAGAGACTGGCAATGCGCTACAATTCAACTGGACTTCCAGTTGCCAGAGAACTTCGGTCTCGAATACGTCACTTCAGAGGTAGCTGTCAAGAGAGAAGTCACTGAAGAAGTCAAACCTAAGAAAGCGGTTCCAGCCGCTTCTTCAGACTCAGCAGCCCCTGTCACAAAAGAAAGAGTCATTAAGCCACTTTCACCGGGTTGCGCAAGACCAGTCATGATTCACCGTGCCATGGCAGGTAGTATTGAGCGTTTCACTGCAATCCTGATCGAGCATTTCGCCGGCAAATGGCCTTTCTGGTTAAGTCCGCGACAAATTCTCGTCATCCCAGTCGGTGTTGGGTTCTTCGACTATGCCAAGGAAGTCGGAGACATTTTCACCAAGCAGCGTATGCATGTCGAAGTCGACCTTAGTGGTAACACTTTGCAAAAGAAGATCCGTACAGGTCAATTGGCGCAGTACAACTTCATTTTCGGTAAGTACTTCACGGCTCTATTTTGTACAGATCTCTCGAGTGGGAAGAAAAACTAACCCAAAGAAAATAGTCGTCGGAGACACAGAAATGAAGGGTAGAGAAGTCAACGTCCGAAACCGCGACGATACTTCTACACAAGACAGAGGCAAGCCTGTTCCTCTTCAAGAAGCAATTGAGAAACTCATTGCTCTGCGTGATGAGAAGCGCTCGGATAATCCTTTCCCCGGTGAGGCAAAGGTTGAGAAGAAGGTTGAGGCTTAAGGGGGTGAAGGACTGGTTACTTGTGGGACAAGGTGAGATGATGGGTTGGGTGGGATGGGATGGCATAGGATGGTATGGAGTTGATCAGATTTGATCTGATTTGCAAGAAGGAACATGATTTGTGTGGGAACACGATAGACAGAGACTGCGTGTCTTTTGTGATATGGATGTGTTAGGAGTATGTAGCTTCGAATCTACAGTGTAGATGATATGAATGATAGAGAGCTACTTTCATACCCATGCATTCTCCATCCGTCCTTCACACAATTCAAAACCAATATGCTTATATGCACGAGCCAGAATGCATACATGGCATGACGCTCAAAAAGGTTCTCACGGCCCCCGATATTACCCCTGATATCCATCACCCCTCAGTTCTCAAGTAAGACCGCGCAAAGCACGTATTTCCATATTGTGATCCGCATAAAACATAAGACATGTCAAATATCATCGTATTCGTATCTCCGATACACATACTCGCATCAGAAAATAGCAGCAGTACAGTACAACAGTAACAAATCTACCATAATCAAACAAACACAAAAAGTAACCTCGATAGAGTTTCATGCAGACAGCCGTTCTTCCCTTCCTGCAATCGCGTAAAGATTGTACCAGATTCGTTTTTTCCCTCCACCTGCCTGACCTCCCATTTCCCCGTTTTTTTGATCCCTGTGTCATAGAGCTTCCCTGCCCTCCATCCACCCTTCCATCCGCCCGTCCAAATGTGCGTCCGAAAGTCCCGTCCTTCTTTCCTTCCTTCCTACTGATGGAGTGGTCTAATAACCTTACGCTACAGTAAAAAAGAAAGTCTCATCATTCCCATTTCCCATGTCCATAGCCCATTCCCATGCCGTGTTCTATCCTCCTAATCCAGCCCACCGAATGCTTAAATTAATTAAACAATCTCACTAGACAACGGAGTCTTCGCCGTCTCTGGAAGGTTCTTGGGATACTCACCAGGGATGTGCAATTGACTAATGCTTTGCACACTCTGGTGGTTTTGGCCCGCAGCCAATGTCGGACGCTCTGAGCCTTGTGCAAGAGGAGCGACAGGCGCGTTGGCATCATTAGATCCAGTCTGAGCTGGCACATCTGTAGTGGCTGGGACACTGTTAAATTCTGCATGTTGGCTGAGATCGCCAAGGCTTCTTCCACCTGACATCGTCGTATCCGGGGCAGCGACTGTGACAGCCTCCAAAGCCGCGATCTGCTGTGGTTGTTGGGATGCCTCTGCTATATCCGGGGCCGCAATCATAGTCGCTTCCGTAGCTGCTTGTTGTTGGAGCTCGCGATCTTTCTCGGCGTTCGTATCTGGTGCGGCAATGGCGACGGCCTCGATGGCTGCTTGTTCTTCGAGCTTTCGGGCTTCCTCTGCACTGGGTGGCACTATGGCGAAATCTTCCGTGTTTTGCTCTTGTTGCTTCTCGTGGTCGTGGTAGGCTTTCGCACCGGCGGCGCCAAGGGCAGCACCGCCTACTCCTGCCGCAGCGACTGCCGGTAACTCGTATTGATCATCATGCGTATTCTTCATATTCTGAATAGGTTCGTAAGTATATGGATTCACACCGTCTTCTTTAGCATATTTATTCAGCATCGCGGCATGTGTTGGCGAGGCAGAGTTTCGATCCTCTCCATAGTGTTCGCCAACACCGCTCGCAGGCAGTGATGCAGCAGCAATTACTGCATCATCTGCCTCTCCATAACCGGAACTTCCGCTAGAGGGCGAGAGGGGAGCCTGTAAGCCGCGTGCCGAATTAACTTGTAGATCTGAGGGAAATCTCCCACCTGGTTGAGGACGTTTCTGTTCATGTTTTTGTCCTTGAACGCCTACGATCGCCGATGCATTCGTCGAGAATGGCTCTTCGTCCTCCTCGTCCATTACCCCATCACTACTGATGGAACTTGCTTTCTGTGATGTACCACTAACGCTGCGGGCGTGTTGACGCACAAACGCATTGCGCTCTTGTGGTGACTTTTCCGTCAAACTCTTGATGTCTTCGTACCAAGCGAGTAAAGTATCACGTGTCTCTGCTCTGAATACCCAAGTATGCCCACGATGTAATGTCCCAGTTTGACGACCTTTAAGTATAAACTTATTGGAAGACCCACCCTCGTTCGAATGGGAACCAAGCTTTTGCTCCGGTAGATAAAGGGACATAATAGGCGCTTGAAGCTTATCCGCAGAACGGAACTCATGTAAATGAGTAGGAGAAAGGACGTACCAGCCGGCCCTAAAATAATTAGTATGCTTTTATAATCAAGTTGGTGCATAAGGTATCTCACGTGTAGGACTATCTCGAGGTTAGCAAAATGTTTGAGCTTCTTAAGGGGGTGAAGAGCATACCTTTAGGAACTTCGACTTTCTTTCAAGCAGGCCTTCTCTAATACATCCTGCAAGTTCATTTTCTTGACCAGGGTATCTAATATTATCTGGCCTTCTGACTGGAACTCTTGGATCAATGAAGTGCTCGTCGTTCTCAACGAACGCATTCCATTCATGATCCTTGGGCATCGAAATTGGGCCCGTGCGCAGTTCATCGACTGCAGCGTAAGCAGCATCAGCTTCACGCTTGAGGATGCCGGCGTATGCGTTGTATGACTTCTGAATCTCGCCGACTACAATGGCCTCGAGTTCCCTACCAGAGGCCTCCAAATTGAGATATGCCTGCCACAATTAGTTCTGACCTTGTTCTGGAGGTGCACGCCAAATTTACCTGATGCAAGTAGTTTTCCTCATCAATCTGCTTCTCAACCTGACGATCTACAGCAAGTCGAAGAAGGTAAGGGTCTTGCTTTCCAGTCATCTGAGAAGAGTCGATATCTGCCTGGCCCAAACCATCCTGAAGAGCAGCGACTGCCTTGCGCGTAGCGTCCATCTCCTTTTCTACGGAGTTCTTGAAATCTCCGGAGAGTCCCTTAATCTCCTTAATCTTCTGGTTCAAATCACTACGCAGACCAACCAATGCGAGAATAACGTCGGCCTCAATCTCTTTAGACTTATTTGCTTCAGCGATCGCAGTTTTGTGGTAGTTGCGAAGAACTTGAAGAGCATCGTCGATTCCACCAGTGGGAAGGAAGACAGAGGGCGCGGTGGTATTGTTAATAACATTGGACACCTTCAAGAGGCTTTTCGCTCTGCTTTCATATTGGCTTTGTATTTCTCGGAAATATACAATTAGATCTTTGAGAACTTTTCTCCAAGCTAGACAAGGGATTTTGGTTAGCCAATTATCGTGAAATCGACGAGGAGCATATAATACCTTGAAATCTGTTCGCCAAAATGTCTGTAGGATTTCCGCTTGTAGGAACTGGACAGAAAAATGCGCTGTGCATCTCGTCGATATCACCTTGAGGAAGCACCGCCAAGCTTCGAACACTGCCCGCTCTTGAGCTCCGTCTACTACTACTTCTCTTCAAAGAAGATTTCTTCTTAAGTGTTCCTCCTCGCGTTGGGATCAAAGTATCCACTTGGGACATTACTGAATTTGAGCGCTGCATATTGCCGTCGACTATTGAGCTTCCTCTTTGACTTGCGTCCCACTCTTCGTTGAATTTTCCGTATGGTTCTTGTGCGTCTGTAGGATGATATAGATCGTTTGTCGCATAATCTGTAACCGCAGGACCCGTACTAGCTATGTGCGACTGTGGGCGAGCTCTTGGTGCGCCGTATCCTTTATTGAGATATGCTTGTGATGGTGCGGGAATGGCAGAGTTGGTGCCGACAGTAGACATGACCACTAAGGGCTTATGGACCAGCTTTTATGAAATCGGGAAGATCGAGAGCACGGGACGGTCAATTCCTGACGTAGTTTCGGCGGCCGATGGAAACTTTTAAGTTAAGTAAAACGGGTTGTATCGGCTACACCAAGGACGTTAGATAGGGCAGTCGCAATGGATGACGATAAAGAGAAGAATGCAATGCGCACAGGAATAATGGCACAAGCAGAGCAAGAAAGGAAGAAAGAAAAGTAGGAGCTCCTTTACTTTTGGGTATGAAATGCCTTTTCTTCCCTCGGGCAAAAAAGGTCAGGCAGGCAGGTGTAGAGTATGGGTTATGGGTTATGGGCGCGGGCTACTGAATGGAACGAGAATGTTTCTCTGCCTGCGCCGTATGGTGGCTTTGTGGGTTTGTGGGCTGCGGATTGCGGATTGTGGAGTAGATGGTTTTGTGCAGTCGATCTGATAATAGAGACGGGGTAGGAATAAAGAGGTGTTAGTGCGAGGGAAGTTTTGCATAGAAAGCCAGCTATTGTACGCGTTGAGACAAGACGAGAAAGAGGATTATTGAATTGTCGTGTACGAGGCAAGTACGAGGCAAGTACGAGGACTATATTTCGTGGGTGAGGAGAGATGAGGTAACTCGTACGCAGGTACTCGAGCAGTAGTTAAGTTAGTTTACTTGTGTAGTACGAGTAAATCTTCTATTATATGATGATGTTATGAAACTTATGACCACACACTCGTGCTCATGCTGCGGGAGTGAGTATTGGTATTGGCCTGTAGTATGATGAGGTTGTGAAGCTTTGGGGAAATCCTGTTATTGTTCATTTTAAAATTTGGAGACGATTCCGCATTCTGAATGGCCCCTCCTAGCTCTCCATCTTCACGGTGGTACTCGAGTACCAAAAGATGAGGATGAGCCAAAGGATGTCCCTCACCGGCCAACCGGGGCTCACGCCCATGACGTGGGTTGTAGCTTTTGCCTCCACTGCCATTCTCCACCTGCTGAGCTCCCTGCTGCTTGCTGCTTGCTTTTCGCTCCCTGCTCCTTGTTCTTTGCGTGCCATGGGAGAAGACATATCGCGCCGACCCAAAGACCCAAGCCCAAGCTCGACCTTTCTCCCATTCCGAATTGCCTCTCCCTTCCAAGTTGGGCCATCAAACAGGGTCTGCAGGCTGAACAAGTACCCAACCATTCACACAGAGTAGTGTAGAGTTCAGATCAGTGGATGTTCATCGTTCATCACGACTCACTCGGGTTAGGAAAGGAAAAGCAGGGAATCGCACTTGTGTGGGGAACGAATAGGAGGGCTCCGACATTCATTATCGGCGACATGGGCGTTCATTATCTACGAAGTACTGTGCATGTCTGCGCACAATCGTCTATTGCTTCATGTCCTGAGTCCTCACCTCATCTGCACAGATCCCTACAGACACTTACAGATCCCTACATCTCCCTACAGGAGTCGCAAACTACCTGCTGGTGCCCACGTAGTACGGAAATATCGCGTTTACGCAACAAAAGGAGGCGGAGGAGGGGTATGCGCACGCAAGCAAGCAAGCAAGCAAGCAGCACCTCACCCTCACCAACAATCGATCCCATCCATCGCATCCATTCCGTGGAGATCTGACAAATTGCAATCGACCCAACCCACCAATCTACCGCAGACTACGTCCGAAAGCAGGGCTAGAGCTCCGCGCGAATAATAATTCCGGTCCATAAATCTAACGATTTTGGAATGAGCCCAGCAAGGGTTAATCGAGCCATTCCATACGGGAACCCCAATGCGGCTTAGTGCGCTGATCTCCCGGTAACGAATGGGCGACGGCGCTGATGGTTCCTACTTTAGCCTGCGATAGAAGCTCAAATAGCTTCGAGACTTCTTCTTCCCCGATCAACAATCAACGAGGAGAGTCACGGGGCAAAGGAGTCAGGATGCTCCAGAACGTCGACGGTACGGGTAACTGTACATTGACTGTGCCGGCTGAGACATGAAATAAAGATCACTATCGAAGTTCCAAGTTCCAGGTTCCACGGCTCCACAGAATGGAGAAGAAAGAACTTTCTCAACCTTCTCAACTTTTCTAGTCTTTTGGTCTGTGTCATCCATACCCTTATCCACTCACACAGAACTGATCGGTATTCACGGCACAACCTTGATGGTTTCCCAGATGCTGCACAAATTATGATTATCCTTATTCATCGTCGAAACATTGAGTAGGACTTGCATATGCACATCATATCCCCCAGAATCCGGACATGCAGCTGAGCCTCCTACTGCCACCATTGACCAACTATGGATGATGGCGCCGCTAACAGTCGTGACGGTGTTCTAAAGTGCAGGCGGTCGCCCCTCAAGCAATGAAGCTCTTGCATTGTACAGCTTTCATCCTACTGGACGGGATAATGTGGGAGTTATCCATCGTTAAGTTGTGCTAATCAAAAGTTGTGTACGTCGGTCCGTAGCCAAACTCATACCGCGGGGTGATGCTTTGAGCTATAAGTTGGCAGCACTCAAGAAAAGAGCCCTTCCGTGGAGTTCGACTGAGTGGAGGAAAAATGTGAGTTTTGGGGTAGCTGGGATTGAGCAACTCGCTATAATCGGACTTATTGTTCGCGACAGTGCAAGGTAGCGGGCCCGAGGAGACTCTTCGTTATACATGATGCCTACCCAAGAAGCTCCATGATCTTAAGCAGGGAAAAGCGCTAGCATCACCGCTGTGGTGTTTGTATGATCAACTCATGCACCAACCAGCTGCGTTCCTGCATTGTGGATAATAACCATAGCGTTAGTGCGCTGACTTGCAACGTTGGAGATGAGGGCATCGGAATCATCCGCGAGACTTGGTCTTTCCCACCCTTCTGAAGCTTGCTGGTTGACAAAACGAGAGCAATATATGTCTTAGGTGAGCAATGTCCGGTCTTTCTTAGCCCCATTGTGAAATGCGTTAAATTTTGGCCACAAACCCTTCATTCATACCCGCCCCAGAAATTGCACCTGCAAACCAACAGCAACCTCCACGATGACTACTGATGCTCTTCTGTCTAAGTTTACCCCTCTATACAAAGACCGGGCAAGAGAAGTAAGGTCGACGTACCCAGCAGGCACATCAAACTACTTAGCGTTGTGAAGCTCTATCATGCGCTGATATGCAGAATAGTTGAAGTCGACAATTCTGGCAGCAGACGCGTCGTAGTGCCTTAGCCATATTGGTGTCTTGCTCGCGTTTCCTTGGGTTGAAGAAATTTTAAGATGAGAAGCAGATAGTACAAGTCGGCCAAGCGTTAGATAGACGTTAGGGGAAAAAAGTCCTCTGGGGTACAAAATCGGCCATCACTTATGGAGTCATAGACTACGCGCCAGTATCAGGCAGTTCGAGGCACTGTCATGACATGTATAAGCACGAGGGCAGCGCCATCATCTCCCATCTCCGGATTCGAACGAGATGGCTCGAGGAGCTCATAAGATCGACTTGACAGCAACGGGTGAGGCGTAGCTGTTCAGTGTCAACTTACACGAAAGAAGATGATTGTGAGGACGAGTATGGCACGTCTGTCTCCCTGGTGAGTGGATATTTGTAAGGCACTTGGTCCAGCGGTAAGGTCATCTTCCACATGATGGTCTCGCTTCATCGCAATTCGATCTGATGGGTAGTCGTCTCTTCAGCTTAGAAAGAACAAGCCGGTTTGGGATAATATATTGCACCTGATTGTTATTGTCAGATGGATATTATAAAGACTCTAAGACATTATAGTGTTTTTACCGTCCAAATTTCTTTTGAACATTGTCGCCGGCCTATCATTTCTGTACCAGAGAGGTCGTCTAACTATACATCATATCATTTGGATCTTTACCATCCGTTAGTATATTATTTTATACTTAACGCAGCTATGGCCCGAATTGGTGTGACGTTGCCTGTCGGCATGGCTAGGTTACTCGAGAAATAAACGTCCTTTCTGCAACATCGAGGAACTTATTGACGCACTGTCGATATCTCCTCACTAGAGGGCTTCAGAGTGTATTATATGATCCACAGGTAGATCATAGATCTCGGATGAACTGATAAAAGTTTAGTTTCTCAGAACTGGAGCAATATAACATGTGTATGGGATTGTAATGGAAGGTGTCTGATCTGATACTGTAAGTATGGCGCTTCAGGATGTATTGCAAAAAAAACCCTTATGATTGATCCGAGGGACTGTGGCTGGCTGCAACGAACACCTGATTCGTAAGTTCATCTGAGTAATATTAATTAATGATAAGAATAATTGCCTACTCTACCACAGCTATGTATATACAAGCAGACGTATGGTAACTGAGCCCACCTTCCCTTTGTCGGTGCCTAACGCCATCTATGCGGAGCCATAGCCCGTCCTATGGTCCTACCATAACTCCAAGGTCGCCCATAATGCAAGGAAAAACAACCTCCCCTTCGTGAATTTATACCTCGACTACTCTACCTCCTTCGAATCAGGTGCTTGTGTAACCATAGCCTTGAGTCGCGTTCTCCTCCTAGGCGGTGTCTTGGGAGGAACCTTTTTCTGCGCACTATTGGAACGTACCGCCGGCGGTAGAGGAGGCAAAGCGCGCTTCTTCTTTTCAGGCAACGCCTCGCTTACGGGAGGTGCCTCCCCATGCGCTGCGTTCTCGGATTCTGCTTTCCGGCTTGGTGTCTGTACACCGGGCTTTTCCGTAACAGCAGCAACATCTGAGACACTCACCGAACTTCCAGTCTGAGACGGAGAGAGACTGATACCGAGCAGCTTTCTGGCGACCTCGCCTTCGCTGATATCGTCGTCTCGGAGCCAGGGAACCTTGGCTACTCGCTCAACTAATCGGACGGTGGTTTCGTCGGCTGGCTCCCAGTGTGCGTTACCTGAGCCGCTAAGTATACTCAGAACTTTCACTATCTCGTCCTTTTTATAGTGTGGTGGTTGTTGTAGTTGCGTATGCGCAAGTAGCGGGTAGAGGACTCGAAGATAAGTGTGACGGAGAGATACTAGCTCATTTGGAAGATCGAGTAAGTTGCGGATTATGACGTCTAGAAGGACTCTAAGATCGTTGGTATAAAAGTATTCGTAGGTAGCTTTAGTAGTAAAAAGGAGATAGAGGAGTTTGAGAATCAAAAGTTGCAGCGATGTTTCTGTCTCGCGGTTCAGTAGAAGAATGATATTCTCCCCAAAAGTCATGTACGAAGATCCATAATGGCTGAGAAGCTTGATAACTCTGTTGGTTAAGGAATGCGGACTATCTGGTGTGGATGTGGATGCGACCATATATTGCTCATTTAAAACCAGCTGGAAATCTTGTCAGCGATGGACATATCAGTCACGTATTGGGACTTACCAAGACTCGGATCACGGGATAATGATAGGGATCATCAACATCGTCTGAGAGCTCTTCAATAATCTGGAAGAGGTATGCGACAAACTCGTCATCAACCTGGCCGAGATCCTCTGTGCTAAGCCTTTGCATTCTCGACATTTCATATAGGAGTTCCAACAGCAACCGGTGTAGACCTGGGTCGTCCCTTTTCCCTTTCTTAACCAACTCGACCAGCCTGGGGAAGCAGCCTTCCCTATTCATCATCTCGAAAGTTGCTTCATTATTGCGCCCATCAAACAGCAGGAAACTTGCGATCACATGCAGAGTAGCCGCTACGTCCTCCTGCATAAGACTGTAAATAATCTGTGTCCTTACGTAGTCCTTGTTCGCGGCAAAGAGCTCGCTTTGCATCAGCCTGTGTAGACATTTTGCGACCTCGAATTCTGAGGGTAGATACTCGTCTTTGAAGTTGGTTGTGAATTGTAGGTAAGACCGAAGCGCATTGTCTATCAATTGATGTGACGCGCAATTCGCAGAAACGATGTCGTCGATTTCTGGCTCAGAGGATTAGCGCATGTACAGGATAAGATTTGCTTGGGGTGCGACTGCATACCGTCCCAGAATTGCTGTTCATTATCAAGAGTGTAGGCGACCTCAATTTGATCCATGGCGATTAGCTCGAAAGAAGTTCCTCGTGCTATCGGAAGAGCATCACGGAATCCTATATACAATATGAGCGCCGAGGAAAGAGTGACTGCGCGCAGAGAACAGAATGACTAGTATTTGATTCACTCCGTCGCGATCAACACAGACACTGAATGAACATTGTTGTAAAGTGTTGCTTGCGAAGTTTATTGTTACATATCCGGGTGCGCATCAAAGTCCCGAGGGCACGAGCGTTGACTTTCTAGTGCCCGCTTCTCGGCGGGGCTGCGGAGCCTTGTATTGGATTTGGACTTATAGGGTAAACCACTCCTTGAAGATCTCAGGACAATCTGAATCACACGATGGGCCAATTTAACTTATTGCTTATTGAATGATTGAAGGGATATCTCTCTAGTATTGCTATAAAAAGACACACATGAAATTCGCAATCTGCTTATCTACAAAGTTCACAGTGGTAAACTGGATTGGTTGAATCGCCGTCAACTTAAAACTCCTCACGAACGCCTGTACCGCGAAATCAGATTGAAGTGATCAACCGCCGAATTGGAATCCGCCTCCACCAAATTTGAAGTTGAACTGCTGTCCGCCATGACTACCGCCACCATGTTGGAAAGGGAATCCACCGCCATGTCCTCCAAACGGACCCCCTTGGAACGGGTTCTGCCTTTGCTGCTCGTGGTCATTTGGGTCATCTCCTCTATCAAACCGAGCCTTCAATTCGGGGTCGCTCAGTACTTCGTATGCTTCGTTAACAGATGCCATCTTCTTTTCGGCCTCCTCTTTGCTGATACCAAGTTTGTGCGCCTTGTCAGGGTGATGTTGCTTGATCATTCTCCTATACGCAGCTTTGATTTGTAGCTCATCCGCGTCCTTGGGCACACCAAGAACCTTGTAGTAATCCTTTGTCTTGCTGCGCTTCAATTCAACTTGAGCATTATGCAAAAGTTCATTGATTTGCCTGGCCTCGGGGTGATGTTCCTTCGCAGTATTGAGAGCTGATATGGCAGCTTCATAGTTTTCTGCCTCCATGTGGCGCTGAGCTTTGGACAGAAGACCATACAAAGAGTTTTCATTGAGTGCAAGGGCTTCGTCACAGAATGCAACAGCTTTCTTGCTTTTAGTCTACAGCCTGTTAGTAGGATTCTCATTGAATTTGGTGCTCTAACATACCTCATGATAAGCCTGGCAAACCATTTCAACCACCCGAGTGACGAGGTAATTTGGCGCATGTGCAGGTATTGTGCCAGCCTCGCGCCATTCTTTCACATCATCCTTGATCTCTTGTACCAGCCCTGAATCCTCTCCTGAAGGAACAAGTAACTTCACGCCACTGGAAAACTGTGACTTCTCAAAGTATTTGTTCACTTGCGACAGAGTCTTATCAATCGTCTTCTCTCTTCGGTAAAGCTTCTTGCAGGTCTTCGAATCCGGATCAGAATGCAGGCACTTTCTCAATTGATCCATTCCTTGCTCCAACTCTCCCAGGCTGTAGAAATTGATTGCCGATATTTGAATATGGGGATCCGTGAGTCCAGGTTGCATTTGCAGGATGTGTTTGAGATCGCTCATGCCTTCCTGGACTTCGCCGCGCTCAAATCGACAATGCGCCCTTGTCTTGCGAAGTGGTAACATTTTCGCAGCAACCATAACCGCAACACCAGCTTGCGTCACACACTCTTCCCAATTCTGACTCTTCTCCGCATCCACTGCTAGAGAAGCTGCGCCCTGAGCCTCAACCACGCTGGCGAGTTCTTCTTCGGCTCCATGAGATGAACCTAGAGCAACGTAGTCTTTCTTCGCATTTTCCCAATCGCCATTTCTTGCCCTGATCTTTGCTCGTTGTAATAGTGCCGGCTCATGACCGGGCTTAATTGCCAGCACTTTTTCGAAATCCTCTGTAGCCTGTGCTGTTCGACCAAGTGAGAGGTAGGCAGCGCCGCGACGGAAATGACTGAGGTAATTCGACGGGTCGCGCGCAATTGCGATATCGTAGTATGTCAACGCATCGTTCGTCTCGCCTTTGGCAAGATGCGCATTCGCTGAGGCCAGAAGAGACGAGATTGGGGTATCTGCAGGTATGTCGTTGGCAGAAAGGGCGGCTACCAAGGTGCTGGAAGATAAGAGCGTTGCGGCAAATGCCAAAGCAGATAACTTGACGTTGACGATCATAATGAATGGTAGTTAATTGATGTCAGTGACAACTTGAAAGAGAATTTAAAGCAGCATGGATGCACTTGATAAAAGATGCAGAAAGTAAATCTATGGAATCATGAAGGCAGTGAACAAAAAGCTGAATATGTAGGGAGCAGTTGGAGAATTAGGTGGCCTTTTCCGCTCTGCACTCGATTCGGCTTGTCTTTGAGGCAGCACGGCGCATCTCGGCTGCAGATCCGATTAGAACTACCCCACAATCCTTGCAACAAAACTACTTCAGCCTTGCGTTTAGCCTTCTAGCCTTGCATATGCCACGATTGAACTGTTTCCTTACTATTCTTCTACCCCTGTGCCGATTCTCAGACGAAGTAGTTCACCAAAGAATCATGTCACACCTTTCTCAAGCGACCATATTCTCCCCGAGCGTCGCCCGGCAACAACGTGCTGCAGCAAAAGACTGGTCATACATTGATACTTGGCTATCACAGAAATTCGCAAACCAAGCTATCCCGGTCTTTGAACGGAATCCCGCTACTCTTAAAGCTCTGCTTGCACTAGCTGCTCTTAATGAGACTGCTGATGAAGAGCAGGAGCTTCTTGCTCGTGCCCGACAGAATGCTCTTGCTGAAGTTCAGGGATCTATCTCGAATAGTCCCAGCACGGAACTCCTACACACCCTAGAAGACTCACTCTCACCTGAAGGTCAAGCTTCTCTGGATACACTGGCACAACTATCGACGGCTCTCAATATGTCATATCAATCTCCCGAAGCCATTGGCCGGAAGTTTCTAGACTTGCAAACCACCTCCTTTAGCCTTGATCAAGCCTCTGAGCGTGTGTCTATCATGCAACGAGCTCTGACCACTGAGCTCGATTGTCTCAATTCCTTACTCGAATCGCTTCAATCTCCTGAATATGAAGCAGCCAGTGATATCCCCAAACAGACTCTTGATATTCAACGCAAGAGCAAAATTCTCGCTAGCAAACTCCCAGAAATCCAGGATCGCATAGCGGCGCTCTCCTCTTCGAGCGACAGCTCAACACCTAAGCTCACAGTCCAGGTCGTTAAGGCCGAAGAGGATAACTTCAAGGAATGGCTTGAAAAGGTCAAGGGTCTAGAATCCCAAGTCAGGGCATTCCATGGCCTACCGCACGACACAGATCTTGCCAGACTTGAATTGGAGAGCTTGAGAATGGAGTTAAGGGATCTGACACGAGAGAGAGATGGATTGTTTGAAGGGCTAGTGGAGCGGGAGAGCCCAAAGAAGGGACGACGGTGAATTTGCCGAGAATGGCCAGAGCTACCCTGAAGCAACTGCCCAGAGGAGATGTGCAGTCCCTATGTTCCAGAGCACCTCAATAGAAGGCAGTGGCAGTAAATTGTACTGCACTGCAACTTGCTCAAAATTGAACGCGGCCACCCATGCACTCTACTGTGTATCGGTGCTGTTGGGAAGTGAAACTAATATCACGTTACCCATCACTGCTACCACGGCAAATACCACTTTTAATGGCTTCTGTTTGTAATTATAGGTCTGCTATACGGTTAATAGAAGTCCGAGATCATCCATGAAGTATGAAGGAATACGGTGTTTTAGTGGAGGAGATCTGACCGAAGGGTAGCGAATAACGAGGCTCATGTTTGAGATGATGCCAAGGTTAGGGAACGAATGATTGTTTTTGTAACTAAAGAACCCCCGTTTTAAGAGCAGTGAAGGGAAGCGTGCAGCTAAGACTACGGTACTGGCGTGTCGACATGAATTGGCTGCGCTGTATAGCTAGCTATGTCTCTAGGAATGACATGGGAGGGTATCAAGGCATCACGAGGATACAAATATTCCTATATGAAGCGTACATGTAAGAAGGATCTACTTAGCCCAAGGGTACTTGCTGCCATAGGTTGGTATTTGAAGATCATGAATTCACAAGTGTTCATGGCCCTAGTCTCTCTTAATATCTAGTTCATTCTATGCTCCTACTTGCATGCCCTCCATCTCCAGTCACTTCCTCGGTCTACCACCCGCAACCGCTCCTCCCAACCTACCAAACTTCCCCAAGCTACTCCTCGACTTTGTATGCTGCGGACCAGCAGGCATCGACACAGTAGGTTCCTTAATCGGCTGAGGTGGCGGACCCGGCAACCTCGTAAGATCCTTAAAGCCTCTCCCATCAACCGCCTCCATCCTGGTCTCAAACCCACCCAATCCATCATCCATATCCCCACCGGGTCTCCTAGCCCTCCTTGCCTTCTCCTGCACGCTCCTAAACTTCTCCAGCAACTCCCCCCATCTAATTCCACTTTCCTCTCTTCCACCTTTCAGTCTGCTAGTCCTGTCGTAATTGGACGGCCCTGCAGTGGCCTGCACGCTAAATGAAGGAGAAGAAGCATGAGTTTCTGTACCACTCTTTTGACGCTGATGGAGAGCAAACGTGGAAAACGCGTCGGCTACACTATTATTACGAGAAGAAGAAGATACGTACGCTCGGGGTGCTATGTGTAAGTAACCTATTGCACTGACACTGTTTAGTCTATTCTTCAATGCTGCGAAGGCCGAAGATTGCGGAAGCAGCATAAGAAGACCATAGAGACATTTGTAGAGATGGGGATATTTCTCTGGCTCGAGTAGTTGGAGACGTAGATCTGAGATTGTGAATCAGTGGCGGCTGATATATGATGTGACTGACTTACATGTAAATACTGGAGACTCCAACAGTTGTACTAGCTTGTCAATCTGAATGAGCATGTTGACTGTCATCTCGAGCTCGGCACTGTAATGATTAGCATGTGTCGCCAATGAGATACAATTTATGCATACAATATCTGAAGTAGATTATAAGCTTGTTCATAGGCTTGTCCGAGCAGGCACAGCGAGAAGGTAGCCACGGCATTGTAGCACCAAGACCTAAAGAGTGCAACGAAGAAAGTTTGCCCATCCTAGATTAACGTCAGCGGAGGCCAATCTCGACGACCGAAAGTTTCAAGGACCTTGTTTTCGATGTTTCGAAGTCTTTTTCGAAGTTCTGCAAGTTCTGGTGCAGTGATCAAATTGTTATTGAGGTTTTGCACCATAATGCTCGCAAATTCAACATCTTCTTCCTTCTCGATACAATCCGCAAGTGTCCTATATATCCTTTCTGCACTCAAACTTACGCACAGTTGCCTAATGATTAGATTGCCTCGTGTCTCGAGTAGTTTTCTGTCAGTGGAGAATAGTTGAAGTAGGTTTACCATGAACGACGTGAAGTAGTCGTCCTCGCTGTTTCTTGATATTTGTGAAAGGAGCTGTAAATCTTTAGTAACAACAGCTTCCGCAGGATCAGAGAGCGTCTTGAGTAAAGCCGGGAAAGTGCCGTCATTGAAAGCAAGCACCTTCTTTGGAGCTTTCCTGTGTAACATAAGTAACCATGTGAGAGCTGCAACCCTCGTTGCCTCGTGATCGTTCAAAAATAGTAGTGTGAGAGAGCTAACGGCAGCAGCATAATCCAGATCAACTTGAGGCTGATTTGGTGGAGTGGGCGTTTGCGCTTTACTAGCAGGTGGTGGCGGAGTTTGTACATCTGTCTCCCGCTTGTCGAGTTCGCGCGACCCTGACAGAGATCCGCGGTTAGTAGCGGAAGAGTCCCTTCGTTCGGCGGGGTTGGTTTCTTTCATACTGGGGAATCGAGAGGGAATAGAAGACGGAACTTCTGAGGTAGCACCTTCGTCTGAAAGTGACACAACATAATCCATCAAAGATGTGTTCACTCGGGCCGCCGCCTGTCGGATTGTCTCCACTCCACTTGCCATGGCAGGGAGAAGATGAGCTAGGATTTTAGGAGCAAATGGCAGAACTTCCTCGGGACAAATGTCGAGGAATTCGACAATCCACCTTAATGACTCAAGCAAGCTATCCTCCTCTACGCACTGTTAGCTAAGAACCCACATATATGGTAAGCTGTATACTCCTTACCTAATGGGGCGTCCAAGTTTGCTGTAAGAATTTCTAGAATTTCTTTGTGATTTACATGAACGTCCTGGCCAGGAACCCAGTCATCATCGCTACTGATATCTTTATCGTCAGGGTCCATAACTGAATCGTCGTCCGCACCTCCATCTGGAGCATCCGAGCCATCGCTGTCCATAGATCCCGATCGTTTTCGTTTCGTGTCGCTGCGTGATTTTCGGCTCTCTTCAATACCTTTCTTGATGCGCGATATTCGCTTGATTTCGTTCAAAAATCTCTCAAGCGCCCCTTGGGTAGCCACGTGAACATCACGGTTGGGATCACTCAGAAATTTGAACAGTCCTCCTAGAAACTCCGGTAAGAAAGAAACAAGCTCCAAATCCGGGATAGAATCTAGCAAAGTAATCCATCCCACGAGGAAGGTACGGGTAAAGGGGTTTATCACATAAATACGTTCTTTTAAGAGGGGAATGAACCGAGCCAAGGAGAAGGCTGTGGGAAGATCCTCGGAATCTTCGAGAGTTTCCTCCTTGGAATCTGACATTGAATCGTCAGAGGTATGTAGAATTGAGACGTAAGTAGCGGCAGATTCGGAGACTATGTCTTTTATCAATCGATCTAGAAGTTCTGCACCATTTTTAACTGAGAGCTCGGAGTCTGCCCCCAGCTGTTCGGCCATTAGCCCGAAAGCCGATTTAGGAGGCTCTACAATTTGACTTGCCTTGCATAAAGCGTCGAAGATATGATTGAAATAGGGTAAAACTTCACCCTTTGCCACCTTGGCAATGTTGTACATACTTTCGCACGCATAGTACCGTACTCTAGCATCTTGGTCTGTGAAGCACGCAAGGACTGGAGGGACGATTTCATCGAGATATCTGGCGAGGTCCTGTGTAACACATCAGTATCAGTAGTTCTACTTCAAGGAAAGATATCGATATCGTACTGGGCCCAACGCGATAGCTGCAGCGGCAAGTCCTATAAGACCGCCGTTTCTGGCATGAGGCTGGTGGACGGCGTAGGCATAGTCGTTGCACAATTGTTGGATGATTTTTTTGATCCTGTCGAATTCCTTGGCTGCAGCAAGATCTCGAATGACCCTTTCAAGGCTACAGATATTGTCAACATGGTACGTATCCTGTGCCTTCGGTCGATGATATTGAAGCTTACTCTAATGCGCCCACTTTCCGCTTGTCGTATAGCTTATCATTCAGAGCACGCTGGATACCTTGATCCATCTTGTCTTGAGCTATTACTCTGGCGAATATCGCATATTATCTGAAAAAAGTGCCCAGATGAATTTGTTCTGTCAAGTCTTCCTTTTCATGTCGTGATCTGAGGCGGAGATGCAGGAATTACGATCACATGAATGGGTGAGTGGGTGAATAGGAACCTCGATTGATATGAATGCGAGACTGATGATAACGATGAAACAGGCGACGAAGTGAATGGTATATAGCTTGCTGGAAAAGACGGCAGGTTATTGAATAGTGATATTGAAAATATTCTCCTCGAGCACATGCGCATGTATTGTATTGCAAAGTTTGCTGTGCTGTGCTGTACTGTGAGGTGCGGTGCGGTGTATTGTAAGGTAGGAAGCAGGGCAGGGTCGTGTGAGGCTGAAGTTGTGGACCCACTGGCGGTTGGTCGTTGTGAGACCCTCCGACTTCCTGGGAACTTCAAAAGGCAGGAAAGCCTGATGACGAAGTTCTACAGCACAACAAACGACAAACATGCGGCTTTTGACCAATCACAATTTAATATTCCGTAAAACTTATCACAAAGGATTTACGCCGACACAATTGTATATAAGTTTTACCTGGTATTTATCGACTTAAGAGGTCTATGTTTCGGGGTTCCGCCCCTATTTAGCTCTTCGGAAATGTAACCATTTATGAGAGATCCATTTTACGTATCCGAGTATTTTCAAGTCAAGCAAAACCCAACCCGTTATCACCACGAACGGCTGGACTTCATTTGACGTTCAATGATTGCATTGTACATTTCACTTAGCCATGTTTTGATGACCGAAGCAAATCTGCGGGGAATGAAACATAAATTTCACGTGGTCTTGTTCGTGCTGGCCTTCTTGTAGATGGCATGAACTATTGACTTAAACTTAATTGTGAAAGAGGAAGGCAGGGACGTGGGGTGGCATGCTTGCCTTTCCGACATTAAAGCATTTATTATTCCCCGCCCATTATTATCTCTCATGTCCAAACGAATCAACCAGGCTAGCAAGCTGAATACAACACAGCAGTGTACAAGTGACCCTGATTGCAGAGAAGATCATCGATGAAATACCCAATCAATGATGAAAGGCACCCTTTACTCAACCTGCCGTGTCAAGTTGTATTGTCCACCCGCCAGTTTATTAACATGCCGAAAGAGATGCATGACGAGCACAGAGCCTTTGAGAAGCACAAGCTGGACACCGTTATCGGCGTTCCTTCGCCCCTGCCCATTGTATTCGTGAGTGATTTGGCTATCATTATTGTCCGTCGAATCTGCTTGAGCAGAGCCAGAAGCATTGGTTGCTTGTTCTTGCTCGTGAACATTGGTGTCTTCTCCACTTTTGAGTAGGCAGCTAGTTGATCTCGACTTCGAGATGAAAACCTTATTCGAGGTCCTAGACACCATCATAGTGCCCAGAACCGTGGCTGGAAGGGCAGAGCATCCAGTAAGCCTGCAATGCGTGGAGGGAGTCTGCTAGGCCTCATGGTCCTTTCTTGAAATTGATCAATGAGTCTTCGTGTATAAAGCCAGTGCACAGAAAGGCAAAAAGACTAGACTCTGGGTTCATTGCTCCTTGATTTAGTTAACATGTCATATGTTCTTGATAAAAAGTCTGCATTGCTTGGGTGTCTTCTAACGCGGAAAAGAGTAAATCTAGTGTCCATGGAGGATTTCGCCTTTCTCGGCCATACTTTTCTGGCATTTTGCAAGGATTGCAGCTTGTCTTCCAACCTCCTCAAGCCTCCCAATAACATCTTTGCTTCCATCCACGAACCCATACAGAGCATAAGGAATGCCTACATCATTGCAGAATTCCAATACCAGCTTTTGAGCACGGCGAAGATTGTGCCTAGGCATCCTGGGGAAGAGGTGGTGTATCGCTTGAAATTGCAGGCCGCCATGGAAGAAATCTAACCATTGTGGG
The DNA here is from genome assembly GCA_002946415.1 of Rutstroemia sp. NJR-2017a BVV2. Lineage (NCBI taxonomy): Eukaryota > Fungi > Ascomycota > Leotiomycetes > Helotiales > Rutstroemiaceae > Rutstroemia > Rutstroemia sp. NJR-2017a BVV2. The sequence goes on from NJPS01000045.1 coordinate 90,927, forward strand.
CAGTCAATATCCATGGTAGTTCGAAGCATCTTTTGCGGAAATGACTCGTGTGGACCAAGTTCCGATGTGCTCATGGAAAAATGTGAAAGGGTAATCTGAGCATGAACCGGCATTGTAACCATATGGCTGACCATAACGAATAGAATGCGTTGACTGGCTGTAGGAATAGTCTTGTAGACAATCCCATAACCAAACCACGCCCAGAAGAAAACCTGCCCTGCCAGTTCTAACCATCTATGCCACCATGCCGGGCCTTTCTTTGGGCCTAATCCTAGGATGAGATATTCCCATGATAAACGATAAAGGTTGAATCTGCCGAAGAGAAGAATTGGATAATACAAGTATGCCTGATATGGTATCACAAATCTTGCAAATGCATCGTATGTCATGACACGTTCGTAGTAGGTGGAGAAAAGAGATGTGAGAAATCTGTGGCTGATGGCGAAGAACGGAATGTGTTCAATATCCGGGTCGTGCTCAGGGGAATTCGTTACTATGTGGTGAACATTGTGATTTCTTTTCCACCAGCCGATAGAAAGACCACCGATGAAATCAGAGATCAAAATGCCGATAACAGTATCTGTCGTGAAATCATGGGTAATACCCATATGTCCAGCATCATGCACCGTAAACACCAATTGGTGCCAAAGACAGCCAAGGAACACTGCGCTGGTTCCATACCACTCCCATCGTAGGAACATAATGAACATGCAGAAGAGGAATGTATAACGGCAAGCTTCGATAGCATAGGCAGTGTAATTGCAATCGTATAGGCCTTCTGCGCGTATCCGTTCATCAAGAAGGCGATACTTACGAACGATTTCATCCTGTGTAGCCGAGTCTAAGGAGGGGTATTTGGCATGATCCAAATCAATTTGTTCTCGAGTCAGAGCATCAAAATGAGCCATCCCATCGTCCAAGTCCGGCGCGGAAGACACTGAAGAGGCAGATGATTCGGCCCTATCCTTCTCGGAGAGCACTCTCCTTCGAAGATCATGGGATTCTTCGTCGAAAGTGGGTGAAGGTATTCTCGAGGATTCAGAGCTTGTTTCTCCATTTGAGAAGTCGTCCTCTTCTTCAGAGTCATCGCAGGCGCCGTCAACATACGGGCGAAATTTCCCGTATTGTATTGGTGGCACAAAGTTCTTCCAGCGGCCTTCGATCCTGCCAATCTGGTATCTCATCATCGACTTTCTCGTTTCTGCCGAATGAAGACTGCATGTAAACTGTTAGCCAGAATCCGAGAGTTAGATGTATATTGGAAAACGCTCACGCATTCACTTCATCTGTTGCATCTCTGCCAATCATGTGCAAAATAGCCTTATCCCCTCCAGGATGGTATTTCATCCAGCCATCAACCTTCAAAATGGCCTGATCAACGATAACGATGGACCTGCCATCAGCGATGAGACCTTCGACCTGTCTCCGAGATAAAATCTTGTCCTTCGAAGAGACATTTGTGGAAGACATGGCGAATGTCGTGGGTGAACGAAGGAGGACGATGAAAGCAATCAATCGAGCTTCATAGAAAAAGTTGTACTTTATACTTGCACTTTTGGCAAAGTAAGGTACAAGTTCCTGTGTGTTTTAGGGGACTCGCGCGGCGTCTCCCGCAGTGGCTGTGAACCAACAAAACTTACCACAGCTTTCAAACATACCAATCACAAGTATTTGTCGTGTAGCAAAAGGAGTTCCTTCCGATGACTAAGCGTCTATCCAGTTTAGCTCGAAGCTGATCACGCTGATCCTGCCTCTCCACAACCTCAACCTCAAATTAAACCCACCAACTGTGGACTATGCGAAACCGAAAGACCTTTCAGACACTAAGTCCAAATTCCTAAATGGTCTGGGAAAAGGAGTACGAGTGTGGTCTTACTTTCGTACCTAGATCGTACCATACTTCCAGCTACAAACTACAGCACTCTCTGTGCTACGCTTCCCACACACGTCAGTAGGGAGCAGGCGAAGGATTCTCCCAGAGCTCTCGCAAGGGCTCATCATGCCGGAGGAGAATGATGGAATTTCCTATGAACAAGTGTTCAGGTCTGCATATCGTTCCGAATCATGATATCATCAGTGGCGGCTATACGTTCTATCCAGAACGATCGAAGACATCTCGCCGCTCGCGAGAAGTGTTAGCATGATCTGTGTAACTCCTTTTCGCTGACTTACTATCGTTCTGTGTGGTTGACGACAACGGACCTTTCAGCCAAGCCCAGTATTCGTCAGGCATGATGCTGGGCCTCTAGTCATTGGCTCTCAAAGATGCCATCACACAGGATCGAGGCGTTCAGCGCCCTCGCAGCCATTCGGAATACCTGTTTCATCACCTGAAAATGCAAATAGGGGCGCCAATAAAATGAACGAGTCATCCCGATCATCAAGGTGGTATAATCTTCTCAAGTTGTGTCTCTCTTACTGGTTGGACTTCCCAAACCCGGACACCGATGAGTAGTATCGTCCGTTTTCACCACGCAACCAGTCATGAGGCCCTATCATAAAACGTCAAGATCAGCCCAAAAAATACTGTACTCAGTCGAGTTTGCTCCTTGGTCCGAGGCAACATGCTGGAATCAAGTGGTTCTAGAAGCTCCAATGCTATGGCATACCGGCATCGGACCACTTTCCGCTCTTGCTGGCTTCACAGGGCTGTAACGTCAAACATGTTTGCTATCATCCCTCAACCATTCGGGTCACTCAAATGGCATCGAAGACGTTCTCCTAGTGGGTGAAGACATTAGCAAATGGACACAGCATACTTCACCGCATGAAAATTACCTTTCACCATAATCTCCATTTCACTTCGAGAGGACATCTCCGCCCTATTTCCTAACCGCGTTTTACGAAAGCCTTAACGTCTTGGTGGACGACTAAGCTCCAATCGGTAGATTGCCTTTCCAACTCTAGTTATAAATACTGGTATAGTTCCCATCTTATCTCTTCACATCTACAGCCAGAATCAGAAACTCTCAGCAGAAAATCCTACACTTTCTTCCCCGAACATAAGATTACCACCTCAATACCATGAATTTTACAGACAGAGATTACATGATGGGTCGACCACTTCCTTGTCAACATCAATACCCACATCAACATCAATATCAACAACAGTACCAGCACCCGCACCAGCATCAGCCTGTAGTCGTTCGATGCGAGAACTCACCTCAACGCACGACCATGATGCACCGTTCCTGCTCCTACCCACGCAACGCACCATACGTTGACTGTTTATACTGCGAAGATGACCCTCGCACTGGTGCACATCTCGTAAGTACTGTCCTTTTCTCTCACTTGAACCAGTCTCTATTTGTTGTTTCATTCTGCGCCTCATGTACTCTTAACAAGGCTCACTATTTTGTCGTATTGTTCCTTACTAATCTCTGTCTCCCCACCCTTCAGTGCAGACAATGCGTCAACAACCAATATCAATACGGTGTCTCCGACAACTACTACAACTACCCCAGCCCAACTTGCGAGTGTCCCCACTGCGACACCATGACCATCTCACTCCGCAATTACGGACGCTACTCACCCAGTCCTATAGACCAACTGTACGTCGTTAGACCCCTTCTACTTCCCTTCTCCTCCCCTTCCCTCTTCCCCTTCCCCTTCCCCCACTCCTTAATCCACCCACTTCCTATCATCCTCAATCTCGAGCCCATCAACTAACCTCCTTCCCAGCCACGGCGCCAGCAGTAGCCGCTACATACCTAGCCGACGCAGTCCCTACCGTGGCATGGATCTCCTAAGCACGGGATCATGGCTCGGAAACCTGGGAGGTCTAAGTGGTATGGTACCGCGCAACTACCACGGACGATCGTATAGTACACCGCGAGAAAGGCTTAGTCTAGGATGGAGGATTTGATTTCATTGATTGTTTGTGTATCTTTCAGTATTAAATGTTTAAGTAGATTGAGTTTCATCATCATTATTACACCACGTTCACATTTCGTGACAATCACGGCATGAGCAGCGGAAGAGGAGAGGAGTTAGTCAAAGGAAACATCATCATCATCATCATCATCATCATCATCATTTGCGGTTGAGGAAATTCTAGCTTTCATACACAATGAGCTACTGCACATGTTTTTAATGTAAAAATATCTTACACGGGAATCACAATTCAGTCATCGGCTCTCATGCTCATATCCATTCCAGCATCTCTCTCCCCACCCTCCCCTTTTCCCGGTAACTCGTCTAGTAATGGATGGCTTTTCCGTAAGTAGCCATGGCAGCCTCCTTGAATGCTTCCGCCAACGTAGGGTGTGCATGACATGTTCGTGCGATATCTTCACTTGACGCACCGTACTCGATAGCCAAGGTACCTTCCGCGATCATTTCTCCGGCATTTGGTCCAATGATGTGGACACCAAGGATTCTATCAGTCTCGGCATCGGCAATCATCTTGACCAAACCCTCAGTGTCTAAGTTGGTCTTTGCTCTCGAGTTGGCGGAGAATGGGAAAGTGCCGACCTTGTACTTGACTCCGGAGGCCTTGACCTCTTGCTCGTTTTGACCGACCCAGGCGACTTCGGGGTGAGTGTACATAACAGACGGGATGACACCGTAGTTGACGTGGCCGTAGCCCTTCTTAATGTATTCGACAACGGCAACGGCCTCCTCTTCGGCCTTGTGAGCAAGCATAGGTCCGAATGTGCAGTCACCGACAACACGGATGTGAGGGATCTTAGTTCGGTATTCAGAATCGATGACCAGTCTTCCCTTGTCATCAGTCTCGATTCCGATGTTCTCTAGTCCAAGACCGGCGGTGTATGGTCGTCGTCCAATGGCAACAAGTACGACATCTGCCTCAAGCTACACAAAATGTCAGTACTGTACTAACGATGCAATGTGACCAAAACTCACAGTTTCCTCCTTTCCACCCTTAGCGGCCTCAACGCTTAGCTTAACCTTCTCTCCGTTGGCATCACCACCCATCACCTTAGTGTTGAGCTTGAAGTCAATGCCTTGTTTCTTGAGAATCTTTTGCGACGACTTGGCGATTTCAGCATCCATACCCGGTCCACCAATTTGACCCAAGAACTCGACAACAGTAACCTTTGCCCCCAATCTAGACCAGACAGAGGACATCTCAAGACCGATGATACCACCACCAATGACAACCATGCTCTCTGGGACCTTCTCTAGCGCAAGAGCTCCGGTACTGGTGACAATTCTCTTCTCATCGATCTCGAGACCGGGGAATGGGGTAGCCTCACTTCCGGTAGCGATAAGGATGTTCTTTCCAATAACCGATGTCTCACCGCCCTCAGTCAGGTTGACTTTGACTTCATGCTCGCTGGCAAACGAAGCTGTGCCCTTGATGTACTCAACATTGTTCTTCTTGAACAAGAACTCCACACCCTTTGTAAGACCGGAAACCGCAGTGTCTTTTGATTTCATCATTTGTTCCAAGTTGAGCTTGACATCTCCAACTTCAATACCCCGGTTTTTCGTGTCGTGTAAGATTTGATGATAAAGATGCGAATTGTTGAGAAGAGCTTTGGATGGGATACATCCGACGTTCAAACATGTTCCTCCGAGTGTGCCACGCTTTTCTATGCAAGTAACCTGGAAGCAAATTATTAGCTCCCCGAAAGTACATTGGATATCAAGAAATATATACCTTCATGCCCTCCTGGCCGGCTTTGATAGCGGCAACATATCCAGCAACACCACCTCCAATAATGATCAAATCCTTCTCCTCTGCAGAAAATTAGTCCGGCCCATCTCAACCCAGCTCCGACGTATACTGACCAGCTTCAGTAGCATATCCTCTTCGCGCCAAGTTGGCAATTCCCGAAGGGGCGACTATCTTAGGAAGGCTGATGACGGAAAAAAGTTAGCAACGAAATTCGCCAGCAGGAATTGAGCTGCGGGGTCGGTACATACGAGGACTGTTGTCTGAGAGCAGACCTCACGGCCGCTCTGGGCACTAATAAACTACGAAGCATTTTGTATGAGGAGTTTTGTTGTGCAAGTCAACAATTTTTGGAAAGCGGCAGCAAGTCCGTTTGAGTAGACCGGCGGGCAAAGCGGATTGGGCCGGAGCTGACAATCACGTGTGGCGTTACAGCCGCGAACATCCGAGCATGATATTAGCTTTGTGAGATTTCAACGTGTTTAATTATCGGATGGCGAAGAATATATTTTCAAGTTCTATAATTATGTATTGTATAGTCTATTCGTCACGGGTATCTCCAGCAACCAAAGACTGAAGCGTATCTCTTGCAATTCCACAAGCCCACTTCACGGTGTTCTTCTCCTCTTTTCCTCCAGCAATATCTGTCTTGCTCACCACTTTCCTCAAAAAGTATTGTAAGCCAGTTACCATATGAGGAGTATCCTTTACCCTCGAGAAAATGTTCGAAATCGTCTTTTCGTCTCTCCCGGATCCAGCACCCTTCTGGCTCTGCAGCAAAATAGTGATGAATAGCACTTCGCAGAATGTCTTTGTCTTTGTTTGCAGGTAGCTCAGATTTAAGTTCTTAAGAACACCAAGTCCCAGGGCACCTTCTGTGATCAAAGTGCCAAACATCTTGGCTAGGTTGACGATGTGCCTTGTATCCAGTTCCTCATCTTCTCCAAAATTATCATCTTCATTATCATTTGTCTCTCCCATCCTCTTGAAAAGATCCCACAAACTGAACTGAAATGCCATCTTGAGCTTTCTATCACCACAGAGTCTCTTGGCTATGAGGGTATAGTATGGGTTGTATAGTTTTTCGGCCGAAGAGCAATGAACGAGAACTTTGGGGATTTCAAGCTCCTGAACTTTCTTAAGTTTGAGCTTCATCAACCGAAGATATGCATCCTGGTAGTCGGAAGCAGACATAATTGTTATGAAGATAGCGCGACGGATATCCGTGTTCATTCTCTGCTCCCTCGCCAGCTGAACCAGATCAGAGGTGCCGGCATCTACCTTTTGAACTTCTTTTTTGTTCTGCATTTTCGATGATTCATCATCGTCTTCAGCATTGCCTGCCCAGCTTGCCCCAACAAGCCACCATTTACCCTTCTTATCCGACTCCTTAATATCTTTAAGTCCGATTCGTAAGGGCTCACTGGCTTTCAAGCTTCGATTGTTTAGCGATCCTAAAGTCTTCTTCATTCGGACTGTATGTTCCGAAGTAACGGCTGAAGCAACTCCGCCAGTTTTCATTTTATTGTTCTTGAGATCATTGATAGTCTCAATCATGAATTTTGTTCGCACCGATAACTTCCCCTCTCCTCCGGCCTGCTTCACCGCCGGTCCAAGCATAGTAACGATGTCCTTCAGCGAAGAGGGATCATCTTGTCGCAACTGAGGACCAGATATCCGGACAATCTTCAGTAGTAATTCCGCATTTAGCTCGGACAGCCTATCCAAAAACATTTTGATGTAGTCAAAAATGAGATTGCTTCCTACAACCTGGAAATTGTATAACTCGGACAAGAAAGCTATCAAATTAGATGTTTCTTTGCTACCATCGGAAGCAGTTGTTGTGGCTCCGTCGTGAATAGCTGCTGTACGGGCATAGTGTTCATCGAAGAGTTCAACGACCCTCTGGATCACCTGTGCGCCAAAATCCGTTCCGATAATCTTATAGATAGCTGCAATAAACCCAGCCGGTAAAATGATGAGGGTGTCGGGTAAAGACGTTGGCTCACAGACAGAGGTGAGCAGTAAATCAATAAGTGTAGAAGTCATGTGCTGACGAGGATTGGCACTGTATAGTTTTTCAATCTCTCCAAGGAGAGATATTAAGTTGGCTTCCGTTAATCGATTGACTAGACCTTGAGTTTGCCGTCTCAGGCGTACTAGATCCTCAGACTCTGAGGACGATGGTTTTCGTAGCGAGGGAGGTATGTACTTTCCAGAAGGAGCAGCGCTGGTAGAAACGGGAGCAACATATGGATTTTCCCGTGTCTTTGGCTTTGAGGAAAGCCCATCATTGCCATCTTCAGACTCAAATCCTTCAAAATCATCTTCCGCTTCCGATGCTCCTTCGTCAGAACCATCTTCTGCATCAGAATCACCAAGCGACATTTCGGAAGCTCCATCGTCAAAATCCCCTTCATCGCTTTCATCAAGCATATCTTCATCCTCCTCATCGTCCTCCTCTTCCTCCTCACTCTCTCTACCTCTCAAACGCTTCCGCGCCTCCTGTCTCTTTCGCATAAGCCATTCATCCTCCTCGGCCTTTCCATTTCTCTTAGCCTGAACCTCTTCATCTTCATCGTCTAACCCATCCAGAAGTTCATCCAGCCCATCATCTTTGAAAGACTGAGGTAGCTTTTTCTTTCCCTTCAGACCCAACTTCTTCTCCAGCGCAGCGATTTCGTCGTCATCTTCAGCCAGCTTGTCCTTCACAGCTTTGGAAACTTTCTTCGCCGCAGACTTGGGATTCGAGTCTGCCTTCGGATCTGCTTTTGCGGGCAGCGGATCTGCCTTTTTCGTCGGCTTTAATATTGACTTGGGTTGCTCTATATCAACTTCGTCTTCGTCCTCATCATACATGTCATCATCGTCGTCCTCATCCTGCCTAGTGTGCTGCGATTTTAATCTCTTCTGAGGAGGAGGTCCGGTCCTCTGAGTTCTCTTCTCTTTCTTCTGCTGGCGTTCGGCCTTGCGCAGTTCCTTGCGACCCGGACGTTTTCGTCCCCGACCACTTGCTCCACCATCTATAACGTGTGTAAGTCTTGTTCAACCCTAAAATCATAGTCGTCTTACCATCAACTCCCAATTGCTGAAGAAGGCTGCTGGGAAGTTTTGGAGCCTTCGTTTTTGGCGGCGCCATTATGAGAGGAAATACGAAATCTCGTGTATTTTAAGGATCTCTTAGATGTCAATGCAAGAAATCATGAGATAAAATCCCGTATTATTCAAACCCAATTTTAAAAAATTAAAATCCTGCCGCATCGCCATCGCAAATCCAGACTTATCGAAACTTTTTTTTATCATAGCCTGGCGAAACCCTTCAGCCTTGTCCCGCTAGCCTAGCACTAGCCCAGGGACCCCACACCTCTCACCACCCCACAATCGACAAGTTTAAGCAAGCTGCACGATCCAGACCTTTTTGCTTCACGATGGAGTCGCATTCAAGCAACGATGAGGTAGGGGCCTTTTCTCGTCTGAACATGACTTGACTATCATTGGCGCATCGCTAACATATACCCAGTTCTTTGCAAAACTCACTGAACTCTTCGACACCCGTCGTCAAAAAGACCACGGGTCTGTATTCCTAACCCAAAAAGCCCGTTTGTCCTCCCATGCCCTGCTCAAACCCTCTCTACGGCACGTTCTTACTCCCTTTCTAGTGACATACGGCCTCGATGCCTCCTCCACCGAACCGCTCCCCATCCTCATCCGCGCCACAAACGGCACATCGAAAACCGACCGCTCGAAGCGCAAGATCAAGCTATCCACAGTCGTGCAACCAGATCAATTAGAAGGGTTCTTCTTGCGGTATGCGGAGATTTGTAAGGGGGGAATGAGCGCGCTGAAGAAGAGAGATAGGAGTAAGGCGAAGGAGAAGCAGAAGGCGAAGAAGAGGAAGATGGGGATATCTACTGCGCCGCAGCCGGCTGGAGGTGAGGATAAGAAATGAGGAGACTGCACAGCGAATTATGGGGAAGGCAAGATGATATGCACTGGTCAGAGCCAAATCAGCCCTTCTGGGAGAAATGCTGAACCAGTGGTTATGTCCAATGATCAGAGCCTGGTTGGCTTGTATAAATAGTGGCAGGCTGGCAGGTTGGCTGTAGTAGAGGGTGGGAACACAGAGGGTATACCAATAGATCCACAAAGATGCAAATGCAAGATTTATGCAATCAGAAGCTCAAAGCTCACCCGTTATCTTTGCCTCTTTCCAATATGATCAGAACATTATATGTTTATTCATGTACCTACAGCCAGATTTCTACTCATAGAACTCTTCATACTTCTCCAAACACATCCCTCTCACATCATAACTCCTCTTCTGCCCTTGTATGTGCCAACAAACCAACACGACTAGGTGACCGAGCCTAATAGTAGATATACAACATTCCATATTTCCTTGTTAAACGAGAAAAGAAAAAGAAAAGACTCCAAATACATATGAGATGTTACCCTAGGTATCATAGAAAGTAATAAGAAACAAGAAATAGACGACTCTTACAGCATAGAAGCTAACGAAAGCAAAAAGTAGAAAAACAGAAGCAAGGAAATAGCTGATAATGAAAAATAAGCCGGAAAGAATGTTACAAGAATAGAGATACAACTTATATCTGTCAGTAAAGAGTCTAGAAACAAGTCTAGTAACATGAAAGTGGAGGGATAGGACATCGAGACAGAAGTGTTTTGAGAGCTGTAGCAGGGGGCTTGATCTGAGGGACCAAATTTGCTTCGAAATCCAGTTGAGGGGGAGTTGATGATTGAAGACGGGTACATTGTGTCTGTATTGTTCATTCTGCAAGGGAAGGCTCGGGAAGTTCAAGCTGTGGTGGAGAAACGTTGGCATTGGGTTGGACGGCATAGGGCTTGATTTTAGGAGTAGGAACCACATCAGCGTTATTTTCATACATGGGAAGTGGTGGAATATGTCTTGCCAATGAATCAGTAAAGTAGTCGTGCAGTGCTTGCTGTTGCGTATATATGCCCTCGCCATGAGTGTCAGCAGGATTCACAGTTCCACCAAGCTCGTCATGAAATCCTAGCGCCATACGCTCCTCGTTTGTGCAGTAAATTGGTGGTTGATGTAAAATGCCGTCGGAGTAATGAGACATCTCGTAAGGATTGAAGATACACTCTCCAGACTGCTTTGAAACTGAGTGAAGCGATGCACCGGCCGGTCCTCCGCCAGCGTGGTCATGGTACGGCGCATTTGCGTATTGCAATTCGTAATTTGGCATCGCAACGGGTTGATGTTCAGAGGAAGACCACTCTTGTAGCTGCGTGATTAAGACATCGGACTGTATAGATGATTCGAGATGCATGCGTGATGTAGGCTCCACAGGAAGTTCGGACTTTGCAAATGAATCCGAGGTAAAAGGACGCCAAAGTCCGCTCTTCTCTTGATAGTATTGGCTCCAGTCACGATCTGAAGAACGGGGCTTCTTCTCTGTCTCTTGGAACGGCCTACGTCTCTTACTGTGACTTCTCTGGGGTCTACTTCTCGTGGATCTGCTTGAGGTGGGAGTACCGTGTTGCTTGGTAATATCCCCCCAAGAAGCCACCATTGAGGCACCGCGTCCCTCTTCTCTCCCATTTCCGTTCCTGTTTCCTTTCCCCTTTCTTCTTCTCATTTCGCAAATGTCTCCATACGTGGGGCCTTTGTTTTTCGTGGGGTCATATAGTTTCGCGCGATCAAGGTCCGGTCGAGAAGCTTCGGCGTCAACTTCAGAAGCTCCATTTCTCTTAGCAAGGCATCTCCAGCAAACACCGATGCGTTCTGGAGGATTAGCTGGGATGCCTTTATGAGTAACATATCGTCCGATACATTTCTCCGCTGGCCAGTATGGTGAACAGTAACTCTCTGGTGAAGCATCAAGATATGGACGCTTGCAGCAAGAGTAGGTGTAGAAAGTGACTCGACACATGCCGTTTGGTAGATAGTTAGCTTGGAAGCTCGCAGGTCGACTGTTGTGAGTGAGTGTTTTAGCTTCTGAGTTTAGTGTGATGTATCCTTTAGAATTCGCAACTTTATTGCTGTGTGAAAAGGACTCACATTGCTAGGTGTCAGGACGTACAATTTTGAGCAAAGGAATTTATATGATAAACGGACTCATAGCGTGTAGACTATGAGCAAGATAAAGGCCGCCTACTAGGTGAATCATCAAGAGTAGATGTTTCACGATTCGCAGCAGATCTCTGAATGATAGAATAACGCGTGGGATAGGTCGGCATCTGAGTAGAATTGTCTTTCAGCCAGTAGCCGCCGCTCTGCAATACTTGTTCTATTTTCGGGTTCTTATAGAAACCACTTATTCACTTGAGCATATCTGACATCTCACCACGCATAAACTCCAAGAAACAAAATCTCAAAACCGGCTAATATTTGCTATGCGTAATAGGCTTCTAATGCCGTTGTACTTGCGATTAAGACCATTCTGAATGAGAAGACTTTTGTGCAAAAAGCAAAAAACGAAACACTGTGACAATCCATCCTCCATGTTGACAACGAAAAGTAGAGTAATTCCAAAATAGATGAATGGTATGACGCATCCATAATTTCTGGAGATTTCAACCTCGAGACATTCGAGGTCATTTTTTGAGTACACTAAAGGAAAAAATCGGGCCCGATAAATGCAATTTGCATGTTATGACATAGAAAGAGTCGAATGAGAGAACCGAGGGCGCACAAACCACGTAGAACCAGGGTCTACATGATTTGATCTTGGGTAAGATGGGTGGCGTCAGTGTCCATGGCGTCGCCGCCACCTGGGGTTTGGTACTTGACGAAGCTCAATCCGAGAGGACGACCTCCATATTGATAACCGGAGAATTTCTCAATTGCGGTGTCGGCATTCTCGGCAGAGTCGAAACGAACAACACCAGTTCCACGAGATCGTCCATTAGGTTCATATTGAATTTCGGCTTGCTCGACCTTTCCAATAGTGGTGAATAGTTCGACAAGATCCTCGTTGCTAGTAGACCATGGAAGCTGTTTTATGTCAGTCCTGATTAATGTTCTAGATCTCGCGGTAATACTTACGTTGCGGACATAGATAATTTCGCTTCTCTCGGTACCAGAGGTGGCATAATCGGTAAATGGGTTGGGAACAGCTGCGGGAGCTCCAGCACCAGCATCAAAGCCGGCTCCTCCAGCGTAGCCTCCTCCGAACCCTCCTCCACCACGTCCGCCAAATCCACCGCCGAAGCCTCCGCGACCACCGAAGCCTCCACGTCCTCCAAAGCCTCCGCCAAAGCCGCCACGGCCTCCGCCAAATCCACCACGACCACCACCAAAGCCAGTCGACCCAGCAAAGCGATCTTCACGAACTTCGAGAGGGCGGCCTTGCCAGTCGTAACCGTTGAATTGCTGAATGGCAGCACGTGCATCGTCAGGAGACTCGAAGGCTACAATACCAGAGCCTTTTGGACGACCATCGGGACCAACATGGACATCGGCACGAACGACGGCACCATTTCGGGCTGGAAATCATTGTATCAACATCATGCAAATATCTACGTTAGTAAAGGAAGAACCTACCAGCGCCACGGAATAAATCCTTCAGATCCTGCCATCCGACGGTGTAGGGAAGCTAGCACATCTAAAGTCAACATTCTCGATACCACAAGTTTACAAACGAAAAGTAGAAATAGGATGGGGACAAACGTTGGAGACGTAAAGTTGACGTCCTCCACCAGCAGCCACACCGCCGCCAAAGCCGCCACCAAAACCACCACGCGCTCCTGGAGCACCACCTTCGTAACCGCCACGGCCTCCCGATGGAGTGCTACTGGTAAATCGAGGTTCGGCCTCACGGTCCTATAACAAGTTAGCCGCAGGTTCGCAGGCCATTTCAATGGACGCAAAAAATTCACATACCTCGCGAACATAAACGAGTCTTCCCATGAGGTTCTGGTTGCTGAGAGTGTTGACTGCCTGTTGAGCTTGCTCCCTGGTGGCATATTCTACAATGCTGTTGTTATGGTTAGTCTTGCGAAATTCTTAAAAGTGAAGTTATAACTTACCCGCATCCCTACATGACCCGCGGAACAACGTCCCAATCCGTCAATCCAAACATTCCTTCAAAATCCAAGAGAAAAAGGAAAAAATTCAAAGCCAACTACGTATAGGCGCCCACCTTCGACATTCCATTTGGAAGTAACAACACATCAGCGAAAAGGACCTCTCCAGCTAAAGAAACCAAAACCCCAGTTAGCCCATATCCCCGACTCCCATCTCCATAATCGAACACTGACCAGATCTCATAAAGTCTTTAAGATGATGCCACTTAACATCGTAAGATAGATTGCCGACGTAGACACGGCGGTCTTGTTGAGATGATTCACGTAGGCTGCTCATCATTTGCTCTCTAGCAGCAGCACGCTCTTCGTATGTCCTATGTGGTTGTCCACCGTAAGCTGAACCTCCAGAACCACCTGCACCTGGGGCACCCGACATTGGTGAACGAGATCTGCGATCGTTTCGGCGATGATCGTCACGGCTACGGGAGCGACTGCGAGGTGAATATGATCGACGGCGTTGAGTGCGACCGGGACTGCGGGAGCGTTGTCGGCGAGGCGAACGAGATCTCTCTCTCTGTGATGTGTAAGCTTTATTCACTATTCACCATCAAGTAGGCAACAAGACAAGGAATAATCGAGAAATTCGTATCGTGTGAGAAGATCATAGGGTTAGACCATCAAGGGTCTTACGCCAACAATTGGGGGAAGGCTTCAGCAGAAGCGCACTGGCGCGCTGCCCTCGCTGGGAGCTTACGACTAATGTTGCGCGTGGGTGTGAGATGGCATAAGCCGGCGGACTGGTAAGGCTTCGAGGCAGCTCCAATTGCTGGTGCGCGGTTTTTGCGCGATTTGATATGGAAGGGATTAGGCAGAGGGCTTGAGGAAATTGAACATACTTGTGGACGGTATGAGTCGTCAGCTAGATAGACAGATTGATGGTTAACAAGTTTCTTCTTAAAAAGAGAGTGATAATTGACGGTGGGGGATTCGGTTTGTGTAAAGGTTGAGGTAAAGTTGAAGAAAGATTTCAACGCGAATGACGTGAAAGGATAGTGATAAAAGTGAATAGGGAAGAAGGTGAATTTGACAAATCAGGAATGGAGGGGGGAATTGTTTATGGACATACCCATTGTTCCTATTGCAATTGAAGACTTCTAAGGTGATAATAGAATCAGGAGGCTGCTGCTGCTCAATGCTCTAGCCTGCAGCTTGGAGACGAAATGGACTCCTAAGTGACTACGCACAAGGATTCTTTTGGGCTAAGTAACGACGAATTAAAGAGTGTCGTTAATTGATATTGGTCGGCAAATAAAAAGAACCAGTAAAGGCTCTGCGACGGTTTTGCGTGCGGCTTCGAGCACCCGTAGGAAGAAGAGCTACAACCAGGGGAAGAATGGCACAGCGTCTGTTTATTTTTTCCTGCTTGCTTGCTTGCTTTCTCTTTTCTCTAAATTTTCCTACGGCAGTGTTTCGTCAACAAGGGAGTTTACCAAGAACGGGGAAGGGCGATGGCAGGTCAGGGATTGGTTCTGCCCGTCGAAGCGCGCCTTTCTGTGGTAACGGAAGGCTCGCCAGGCTCGAAAGAAGCGGATGCATTGGATGGGAGGGGTGAATATGAGGTTGGGAGGGTATGGACTGAACGACCGCATTTGCTTACCTATTCCTTTGACCAATAATTTGGTGCCGCTCGAAATACAGAAAATTTTAATTATTCTCTCCTGCTACCCGACTAGGTGGCTCACAAGGATTGCGTTCTCTTTTGAGGTAGTACGAGAGGATGATGGTGTGGTGAAATCTGCAGAGGAGGTGTGGGTGGTGATGGGCGATGGGTCGATGAGATGAATGAAGGGATTCCGGTGATGCGTGATGGGGAGTGAATGGATTGAGGTGTGATGAGAGTGAAGGCGGATGGCGGACGGCCGATGGATGGATGCGAGTGTTGGGTTGTTTCGCGCGCGCACACAATGAGTTGAGTTGCAAGGTGCGATGCTTCAGACGCGATAAAATGAAAGCTGGATGTGGAGAAAAGTAGGCGTGCAGCTAGGGAAGAACTGGTGAGTAGCCGGCTGTCCTTACTTCCTAGGCCACTATCTCTCGGCATAAGGTTGCTCTTCCGAAGTGTTTCTATCAATTGTTTGTGAAAATTAAAATGCTTGACTTCCAGAAGAGGAAATCTGCATGAGGACAGACGTGAAAACGAGCTGACCCTTGTTTGGAAAGCGTGACGGTTACTAATGGCGCGCAGGCCTTCGTTCGTTCTACCGAGCACCGTCCTGCGTACATTCATCGTACAGAGTACATCTCGTATCGTACATCTGCACAGATGCAGCAAATCGACGGAAGCCGTTCAGATTCGTCTACACCTTCTGCAACTGTGGGAATCCGGATAAAGCCCCTACACACCTGTGTATCTCCTGGGCTTGGACGCTTCTTACTGTCTTTCCGTCTCCTCTGCACCCAGGTAGCTCAACGGTTGGACTTGAAGTTAACGGGTACTCTGCTACTTGGGCAGTGCTCTGAAGACCCAACACGGCCAATACCAGTGGGACACCGGAAGCACGAACGATTTGCGGAAGTACTAGGTGTGCTAATCACTAAATACTCCAATTTTCCACCCATTGCACCGAATGCAGAGGAGCCCTGTAGGTAGGTAGTGGAGCTCGTAGCCAAGGTCTAGCCTCTACGTCGTATGATTGAACTCTCCAACTCCGAATGCCCTATCTGGGTATGCTCCGGTTCCCAATCTAGGGCGCGTTTGTATTTCATTTATCATTCAATGGTACACTTACGTTTCAAGTTCGTCAAGGGGTTCCAAATGTCCGAAGGTCAGGGTCCAACCGCGAATGCAAGGAGAGAACGACGCTTGAGATCTAAAGCCCCGATATAGAAATCAGCCTTACTCGTACATGTATGTGCTTATCCTCTTTCGCATTCGCTCTGTGCTCATCCTGCATCTGTTCTCGTTGTATCCACACCGCATGCTACAACTGGATATGAGCCTTCGTGGGTAGCTGTGCCTGGGAAGTGGGAACCTTCCTCCTATCAACAGTATTACCCTATGACTTCAAAACATCATCATGGAGCTTCACAGTCCAAGGGCATGCTCTTGGATGTTCTATGCCATGAAACCCCTGCCGATGTCACAGCAAATGTCTAGTGTATCTCAGAAGAGGTTATACTACCAAGTTTGGTTTATACTTGTTCAAATGGGGAAGCTCAATCTGTCTCTTGATTTGTCCAAACCAATTATATCATGCAGACTAAGGAGCGTCCCCACCAAAGTTTTCTCTTCCGTTCCAGGACACCGATCTGCGGCGAGGATTTGGCGCACCTTGTCTGCAGTCGCCAGTCACACAGTTGCAGCATGAATAAGTTTCCAAAAATTGCAATGGCGAATGCGACACTCCCTGGAGAGCTGGCCCCTCCTCGACGAGCTTGTCCATGAAACGAACTACTATCTAGATTGGCGTGTAAACAAGGACCAAGGGCATCCTACCATTCTCACTTACCGGGCGTCCCTAGCCTTCGCATGCGTGCTTACCATCAATATGTATTCATCGGTGATACGGAGGCCCTAAGCGCCAATGGGATCATGAGTCCCAGAAAATTGATGACCTGCAGCTGAAATCTGCAACGACCACTGGGGCATGGCTGGCTTGCCTGGCTTGCCGGACGGAATCACTTCCCCGTAACACGACAGAATCAAGTTTGAGGTGTCGCGGAGACAACTTTCCGACCCCAAACTAACATTACTTGGTCGAAGTTCAGCTGCTTCGTTCTTGGAGATTGAGCTCAAGAAGAAAGGATAGGCTCTGGCCCGATTCTGTTACGTATGCATGAGAGATAGCTGCTCAAAGCTGGCGTCAAAAGAGCGATAGCATAATACATGCAGGGCGATACCGCCGTTGCATTCCTTGGGGAACTAGGGGAACTAGGGGAACTAGGGAAAAGCAATGCAGCATATCCCGCGATATAAATGAGTCCAGGCCTGTGCTCACACCGAACCAGAGCTTGTGCAGATCGTCTCTTCCATACGAGGGCCAACCAAAGTATGGTACAGTAATACTCTGGGCAGCAAGAAACGAGTGGACTGACAACATGACATATATGTTGTGTAAGGTAAGTATCATTTTCTCACTGCAGGTGGGAAAAAGTGGACCGAGAACATTAGAAAAGGTAATGCACCAAAGAGACAGCTTTACGGAACAACTAATGCACATGCTTACTTAGTCCTACCCCTTGCTGCCATATGTGATGTGATGTATTATTAGGATCTCGATCTCGATACAGGCAAGAAGTCACGAGCTCATTGCGGTACGAAGTTCAAGAGACGGTTGTTGTACCTCAAAGCTCTCCCGGTGGAGGAGGCTGCACTAAACACTAAAACACTCGCAGGACCACTGCACGGATCATTCCGCGGGCCGGAGGATCCGGTGGTCCTAGCTGAAGCTTCGATTCGTGCTAACACCACCACTAAAATTTATCCCTCCAAACCACCTCCCAATACAGAAAAAGCTCAACAATGTCCACTCCCACACTCCGACAACTACCTCGCCGTCTGCGGCCTTCTCAATTTCAATGTCCTCATAAGATCACCCTTCTACCTCCCCGATCTTACCACTCTTACGACAGACCCACCACCGACGCCGAAACATCCCCATTCCCCCCCACCGAATCAAAGATCCTTCGCGCTGCGCTTCCGCACGTTCCTGAGCATGGCTTCACACTCTCTACTTTGTCGCTCGGCGCGCAAGATGTGGGATACATACCTGCGGCGATAAATCTCTTTCCGAAAGGAGCGTTTAGTCTTGTGCATTACCATTTATACACGCAAAGGCTAGCATTGAAGAATCACAAAGAACTCGTTGTGCCGCCGGCAGACGTAGCGGGGCAAGAACCGCCGAAGGGTGTCGGGAGAAGAGTTAAGGCACTGGCGTGGGAGAGGCTGATGGGAAATAGGGAGGTGATAGATAAATTGCAAGAAGTACGTTCATATTGTTTTACTTCCATTTTGGTTCCGCATGTTCTGTATGTTTTGCTTCTTGCGGGACACTTCCTTCAACTTCCAGACTCTGCTTCAATCCAACTCCTGCTCCTATCCGTCACCCTCCTCCGTCACTTACCTTTCAGCACTTAACTAATCCCTCCCATTCAATCCTTACACAAACTAACAAACCCCTAGGCCTTAACCCTCCAAACCCTCCCCTCCAACCTCCCCACATCCCTCCACGAGCTCCATCTCCTCTCCGACGAAATATGGTTCCTATCCGGCGACACTTCAGTTGACAGTTCCTGGTACACGAAACGCGCCACCCTAAGCAGTATATACGCAGCCACGGAGCTGTACATGACGACAGATAGATCCGCAGGATTCAAGAACACGCGGGAATTTTTGGATCGACGGTTTAGGGATTCGCAGGCGCTGGGACAGCTGGTGGGAGGGGTTGGAGAGTGGGTGGGGTTTACGGTCAGGGCGGGGGTTAATGTTTTGAGGAGCAGGGGTGTGAGAGTTTGAGGGCAAGGAGGGGGAAAAGATATGGCGGGATGGAGGGGTAGAGCTGATGTGTAGGATTAGGGAAGGATGAAGAGATCGCAAAGGCGGTGCACAATACTTCACTTCGCGTTGGAATAATGCGCGAAACATTGAGTCGAGTAGAAAGATAGACGGAGTCATGTATCATATATACTCTTATATTCATGATATATGATGTACGACTAAGCAAAAGCCCGAAAATCAGTATCAACTCATGACTTAGATCAAGAGATTTCTCTTAATAAACGTCCTCCACTTATATCATAGCAAGATATGTATAGTACCGTACAGTTCCTAAACTCCACCTGACTTCTCGAACACCATTTCATCTCCCCCAGGACCTTTAGAACAATCAGCCGTAGATGTACAGCACAAGATCCCCCCGCCCCCCTCATGCCCGGCCGTATCCGCCAGAGTATATTTCTCATGTTCCATTTTCCATGCCCCTTCCCAAAAACGCCATTCGTCACCAAGAGCACACAGGGCCCATCCACCCAGAATCTAACCAAAACCACAGTCCCATCCCGGAGCTCTTGACCCCTTTCTGGTTCTCTCATCTGGTTCCTTCTCATCATGCACCACCCATCATAACATCAATCCGTCTTTCTTTCGGATCTCTGGGGTCGGGGAGTCTATTTAAATCACGTTAGCATAAAGTTAATAGGTGAATAGAGAGGAGCTTGAAGGGAAAGGGGGAAAGAAAGAAAGCTGCAACGGGAGAACGTACTTATGAATATGCACATCCTCATCGATATCCAACCCATTGCCCAATGCCTTTGGCGTAATCAGGATGAATTGTCTTCCTACTGCTTTTCTCGCCGCTGAGATCTATTTTTGTTAGATTGGTTATTAGCCGAAGCCCTCTCTCTCTCCTACATATCTGAAGTACGACGACAGTAGAGAAAAGGGTATAACTCACAATCATCCTCGTACTAACATCCCTATTCACATCATCCATAAAAACATCAAACTCATCCAAACACCTCAACGGCGCCCCCATCGCCTCCCACAACGCCAACAGCAAACAAATCGAAGAAAACGACTTCTCTCCCCCCGAAAGCGTCTTCGTATCTCTCCCCTTCTTATTACTACTCGTCTCATCCGGCTCGACATGAACATCCAGCAACTTCGCCCTATGATCAATCGTAAGTTTCCCCCTGAACGCTCTCTCACTGAGGAGGTAATTGAAGTTGATGCGCGATCTCGCCGAAATGTGGCGTTGAAAACTGCGGAATTGCGCCATACGCTGCTGGAAGGATTGCTTGAGGAGTTTGAGGAGCTCTTCGAGGATCTTGCGGTATTCTTTCGCGGTGCTGAGAGCGTGCTTGGCTTTTTCGAGCGCTTCTACGACTTCTTGGTCGGTGGCGCCGATGCGCTTGGAGTATTTCTTGAGTTGTTCTTGGAGACTGCTGAGCTGGGCGTCGAGACTGGCTCGGGTTTCCCCGGGGGGGATCGATACCCGATTAGGATATACCTGGGCAGCTTGCTCTGTGAAGTTTTGAACCCGCTCGATTTGATTTTGCACTTTAGCCTCCGCTTCCACCTTTTGCTGCTGGAGACCTTCCAGTTCTGCAATCGCACTGTTCTTGTCTCCAAGTGCAAGTTTTCGAGCATCCTGTTTCAATCTCAACTTCTGACGAGCTTGAGTGATGAGATTTTCGTGCTCGGTAACCTTGGCTTTGGCTGCAGTGAGGGCCTTCTTGGCTTCACTTGCCTTCTTATTAGCCTCTTTCTTCTCTAAAGCTGCATTACCGTAATCATCTTCGTTTCTTTTGACATCACCCTGTGCATCTTCCAATTGCTTATTGAGGTTCTCCAATAAGCCATCCTCGATGTTAAGACCGTCATACTCTGCTTGCAGAGCATCAACTCGCTCGTCTGCCTTTTGAGAGCGGACCTTGAACTGTCCCTGCTTGTTCCTATGTTGCTGAATGGCCTTTTCGGCTTGTTGAGCCTTCTGCTGCAACATACGATGGTTGCTGGCAAGTTTCACTTCCTCTTCTTTGAGTTGCTTCAATGTCTCCTGTTGTAGCAGCAGACGGCTTTCGGAGTCCGTGACCATACGAGGGTTTCTCATAAAGGGCTTGACAAAGTCAGTAGCGCTGTTTTGTTGATTTCTTCCCGAAAAATAGAGTCGAACTCCGTAGCCTCGCTTCTGTGGATTGAAAGTAAAGCATTGTTTGACGTTGGCTGGCTTCGAACTAGGTTGCATGATCCGATAGGCCTCGTCTCGGTCTTCTATCAGAAGAGTTTGCTCTATGTTCTGGTTGATGATGAGGGTATTTCTGATGAGATCATTCTCAATTTCTAATGCCCTCAGAGCCGTCATGAAATGCGGGTCTGGCTCATTTCTGGAGGTGTCGAGACGTTGAGAATTGCCAATGAAAATGTTGGATTGGAGTCCAACTTGGTTCATAATAGCCTGCAGCCTGGCCTGATCTTGTCTGTTCGTAACAACAAATGCATTTAGAGCACCGCCAAAGACCTGCTCAAGGATATCGGACCACTTTGGCTCCTTGAGCTTAAGATGTAGCCCAATAGGGCCCAAAGGCTTCTCGCGAAATTCGCGGTCATCGCGGATTCTGTTCATAAGCTGTTGCATCTTTGGGTGGTATCCAAGCATAGGATTTGGACGCTCGTTTTGCAGATCTCGAACACGTGTGGCACATGCTTCAACCTCTCGTCTCTTCGCGTCCAACGGTCCCTGCTCATCTGCGAACGCCTTTTTGGCCGCTTGACTTCGCTCTATGAGTTGCTGCAGTTCGTCCTGGGTAGCATCGAAAGCTCTTTTAGCCTGTAGAGCAGCTTCTTTAGCTTCTTCAATTTCAGCAAGCTTTCGGGCATGGGATCCACCGTTTGCGTTTTCTATACGCTTTAGCTCCGTGTCAATCTCCTTTTGTATGTTGTCAACTCTAGTCATTGCAGAAGTAAGCTCTTCTCTAATACCACGATGCGCTGTATGAAGATTTTGGACTTCCTTCTGTGCCTTGTCAGATTCTTTCTTGGCTTCTTCCTCTTGCTCTTTCAATGGAGTGAGTTCAGCATCAAGCTGTTGTATCTTTTGCTCGGCGCGTTCAGCCGAAGAATTCATTTCGTTGTAATGTTCATCTCGCTCGCCAACATGTTTCTCCTGACGTTCGATCTTTTCTTGAATCTCTGTCACGTTCTTCTGGCGCTCTTCTAATTCTTTTTCTTGCTCCTCAACTTGACACCACGCAAGCTGTCTCACAAATTTCTTTCTCGCCAGTTTCATCTCTCCATGTTGTTCCACAATTTGCTGTTTCGCTTCTGCTTCTCGTAGATTCCTCTCCAGAATCTGATAGTCATCAGCAGTGTCCTTTAGTTTTGCTTCAATTTGGTCACAGCTTTCTGAAACAAGGGCGTAGTCATTGTCGAGCTGTTCTAGTTGGACACCTTTCACGAAAAACTGATATTTCGTGGCAGGAGTGGAGTCTTTGATGAAGGTCTTCGCCTCGTCTTGTGTGAGAACATTCATCGGATTATCCACTTGAAGCTGGAAGTACTCAATAATATCGTCCAGATCGCTCTTCTTATTGGATATAGTCCTCCCATTTGCTGCTTTCAGCTTGTAATTGCTACCGCCGGATTGCGAAAAGTGGCGCTCGACGATGATGGACTTCCCGTATACATCAGGCTGATACGCATCGTTACCCTGATTCTTCAATTTAACTATAAGCATTCCTTGGTCGGTACCATTCTTGATCAGGCTTTTCATGCTGGTTCCACGATTTGTGCTGCTCGGCTTTCCACCAAGACAGAGTGTAATAGCTGTCAGAACAGCACTCTTCCCACTACCATTCATACCAACAACAAAATTGATGAGGGGTCCCAGCTTAACATGGAGCTTCTCGTGGTTCATGAAGTTTATGCACGTAACTTCCTCGATAATTGAGTTCTCCGCCGCATGGTTCTCCCCGATTTGCTGAGTATTGGCCAGAAATCTCTGCGTGGCGATCTGATCGTCCAGGTCAGGATTTTCTAAATGTTTGAAACCAGCATCGCGGATTATCTCGTATTGTGTGCCCGGTGGCATGGACATGTCCTCATCATCTTCCGCATTGTTGTCACTTTGGTCCTCAGACGAACTAGATGAATCCACGTCTCCATTGGCTCGAGATCTTGATGACAGCGGCATAGAAACACGTACTCGCTTTCGTTGCTGTCATATTTCGTCAGTATATTGGTGGTGAAGTGGGAAGGCTGTCGCAAATCCGGAATAGCAGACAATAAGGAAATGCCTTAGAAAATACTCACTCCATCATGTTGCAAACTTGAACTTGCCCTTTCCGTAGCGACAACTTCATCGTCTTCCCATCTTGTGCGTTTGTGCGGGGCCATCTTGATGTGCGACCACTCCGCTTTGGAAATTTTGTAAGCTGATGGATGGTAAACGCGTTTAGAGATAGCTATTTACGCGTATAACGCTAAGAGATTGTGGGGTCTCACCAGAGTTCTACCGACCCGCATGGCTTAACTCGAACCGTCTAATTCGTCAATGCTTTTGCTACACTTCGACATACACTGCCTGCGACGCATGCAATTGTGACGACAACAAATGAATCTCATCACCAACTTCTCATTTTTATTTTGTTTCCTCTTGCTTATGCTAAAATATCTGCCCCAATCATCTACTCAAACTTCTAGAATCAATATATCTTATCGATCCACATCCATCCTCTCTGCGGCACCATCATTCAGCGTATCCCTCATAGACCATGCCATAATACCCCATACTACATTCATAGCCTCGATTCGCTCCTCCGCAAGAAATACATCATACCACTTAGATCTCCACACGGTCGTTCTAGCCAAAGCTTGACGACCCTTCCCACCGTCTTCGAGCTCATCCAATAAGCCTTTCCCTACTCTAGCCCTCAGGAATCCAATATGATGATTTATACAACTAACCAGAAACACATCATCCCATTCTCCTTGCGCTCCGCCTAATTTTCCAATGGCCATGTATCTTGCCTTCCTATCCCAAGTTGAGGATGGTGGTAGCATCTTTCGATAATTGTCGTAGATTTGCATAGTCCCACCAGGTCTCGATGTCCTTGCTTTCTTTTGCGGCGGTCTCTTGTTGTCCCCCGACCCTGGGCCAGAATTAAAGCCTTCAATCCGTGCTTTGATATCCGACACTAAATCGGCAGTAGTGGGTGGTGGTGCAGTTGGTGTCGGAGAAGATTCAATTTCTTTCCCGATAGGACCACCTTTTCCACCACCCCAGCGAGGAACACTGGTCCACCACTTGCCATCACCAAACGGTTTCTCAGCTTTCCCTTCACGATTGCGCTGCTGAGCAGTGAGCAGAATAGCAATTATTTCACGCGCTAAATCAAGATTGCTGTCCAAGGGCGTGGTAAAGGAAGTTGTAGAGCGACAAGACAAGGCCGCAAGTGGACCTTCTACAATGCCAGCTCGCGCAGACGTTCGATCGGTTGGCGTACGGTAGATCATGGTGAGAGTAGCGGGGATGTGAGAGGCTGGAGACGAAGGCGATGGTGGGTGGAGATGTAGGCGAGGTTCGACACGAGGAAAGGCAACATTGCAACCAAAATCATAAGCAACAAGTTTGACGAAGGAAGCTAAAAGCCCTTGTCGATACTCAGCAGGTGTTTGGGAGCCAGTACCGGTGCGAATGTGTGTTTTTTCGTGGTTTGGTGTTGTGTCCTGTTTTGACCCTTCTGCATTACCGTTTTCAGTTGCGTCAGGTGATGAATTGGATTCTTTAGGTAAAGATGTATCGACCCAGTAACTTGAGAACACTTCCAGGTTTTTGTAGAATTCATAAGCATTTCCCAATCGAGGGGCATGTGTTCCAGGAATTGCTGGGATTCGACGGATAGTACGGAATGCGGCGGTATTCTCAATGGAGAGTTCTTTTCGGCGTTCTAAATAAGTCTGCACTCCTGGTGATTTATTACCATTGTTCAGAGGTCTCTTGCTTGCCGCGTTTGCAGCTTCTAAACCGTCCTGGGGAATTGCGATCCATTCCTCAACTGGAGGGAGATATGAGGCATCTGGTAAAAGATCTTGAGGCGAGGCATTTGGAATCACATGAATTCCTAATGCCTCAAAATGTGAAATCCGTATGTCCGTTGGGCGATGAATCGTTTGAAGAAACGTTACTAGGGGGGTCTCTCCAAGTGGGACACGCTCTGGTGCTTGTGGTGTGCTGGACGGAAAGGTGAGTGGTGTTGGAGGAGGAATTTTCCTAGGAGCACCATCTGGTGTGGTAGCTGACGCCGCTGTAGAATAGTAAGAATCTGGAGCATTTCTGAACATGATTTGATGCAAATGGATTCATTGGCATATCAGATAGAGTGAGTGAAGCACCCCGGATAATGATCAAGTCCAACAAAGATATGAAACAGACGCAAGGAACATGGTTCTTGAGTCATTTGCATTGCTTTCGTCGGGCATTCATGACTACGATACTTGTCGTTGCATGATGAATTATACAAGTCCGGGAATATCTGACATGTATTATCATTCCTAGAGGAAGCATGTCGCGAGAATGGTATGACCATTCTTATATGCTGATCATTAAGATCATTAAGATCCCTCTGTATCAGAAGTATTTCATGTACCGAGACATGTAGCGGGCATCGACAACAGCGCGGGTTGGTAGCTATGAAGCCTTCTTATTGAAGGCGCGAGTAAGGTCGTTGACCTGACTTGTGGACTTCACGCCACTAGCATGCGGCTTCCGCATGCAGCATGGTGCCTCGAATAGATGGGGAAAGCGCGTGTGAGGAGTCACTGAGGACCCCATTCAGGAAAGGATAAGAGAGTTTATTTGATGCTTACCAATGTGTGCCAAAGTACCAAACATATTGGTGGTGATGAGGTTAAGGGTGCAATTTTCCCCAAGTTCTGTTCCTGTTCTTGTTCCTAACCCGGAGAACCTAAAGCTCTAATCTCCACCTCGTTAACGGTTTAATGCAAAACAGTCGAGACTAATCATTGATTGGTTAGAAGCAGGCAGCCATGAAGTATTTCAATGTCGCTCTTCGTAGTCGCGAGCTGGATCTCGAAAATCTGGGGTCCTACGGGTATGAAATCCGAAATTTTCCTTGTCGTTACTCTACAGTACGGTCTACTGTTACTCGGATGTTGTGGAGAATACACGACCAGATACAATAGTGACTGGCTGCAGGAAACGCGTGCACAGCTGCAGCTGTCGCGCAATACAGGTACGCTTCTTCCAATCAACTTGCCGGGATTGGCGGGCGGTGGACCTGGACAATTGTTATCCGCGCAGTCGTTCATTGGCTGTGCATGAATAACTGTTGGTTATATCACGGATTCACGCACATGGACCAAAGGAATTGGAGGGTATTCGCTTTCAGAATAGAAGGCCGAGTAGCGGTATCAGATTGTGGGAGGAATCCATGAGGCTTGAATTTCACAGCAGAATCTACTTGTGTGTAGGACTTGTGTAGGGCAGTAAGCGGCAATTTGGAGGGGCAGCCAAGGGACAGACATTAGATCGGATGGTATTAGTGACATCGTACTCGCATTTGGAGCTTTACGAAGGGCGGACGCTTTCTGGGATAAGCCGGAAATAAGGGCGTAAATTAACCTCCAAGAACTGGTGGAGAGCGTGAGAGCGTGAGAGCGTTGTCCTGACGCCCGAGTGCATTTCCCGTCAAATACTGCCGACTTCCTACCGATATGCATTAAAGCCGGTTGATTAATGCAGAATCCTCTTTAGACAATCATGTACAACCGAAAAGACCCTTTCCTCGAGGGTCTGGACGATTTGCTGCCCAGATAGGTCAACATTTTCCTAGGTAGGTAGTTGACATATGCTGTGACAGTGTCTCATATTCGGAGCACGTCTAAGCCGTGTGGGATGAGCGTTGCACGTTATTCATGCCACAGCAAGCACAGCACCATAGCACCACAGCACAGATCCTACAACCTTAAACTTTCTTTCGACCCTCATGTTTCCACGGACGTCGCTCGCTGAGCTTGCTGTTGATGAAGGTTAACGTTTTCTATTCATTAACATGACACCTTCCTCTCGTCCTAGCAATGCGATTCTTCGCAAGTCAATCCGAATGAGTTGCACGGAAACAAGCTGGAGTAAAATAGATTAAAGATGAGGCAAGAGTGGGACCACACTGACAATATGCTCCTCCTCTTCTTCTTCCGGGCCCGAAGAAACATCTCGCCAAGGCTGCTCGGCCTGCGGTTCAAACAAGATAAACTGCTCACCAAACATGGCGACCGAAGTAGGAGACCTGCTGGACCCGCACTGCGAACCTCGAGGCTCGAAGAAGTCGCAGTCGTTCCTCCTTACCGCTATGTCTCGATGGGTTACCAGACTTTGGATGAAGTGGAGCGAACTTCCTCTGTCTGAAGAGACTCAATGTTTCCGCTTTTGACCTAATACGAGCACGCCCAGTTGTCAACGGCTCTAGAACTTTCCCTATGCGAGTCACCAACGTTGACAACTTGACATGATGCAATGGTTAGTAGTGGGCTGTCTGTGGTCTGTGGTCTGTGGTCTGTGGTCTGTGATCTGTGATTAGACCCATTGTGAAAGTGCTGTATCTGGACTCCGCATGTGAAAAGAAACATGTATCCAAAGGACCAAAGGAAGATGAAGAGGATATATTAATTGCATCCACTTGGTGGGCTAAGTGGATACTGTTTGCTCAAAGAGCTCGAGGCAGGAACATCTAATGCAGCGCATCTACAGCCACAGATCGTGGGTAGCTTATGGTTTCGCGTGTTCTCGAGCAGGAGCCGGCACCCGAGGAACCTCCAATATAAATCCCACCACTAAACGATGGCTTTCTAAAAGTCGTCATAAGCCATCTCAAGCCCTCTCAAGCCCTCTCAAGCCATGTGAAGTCCTTTGGGAAAGCAACTATTTTCTTCAGCCCGTTCCGCAGCCCTTTCAGAAAATATACTGTCCGAGCGGGTATGATGTTGCTGGGATCTCCAATCACCGTTGCACTCCAGGAACGGTCGAGAAGGCAGCGCACTCGTTGAAGCGACAAGATTAGACAGCGTCACAGCGGCAAAATGAAGAAAAAAGAGTTGCAGTTCACAATCGCATTCCCTTCCTTGCCGCTTTCGGCACAAAAGTGTTTTATTAATCTGACCTATCGAGACCTCCAAACCCGTCATTTTGGCTGCGAGGGCTCGAGCGTCGCTTCGCTCAAACGTTTCTTGTGTCAGATTTGCAACAACCTTTGAACGGGCCCCTCCATCCGTCCATCCCTCCATCGCTGCATCCCTCCACCTCCACTCGCCTGTCCTGTCCACTTCTCGATTCTCAACCCAACCCAACCCCAGGCCAGTCAAACCAGTGTAACAAACGGAAGCTCATGCTCTTTTCTCGCGATTCTCCTCTTGATCTGCCTGCTCGACCCAGTATGGATTACTTGCCAAGCGACAAGGAAAGAGAAAGTGACTGCGTGCCTCGTACTGTTACGGAACACACCATGGTATCATAGTGTTCAACCTGGCTCGACGTTTCCTTGGATCTACTGTTCTCACTCAATATCTTCTTTTCGTTTTCTTGCAGTGCTTTCACAATTTTTCCACACGTATTGATACCCGGTGGTTTTTGTCAATTGACGACAAACGCTACATACTTTGTACATTATGACAATGAGTTGATGGCCGAGGAGCCAAACACTCGAAATAATCTCCTTGAAGGCTGATTTGTTACATTCCTTTCCCGCGACTGGTGTCGCTCATTCTTTCGCACCATGTCGACCAGCGCGAACCTGCCGGCAGGAGCTGCAATTACATCCATAAACGGCGTACGATGTACGGCCGTTCCAAGATCAGTCACTTCGGTATCATCAGCTAGCACTACTTCAAAATCCACTTCCACGACTTCCACTTCGACTTCATCCTCGTCCTCGTCCTCGTCCTCTTCGTCATCTACCTCCTCATCGACCTCTACGACCTCCGTTTCCACGTCAACAACTCCGACACAACCCGCGGTCTCGACATCGACTACCGCGACCCAGGCATCGGCTACGGCAGTCAATGTAATAGGAGGGCCAGTGGTAGCTACACCTAGTACAAGTACAAGTACAACCTCAAGCTCGAGCTCAAGCATAATTGCTATTTCTACATCAGCTACACCACCGCCTCAGCCAATTTCCCCAGTTCCAATCGCAATCAGCTCGTCGTCAGCCGAACCTCAAACTACTTCGACTGATCCTAACACAGCATCCACTTCGGCAAGCCCAGCTTCCAAAGGCACAACACCGACGGAGTCATCAAGCACCTCGTTAGCAATTGCACAGAGTGAAGTTAGCCCCTCTCCGTCAGCATCCTCAACCCATGATCCTGCAACTCACCTACCAAATGTATCGCATACTTCCACGGCCGGTGCGGCGGTGGCATCACACTCAACAAGTTCGGGAGAACATCCTGCTTCCAGTGGAATATCATCAAATCCTCCACTTACTGTCGGACCTATTATTGGAGGTGTTTTGGGTGGCATAGTGTTTTTAGCATTGATAGCATTACTTATTTGGTTTCTGAGAAGGAGGCAAAAGGCCAAGAGAGACTCGCTACTCACTCCTTTGACAACAGGTACTCGAGAGAAATTCTATGAAATCGATGCCGCTTCTGTTGGACCGACATCTAGAGGCCGGAAGATCAAAGCTCAGTTTGGCGGCGCTGTTGCAAGTTTGGGCGCCGGTGTTGCCGGAGTTGGTGCTGCTTTCAAGTCTCGTGCAAATGCGAACGATAGACCAACAGTCAACTTAAATAGGGGCAACTCACAATTTTTCGATGGCCCTATTCCAACGCACAGTAGAAACAATTCTACAGCATCCGCTCACTCGTTGCATTTGGCTGCAAAGGATCGAGTAGAGGACTACTGGGGCGGGGTTGCGGCGAAAGTTCGAAGAACATTACGGATCAAGCCAAAGGAGGAATCAGATCCATTCGCGGTTGCCCGGGGAATGTCAGAAAAGCAAGCCCAACTAAACACGCCTCAGGATTTTTCCCGGCTACTCGATAGGGATGATCGTGATCTGTTACTTTCGGCTGAGCGCCGTCGAGCTTCATCGCTTTCGTCCAATTTTAGGTCAAAGCCAAGGATTGGAAGCTTAAGTCTAGATATTGGTATCCCAGAAGACCCGTTCGCCGACCCAACTTCAAGGCCAGCAGGGCCTTGGGTGCCACCGAGCAGAGGCGTAAACCCGAACCCCAACCCATTTGCAGACCCCATTCCTCGCCCTGCTCCTGCTGTGCCAAGGTCCAATACATATATTAGTGAAATACGCCGGTCCCGTGGTCAATCTGTTGATAGCACTCGAATGGGGAACAATCAAAGGAGTGCCTACGGGCCAGCTGCATACCGTACTCCAAGTATCGGTGTTGTATCTCGATATCCATCGAGTATGGCGCCTAGCACTGACAGCTACCGCGATACGGTGTATTCGACAATCTCGAACAATCCTCGAAAACTTGCAGGACGGTCCGATCCCTTCGACCTCGAACGACCAGAATTGTGGTTCTCAAGTAGCATGCCCAAGTCAAGCACTCCTGCTTTACCTGAGCGCGATTCAGACTTGTATCCCGATCCATTATTGGCAGCCCGAGGTGTAGCAGGACAAGCTCCCAAGCTTCACAGGGTCGCAAGCGACGATTCGAGGATTAAGAGTCAAGGGACTTATCAGAGCAACTATAGCAGCGGTGTCTCTAGTTCTGGCGTCTCGTCGATGGGTGACTGGGGTGATCCAGGTCCAGACCTAGGTCCCGGTAGTCTTGAAAAGCAAGGCTTCTATGGAATGGGTGCTAATGGAAACACGAACCACCCTTGGGACTCGAGAAGGAACCAGGATAATGTTAGTCCTATAAGTATAGAAAGTTTTCCGAGTAGCACAGGAGGTGTTGGAAAGGCTATGTGATGTGGGGAAGAGGATGGAACATGAATCTCTTTTGTTACGTGGACCCTAGCGGGTCAGCAAAATATATACCATTGATTTTAGGGTGCACCTATGATGAAATCATTCGTTTGGCATGGCTTGGGACTGGCGTTTAACTTGCATTGCAGGAACTCGAGCGAACACAGCGAGCATCGCGTCATGTTTGTTATGAGAGTGTAGAGAATGGGATTGTCAGAAGTGTACTATTATAACATGGATAAAAATGATCTAAGGGGAAAAGGGGGATCTGGAAAACATCTATCAATTTAAGATAGCTATACGATTATTATCTATTTGTAGTTGTATATTCTCAAGAATACTAACGTATATTCTTGAATATGTTTGTGTAGATAGCCTCTCTCTCCTGACTTGTGAGATGCGGTCAGATGAGAATGGAAGAGTGAATAGGCTCAATCTATATATAGCACTAATCAATTAATCCATAGTATTTAACAGTGAATGGGCAGCGCGGCGAAACTCTCGTTCGGTTTTCAAGAATAAATATCGAGAGAGTTGAAGCTAGCGTTGGCTGGTTCGGCGGGGTTATGGTTCAGCCAAATATGTGCCTGAATCTCCCAAGGCAGAAACATCCCACCACCCAAAAATCCCTAGCGTCGGCAAAAGCACAGCAGCCCTAACGGAACATCACCAAACCTCACCAGGAGCAGCAAAATTTCTTTCTTTGACCTCTTGGACAACTTGACAACTTCCACATCCCACCACCCTTTTCATCTACCCTCCAACCCGCACGCCAACATCATGGGTGTCTCATTTGATTTCGCGCCTGACAGGCCCGAACATATCGATGCTATCCTTAACGGACTCGATCGTTACAATCCCGAAACTACAAACATATTCCAAGAATATGTTACCCAGCAGTGCGAGGAGAAGACATATGATTGCTATGCGAACCTGGCCTTGTTGAAATTGTGAGTTATTTTTTACGTCACATCAGCGATTCTGGGGAGAAGGAAAGCGAGGAACTAGACCGCAGACGAAGAAGAAAAGTGTCATAAAATGATGATTGAACTTTAACGTTTCCTATTACCTGAATGGACTACGGAGACTGAATCCCTCCTGTCCTTGAAGTTTATTATTAGCTCTATCTGAAAGACACATTCAAAACTATATCATATTTCATTCCTACGTTCTCAGCAAGTCGAACGAAGCATATCCAAACTAACCACCCTTTCTCAAACCTACAGATACCAATTCAACCCCCATCTCGCCAAAGACGAAACTATAACCAACATCCTCGTCAAATCTCTCACCGTCTTCCCCTCCCCAGACTTCAGTCTTGCACTCCATCTCCTCCCCCCACACATCCTAACACCCATCTCGGCATCATCGTCTCTCCCCGCCGCCGGCGACGCGCCTCTCTCCGAAGCTGTGCAGAAGCTCAACGTCCTTAACAACCTCCTCTCCGCCGCCAACTATGCGCAATTCTGGTCCGTGCTCGACAGCGATGACTTGTACGCCGATCTGATCGCCGACGTGAGCGGCTTTGAGGAATTAATCCGCATCCGTATCGCGAGCACGATCAGCCAGAGCGTGCGGGAGATACAGCGATCGGAGTTTGAGAACTGGTTAGGAATGAGTGGGAACAAGGAAGGGTTTGAGAGATTCATCAGAGAGGTGTGTGGATGGGGCTTTGATGAGAAGGGAGAGATGGTTGTGGTGCCGTTGAACAAGGAGAACGAGGCGAAGGGGACGGTCGTGAGGGAGAATGTGAAGATGGAGCAGTTCTCGAGGGTTATTAGGAGGGCGTATGAACAACCTGCTTGAGCGCAATGATAAGCTTTTATTGGTTGGCTTTTAAAACTACAACTACATGATGTTCATGGAATAATGGTTGGGCGGGTGGATGGCGATGGCGTTTATGGATGGGTGATATCAAAAGATGATTGATGAAGAGTGGAGAGGACTTGTATCCCTCTGCTACTGTCTGTGTCTATAACACTAGACCTAAAGAATTCCAAGGCTCTGAGAATAGCCCTTGCATGAAGAGAGAGTAGCATGCCGAAATCTCACTTGCAACTCAACCAAAATAAAAATAAAATCAAGCCACAAATTTCGAAATAACTACATCCTTCTTATGATTCAACTCCTATCTCCCGTAGTGATTTCTCAGATATGGTATATAATCCCCTAACCTCCATCCAAACCGCCTCAATGTTCCTTCTTCTCTACACCTCCCTATCTCCTCCCACCCAACTCCTCCCATTGCACACCCACCCACTCCTCCACATACCCCGTCTTCCCCGTCTCCACCCCCCTGGGCACACAATCCCCCTCGCAAACCCCCAAAATCAGCGTCCCCCACTCCATCCCATCCAGCCCCTCCTCCTCCCTCTCCAACTCCATTATCGCATGCGGCGTCACCTGCGCCTCGAAGACTCTTCCCTTCCCACAGTTTCCACAGCGTGGGATTTTCGCGGTTCCGTTTGTCGTCGTCGTTGTTGTTGTTGTTGTTATTTTCCCCGAAGAGGAGGAAGAAGAGGAAGAGAATAACTTCCCCACGGCGTCGGTCTTCGAATAGAGCAGAGGTTCGCCCCGGAACTCGTACCGCAGGACTTGTTCGGGGTTTTGCGCGAGCCGGTCGGCAAATTTCTGGAAGGTGGTGTCGTGCGTCGATTCGAATACTTCTTTGTCTTCTTTTCCGCCCGAGGAGGAGGAGGACGGGTCGGCGTCGAGGTCCATGATGGTGGTGTTTTGGGGGGGCGCGGGGAGGGGGGTGGCGTCGAGGGTTTCGTAGTCGGCGTCGATGAGGTAGAGGGTTGGGTAGGGGGTGGGGAGGAGGGAGGGGGAGGATGGGTAGGGTTCGCTGGCGGGGGGTTCGGGGGTGGAGGGAGAGGGGGTGTTGTTGAGGGAGAGCACGGATGCGAATGTTTTGGGGAGATTCTCGTTTTGTTTTTCCGTCTCGCTCGCGGCCGGAGTAGGATTCTGCGGGGCCTTAGCAGCCAATTCCGAAGTTGGCAAGCCCGCCGCCGCGAAGGGATTCGACTGCGCCGAAGACGTCGAGAAGGGATTCATCCCCGACCCTGTAGCGAACGGGTTTACATTCCTACTCCCTGAACCCGACGGCTTTGCCCCAAACAAACTCTCTCCCATATTGACCGCAGGTTTTGCTTCCGGTTTTGGTGTTTCCACTTCCTTCTCTTCTTTCCCCTTTGCTTGTTTGGATTTACTCGCCGCCGCTTCGGAAATCCGTGTGCCTCGTAACGCACGCACGCTGCCTTCTTTTCGCCGACAGGTCTTGCGCCGACAGGTGAGGATATAGAGACGCCGTTCGTGGCCGGGGAAAACTTCGGGCAAGTCGCCGTTTAGTTGGAGAATGAGGACCATGAGATCGTTGCAGATTTTACATTTGGCCAGGGAGGCAGGAGGGGGCGTGGAAGCATCGAGCCATTCCTAAGGTTTGTTAGTATAGAAGTCTTGGAAACTATAACCAAGGACGGATTTGAACTCGACTTACGGGTTGTCCTCCTAAATGTGTAATTGTATCATCCTGGGGTTCTTTAGAGGCGTATCCGAGGAGGACGTTGGTTTCGGTATAATCATTGTCTTCTCCACCGGAGGAATCGCTGTCGTATGCAGCCATGTTTTGCGCTTAACTTCAAAACAACAAGACAAAGTGCGCCGTCTGGTAAGTTGGGAAAAGAGAGAGCTTTGGAAAGAACTTTTGAAAATCTTCCCTCGGTTTGCCCCGCGCATCAACTTTTCTTACCCCCACCAACTTTTTTCTAGCGAGCGTAAGGCTGAGCCTGTAAAGTGGGCCTAAAATTCGTGCCCCTCCACGAGCTCGGATAAGCAAGAAGCATTACAAGTTGCGCCGGGAGGAGAACCTAGCTGCAGTACATACATGCAAGCAGAGTTTAGAAAGGTATCAAGACAATTCAAATGGGTATCAATTATATTTATTCCTTCTACATATTCAAATAATCTAGTACTCAACGAGTTTCAATCCTCGAAATCATATCCCCACCCAAACGAGCAATTTCCGCCAAAATCGCAGGCTTGTTCATCTCAATGCTCTTGCTGCCTTCTTCCCCATCTCTTGGCTTCGTTACATATCCCAAGTTTACTTTGAAAGCTCTCGGCGCGGCAGTCTGAGGATTCCACAACCCTCCTATCCGCGCTCCAGTTGTCTCGCTGTGAAAAAAGACTATACTTCCAGCATAGAGAGTCTCAAGTTCCTCGATAAACAGTCGGGTCGGATGATAGTCAAGCTTCTCGATGCTTAATTCTGACTGCACTTCAAGGTTCTTGAAACGATGGGAGTCCTTCTCTTTCGTCTTGCCGGCAGCTTTTGAACTTAAATGTATAACAAAGTCGTAATCACTTGTGGAGGTAGCGAACAATGTTCTAGGATCCAAATCGAGGGTGTGATCTTTAACGGCCTTGCAAGCTGACCTCGCTAAGGCGGTCATTCGAGCAGCTACCATTTTCGAAGGTCCCTTTTCCGTGAAAGCAGTGCCGGTTATGTCGTGATTTGATGCTGCGAAGAGTACTGTGCGGTTCATCCCTGGGTCAATCTTCCGCCACGCTTCCAATCTAGTATTGATGGCCGAAACGTCCTTGTCAGTCATTGTTCCTGTGAAATCCACAACTAATGGCACCGAGCGCCAATCCCATCGTGAAATGAATAGTAAAGTCCGTAAAAATCCCGACATGACACTCGATGGCGCTTTCCAGGGGTAAGGTTGCAAAAAGACTCGAGCAGCCAAGAGTTCAATCAACTCCTCGCTAATGTGTCCCGACAGCATATGACTGTCGAACCACTTCTTAACAAGA
Organism: Rutstroemia sp. NJR-2017a BVV2; assembly: GCA_002946415.1. Lineage (NCBI taxonomy): Eukaryota > Fungi > Ascomycota > Leotiomycetes > Helotiales > Rutstroemiaceae > Rutstroemia > Rutstroemia sp. NJR-2017a BVV2. The sequence goes on from NJPS01000045.1 coordinate 126,847, forward strand.
CGAATGGTTGGTGATAACAGAGGGAATCTAGTACAATGTGTTGAGATGGATTGTGTATGCAGCGGAAGCTGCACATTGACACGTTTGTAAAGAGCTAATGCTGACACGGCACCTTCTCTGGAGTGGTTGTCAATGGATTTATCTTTGACTTGGCGTTCGAGAAGGGTCTGCTCTCGTTCATTGTGGATTCGAAGACGGAAGGCGGCACCGGAGGGGTAAACTACGTCGAGAAAGGCGCAATTTTGAAGTGGGTGGTCCTCATTCTCCAGGCCAAGACGTGTAATGATGCTATCGTTAGTCTCTTCAAGAAGTTCACCAATCTTGAGCAGAAAAGCGATCTTTGTTCGCTGGATTGCGACAACATCATCCGGCCACCTTCCTGATCCTTCAAATTGAATCAATACATCGGCCGGCGTACTCAAAGGCTGTCTTGGCGAATACGATGGCACCTCGATAGAGGAAGAGCGCAATTGGGCACTGATGGCAGAAAGCTGTCTTAGTTGCAGTGGCAGGGCTTCCATATCTCTGATATCTTTCTCAAAATCGTTATAGGCCTGTTTCAAGGCCTCAAAGGCTTTTGAGCTACTTCCAAATGAAGGCAGTAGTTTCTCAAATCCTTCGCCAATAAAGACCAAACGTTCGCTCACCTCCTTGCCAAGGTGGCGCTTTGTTACGTATTTAACGATATCTTCGAAAATCGAGTACGTAGTTCCAGAGGACCAGACCAACGATTCAAGAATACTTCCATCTTTGAAACGTCGTAATTCAGCTTTCTCCCCCCAAAACTTCTGGAACTTGGCAGCCTTCTTCTTGTCTTCTGCAGCGGGTCCGTGATCAACCAAACGACTAATGTTCGCTGGATCAAACAGAACAGCCACTTGTAATATCTGGTCACCGCTTATCGGAGGCCCAGAGTTCTTGGTAGGCCAGGATTTCGACTGCGCACTCTTAATATCGAGAAGCTTGATCCTATCAGACAACCCCTCTTTCAATACAGCAAATACACGCTTAGCAAAACTTGTGGTATGTAAATTATGATCACAGGTAGAAGCTGCGTCTTTTTGTACCGGTACCGGGACGTTGATAACACAATCATACTTCTGCAAAGGCTGATCGACTTTCGTAATAAAGGTAGCCTCAAACTGATCAAAAGTAGAATCATTGAGCATAGTCAGCGAGGTTTTCGCTTCATCGCGCAATAATTCCCAAGAGATTGGCGACATTTTGTACAGAATATTGACCCCCCTTGGACCGTCATAGAACATTGGCGCATCCGATTTAGACGGGGTAAAGTCGGTGGCCTCAAAAGCTACAGGTTTTGTTGCTAGATCATTGGCAGAGAGGTACTGCACAACCGCCTTAAACATCTGGTAGCTGCTATATCCAGGCGACAGTACATTGTGACCCTTAGGTCCGCCACCTTTCAGGAGTAGAGCGGTTAAAGCCGCCCACTCAAAGTGACCAAAACCTCCTTCGGATACGGTACTGCCAAAACCTCTTTGCCTAAGCCATACTCGTCCGAGCATACATGCGTCTTTGAAGCCCTCCGAAGTTTTTGAGGTTGTGTGGAGAAGCTGTAAATATGGCTCGAAGCTAATATCTGCACTTAAAGATGCGTTGTAGAAGGGGGAAGGTTCCGGTGTCGTGGTGCTACCTGCTGCACCTTCCTTTGGCCGGATTGAGTTCTTTGTAGGCAGTAGTTTCGTTTGCGAGAAGAATCCCCGAGGAGCAGCGGGAATGATATGAATCTCGAATTTCGAACTTTGATCTGTCTTCGTACCCTCTTCTGTTGCTTGTTAGTTTAGTCTTGAAGATTGCTTCATGCGACTTACTTGATTTCCGTTTGGCAATCAGTATTGGGTGCAAACTATTGCCATTCAAATAGTCATACTCCAAAGTGAAGTCTGCCATTGCAGTCTGAAGACCTGCAGCTAAACACGCCAAGTAATACGCTCTCTTATAAAAGTATCGGTAGTTCAGGTAGTCTTTCTCTTGGAAAATAGATGCAGGCATAGTAACGATCATATCGACACACAATGACTTTTCCGATTTAACCATAGTGGCCAACGGGTAGCTTCCAACAACATTAATCCCAGATGGCTTCGCATAAAGTAGTTTGTAAGCTGCGTTGTTGTCGGGCTTCGGGTCGGGGAACGGTATGGCGATTTTGTGAGGTTTGGAGAAGGATTTGATGGCATCAGGAATCTGTGCATAGATGTTAATGGTTTGTAAAATCTCCAATGGAGAAAAGTATATACCGAAAGAGGTCCCCGATCTTCAATGCCTTCTATGCTATTTTTGAGCTGGTGTAGAGCATCTTTTATTGCTCCGGCACGCTTTTCGTAATTGGGTCGGATTTCAGTCAACATCTCGTCCACCTGGAGCTTAAACATGCTCGACTTGTACATCCCACCGGCGTATAGCGCTGCATCTTGATCATCGTGGCGTCGTTTCACGGGTACATTGGCTGGCTTCGATCGAGCTGCATTCTCCCCTTGCGCCGAACCCTCTTCGTCTTCTGAACCGCTCTCAACTTCGCTTTCTTGGTTGTCAGATCTCACAGAGGCAGTCCCTTCATCGTCGCTTGTGTGTTCGAGCTTGCGCCGTTTTGTCGTTAGAGGTGCCATGATGAGAGAATTGCTGATGCGCAAATAGGATGGTATTGGTCAGGCTGGCTCTTCTGCGCCAAAATTATTTTCAAGAAAAAAGTTGAGCCATGTCTTAGCCCCACGCTCAGCATTTAAGCTTAAATTTTAGTGCTTAGCCCTTGTAAGTATTCCCGTGCACGTCTCGCTTGCTCCGATAACGGATAAAGATTTCTATCAAGATAACTGTTTACAAACCAAAAACACTAGAAGTTATTATACAGGATTTTACAGATTTGCCGTATTTTATACCACCAACGATTGAAAGTATAAAGTAAGGAGCTTGAATATGTCGGTCATCGAACTTGGAGAATCTGTACCTGCTCTGACGCCTCATGTGAGTGATTCTCCACGTTTCCTGTGATCTGGATGGGAAAAGAAAATTTCCTGGATTGATATACTGTGACTCAAGTACTGACTAATTCACTCCAGGCCACCAGTGTATCTTTACCAACATGGAAAGACAACATTGGATATGAGGAGGGTGAAGAGAGGGTTTTGAACAAAATGACAACAGGTTACCCTCGGTCAGTACCCATTTGCCTCACTATTCGCTTCCCACATCACTGACGTCGTCCTCGTGACTCAGATTCTTCATACACAAACTCATCGTAGCATTTGCAGATGACATTACCAAAGCATATGGAAGTCCAGATGAACAGGCAATGCTATTTCCTTCCACCAAGACTGCCAACAGTTGTGTAAAATTCATGCTTGGCAGAGACCCGTCTATCTCTCCAAATCAGTTGAAAGTCGTCGACTTAGTCCTTGAACGGGGAACAGGATCCACGGAGATTATAACAAAAGTCTCCCCTTCTATTTCAGCTGTTCTATATCCGAAAGAATTCTTCCCCGTTGCAAAGCAATACTGGCAGCATTCTGGAAACGGCGTTTCTAGCAGACGAGCCGAGTTTTGCCACACCCTTTTCCAGGAAGGACTACTGGTTCGAAGAACAGCATCGTCGAGCCCTCAAAGTACAGAAAAGTTATGTAAGGGTCCCAGGAGATATCAGAGAGGCTCTATAGACAAAACTTCCAGGTCGAATCATGGTTCAAATGGCATTGATGGTGTGCATTCGCCTATCTCGCCTGCGAATTCAGAAGCTAGAGAGAGCCTGCAATTCCTCGAGGAACGATTTGGCCGCAACCTTGATGTTTCCTTGGTAGATAATGCCAAGTCTGCAATCCGCCGACGAATTGCTGGAGCTCTCGTCGATGAAGTGGATCTATCCCAAGCTCCTAGCGGCGAGATGACCTCGAACATGCGTGGAGTTGCTGGACTATCCGAGGATGATGTTTACTTATACCCGTGCGGCATGAATTCCATCTTCACCACGCATCAGATGATGCTGAAAGCCAGGGGTTCGCTTAAGAGTATATCATTCGGGTTCCCGTACGTCGACACCCTCAAAATCCTAGAGAAATTCGGCCCGGGCTGCACATTCTACGGAAACGGCTCATCCGAAGACCTCGACGACCTAGAAACCCGACTCAAAGCCGGCGAGAAATATCTCGCCATGTTCTGCGAATTCCCCGGCAACCCCATGCTCAAATGTCCCGACCTCAAACGCATCCGCTCGCTAGCCGACCAATACGACTTCGCCGTCGTCGTCGACGAAACCATCGGCAACTTCATCAACGTGCACGTCCTCCCCTTCGCCGACGTCGTCGTCAGCAGTCTCACCAAGATCTTCTCCGGCGAATGCAACGTCATGGGAGGCAGCGCGATTCTCAATCCGCGCAGCCGCTACTACCCCGCGCTCAAAGCCGTCGCCGCCCAAGAATACGAAGACAACTACTGGGCCGAAGACGTCATTTTCATGGAGCGCAACAGCCGCAACTTCGTCTCGCGCATCGAGAAGATCAACGAGAACGCAGAACTCATCTGCGATATCTTGCGCACGCATCCGCTGGTGAAAGACGTCTATTATCCGAAATTTAACAGCTCGAAGTGCTTCTATGATGATTGCCGCACGCCGAATGGTGGGTATGGGGGGTTGTTGTCGTTTACGTTGAAGGAGACGGTGCGGGCGGCGGCGTTCTATGATCGCATTGAGACGGCGAAGGGGCCGAGTCTAGGGACGAATTTCACGCTGACGTCGCCGTATGTTATACTAGCGCACTACTTGGAGTTGGATTGGGCGGAGGGGTTTGGTGTGCCGAGGGATTTGATCAGGATTAGTGTGGGGTTGGAGGATAAGGAGGATTTGAAGGAGAGGTTCGAGGTTGCTTTGAGGGCGGCGGAGGAGGTTAAGGTGGGGTGAGTGGTGGAGGAGGGAAGAGGGGAAGTGATGAAGGGGAAGAGGGAAGGAGTATACATAGTAGCGTTTGCATGAGACATACATAAAGAAGCGACATAGCAAGTTTTCTACTACCACTTCGCGTTGTCCAGACCGTATGAGATGAGTTGCAACCTGACAAAGTCTGCTGTATTCAACAAGGAAGGCAGACTATGAACACCAAGCTGCTGCACTGCGAGGCTACGCTAGTGCGTATGATATACAGTATAAGGTCGGTGTTTCCACTGCAAACTAAACCCAACACCTCCTTTTTCTCCTCAAGCATCACCCGTTTGGTATCTTCATCCAACCCTCTGCTCTACTGTCCTATATCGAGCTCCGTCAGATAATCCCATCTCATTTTCAACCACACTACCCCAACGCAATAGCTCATAATACTCCGCATATTCAAAGCCCAACAGAAGAAAAGGAGAGAACTATCCAACGTGTTGGTGTTGGGATTGTAGAAGTAGTCGTATCACCTCATTGATGTAATAGCTTCGAGCTGTGTCCTCGCGTGGAAATACATAGATAGATAGACTCGAATTCAACTATGCTTGTTTGTTTGTTTGTTTGTTTGTTTGTTTGTTTGTTTGTTTGTTTGTTTGTTTGTTTGTTTGTTTGTTTGTTTGTTTGTTTGTTTGTTTGTCTGCGTGTGTGTGAGTAGCCAGCCGTATGTGCTTTTGCGTGTGTGTGTGGAGGGAGGTATGTGTGTATGTATGAATGTATGAATGTATGCTTGGACTTGTTGGGTATATGAGGATGCGAGCGTTAGAAGAACAGTTAAGTATTTGATGTCAGATGCGCGAGTGAGATCTGCAGGTTCAAGGAAGGCTCCTTAGTGTTCTGACTGCGACTCTCTTTGGTTTCTGCTGTTCAGGTACTTCGGTTCGAGGTCAAAGGGAAGTTGTACTGGACTGTGGACTGGAGTCATATCCCATGGAAAGCTGGGTAGTGAGGGTAGTGAAGTCGGTTCGTCTGTTTGTTAGGAGAGAGATGCGGGGTGATTCAGTCTAGTATATCGTCAAGCAGCACTATCATGAGAATAATCAGCCAAAGAAGACGAGGTAGATCAGTTCCAAGACCATTGACTTAAGGGACGATGTATGCGGCTCTTTCTTGCAGCCCATCATAGTTAGAGGTAGCCTCACCTGCAGCCCACAGCCCCAAGCTGCATAAGTGAGCAAGCTGTATGATAACAGTTAGCCGAATACGAAGGTGCGCATCTATCAGAGTTCTGTCTTCGCTATACACCGGTGAAGCGTATGCACGGTGGACCCATTGTCGTCGAAGTGCCGGTCATAGAAAGGGGGTGCATCGGGCTCATCGTTGTGCTTAGGGTGAGCAGGGCGTCTGCTCGTCTAGTGGGGGCTATATGCCCGAAGGTCATACAAATTCGGCACATACGACTCTGTACTATGCACGTACGTACAATGAACTGGTTGTCAATGCATTTGCCATTGGCCAGACGCCATTGGTAGTGAAGCATTGGTATACGAGACTCCTGAAGCAGGAATATCTACCGAAGAGAGTAACACACATCGAGCCGGAAGTAACGGAACTGCAGTGATGTGGAATCCTAAGCAAGGGGGCCGAAGGGGTTCCTTTCGAATGATAGGCTGTGGTGCGAAGAGACGTGGGACAAGATCAACGCATCAAGTATCGTTGAACGTCGCATCTCTTGAGGGTAATCTTGATTTGATGAGGCGTTTGACCACTCACCTTCTTCGATGGGACGCATACTTACTCGTAATCATCCATGCTCCTGCAGTGAAGCGCCGGGATCTTGATCTGTTGGCGTAGTACTATATGTATACTTCCTTCTGCATCAGTAGTCTACCCCTTTGTGACCGAGACTTCTAAGAGTTTATGATTGTTGGATACCCTTGCAGCATCAATAGTCTAGTTAATACATTGGCCGTCTCGCTTGACCATCCTTGCTGCGTTATATTAGTTTTGGGGATGGTCCTTTTGCTTTTTTGGCCAGAGGTCGGATGCCAGTGAGCTAGTAAGAATCGGCAAAGCCGTGGGACTTTCGAATGAGACCTTGGCCGGTATGCTAGATGGCAAAACGCATGAGGGTCTACAAGTAGAGACAGTCGGGGAACGCATGATCCTCATCATGAATGGTGAGATCGTGAATTAGAGCAGAGTTACACCAGGCAGCAACCATTCTACAGTTGAGAGACGCGATATAGGAGTGCATGAGGAGGATGGCGTGACCATACACACCAATAACAGAGTATAATATCTATCATATAATCCAATATGGTTTACCAGCTCACATCATCGATCACTGGCTTTGTGATAATGGTAGAAAGAAGCAGCGGGGGGGTGGCAAATAATTGACCTGTAGATACCCCGTATTTACTTTCGACCCCACAGTGTGAAACTTCACAGCTGTGCTAGGGACACCGATGATGATGGCATCGGAGTAGGCGCTATTCGGCGACCTGAGACCTCCCCACGGGTTGCAGATTCGCTAGAGAAATAGAGATATGATAATGTGATGCTGCCCCCCTAGGAAGCAGACCAATGAGCTCGCAGAAGACGGCATAGTAGCTCGAAGACGAAGGAATTGTGGTTATTACTGATAACAGCATGATTCCCTCCATTCGTGTGGGCATGCGCAATAACTCGTTGGTAGTTGCCAGCTGGCTCCTTGAACCAATCAGCTCATGCAATTCAAAAGTCAGATGCTACCATGGAACTAACCATTATTGCAGTCCGACTGATGGTTTAACTGGAAATCCGATCTGGAATAAACTTTGTGAGTAACTATTTATACAACATAAAGTTCATCAATTACCCATATAAACCGAGAGTATACTAAGTTTTGTTATTGGCGGATGCAGCGTCATGAATGAGCCTCAATTGAAGGGCTGGAGAAGGTATGACAATGTCTGAACAAATGGTCGTGCGTGCGCACCCATGCTCACTCGCCACATATTTCAGGTGATACCAGACTCCGTATCTAGCATTTTTCAACGAGCCAAGCTGACGTTATGTGCATATAAGCAGTAAGAGCAGTCACGGCTGGATAGCCAAGACACCACCTCCGCGACATCGCCACATGCTTGCATAGTCGGTAACGACATATCTGAAAAGAATGGGCTTTTGCATAGATAGTGAAACATAGAAACGTGGGAAACAAGATGCTGACTGCAGAGGATGCAAGTGAGCCTTTCGATCCTTCGGTTCAGACTTCCAGGTGTAGACAAAGTGTCAACCAGGGCAGTTAATGATGGCTTTCGCTGGGACCAGGCCCGCTCTGCAGCTATGGGAGTCGTTGTTTGAGATAGAGGAGTGGAAGTTACTTGAATTTAGGCTTCCACTTTTCTCCCAAGTTAACCAAATTATGCTGACACTTGAAGGCGAAAGAATGGATAAGGTGTGGTAAAGGCTTGAGCTTCGAGATTGACTCTATTTTGGTCTCACAGCAAGATTTGGTTGGCCAATTGAGCTCAAACATGCATGCCCCTTGGGACTGCGGACAGCGAATATTTCGTGTGAGCAAGAATCGCATGCCGGTACCTGCGAATGCGCACGTTGTCAGCGCAAGCTTCTGTTGCTGTTTTGCTGTCACCCAAGGGTACCAGCTCAAAGATGACCCACTACTACATGTACTTAATTTTTCCTGCGAATAACCTCATCGCTGCTTTACACTGCACATAGCCTCTGACCTCGGCCCCGCGGTTCGATTTTGGTTGTAGCAGCTTGTACAACTAGTAAAGCGGCAAAATGCAAGCATGGATGATAGATTGTGGCTGACAGTAGAAAGATATTTCCAGCCAATAAAACAGATTGATCATGCATGAGCACGCCAGCCATGAAAGTTCAGATCTCGGGCGCTCCGTTCCAGATGTTCCAGAAGCTGATGTTCAAATCATATGATTCGCTTGAAACAGAGGATGAAAAGAAATTGGCATTTCCTTATTGGCCAAGATGAGAAGACACGACGAGAATTTCTTCCGCGTTCTGGACAATTGACCGACTATCGACGGCGTGCTATGCAAAAAGGGTTGCGACCATGACCAACCTGTTCGAATTGGGACGCTCTAAGAGTCTAAGCATGGCGATGCAGCTGTGTTGATACTGAATTCAGCAGGACATGATCTGCTCCGTTGCCGAGTTCCTGCCCGGGCGTGTGCCCCATTCGGCGCATGGCATGCTCATGACGTTGAGCTGTGCTTTTTTCGGATGCGCACGCGATTTGAACGCTGCTCGCTGCGTGCTCTCTGCGTGCCCAACTATCCAAGCCTCTCCTGTGAAGCTTTTCGGGAAGAAACTTTGCATGTAAAAGGTTTTTCTGATGACACCTTAGAAGAAGCAACACGGTGCCTCCGAGCCAGTAAGTACAGTAAGATTCACACGTCGGCAGTGCCATTGGTATTGAGGAGGCATCGATGTGTTGATGAGTTGATGGTAGGCCGGATTTGTGTTCCTAATCTGGCAAGTCCGTGGAATCAGAAATGGAAGGCTGGTGATGCATGGAACACGGTGTTGACGGGCGCGAAAAAGACGTTCGCTTCAGTTACTCGTACGGGTTAGTAAGATTAGCACGACAGGCTCGACTACTCTGCTACTCTGCTACTCTGCTACTCTGCTACTCTGCTACTCTGCTACTCTACTCTGTGATACTAGTAGCAAATGCTGGGTGAGGGGGAGCAGTGGCGCTTCGGGAGATATGATGCAAGGTGCTTGGCCGGACATGATACGGGACTCATCTTGCAAAGTTGTTGTCGAAAAGATCTAGGAGCCCCCAGCAGCCAAGGCGGTTGACATCAGCAGTACCAGGTTGTCGCAGGTAGTGTAACGGGACATTGGGGAAGATGGGAAAGAGGAAGTGTGCAAATATCCAGGTAGGGAGGTAGGGATTTTGAAAAATTTGCCTTAACAGGGGGGATATACGTTCCGCTGCGAAAAGTACAGATGTAACCTGACAACCTACACGAGACTCGAGTACTTCGTAGATGCGCATTTCAGATTACAGATCGTCAGGGACCAAAGGGTTTGACATCCCACCGGTCCCACCGGTCCCACCGTGTGATTTGGAAAACTGGCGGCGTGCTTTGCAGTATCTGATAGTGGCATATTACTGGAGAGGACTTGGAGATATCGTACCATTGCACCTGTGGTCCGTGGTCTGGCCAGAAAGTCTCAGGAGCCAGGACATACAGATGGAGGGGGTAGAGACAGGCCGATACTGACTACCGCGAGCTTCCCAGCAGAGCACACTGCTAAATGCTACACCATTCCCTTGCAGTCCCAATTTCCGAAAGGATAGCTGGGATGCACGGGATCTAGTCCTGTATGTCGTTTACACGGAGTATACCACTTATCTCCAGACTCCCAGCAGGCCTAGCAGGCCTAGCAAACGTAGCAGGAAAGTATTCGGGAGGAAGAGATACCGACACTGAGGTAGATCCGCGTTCTCAGCAGTGCAGCCGTGCAGCCGTGCAACAGTGTAACCGTCCTCGTACAACAATACGGCGACGAGCTCCCTGCAGTAAAACCTACTCGGTTGACCTAAATAGCATCACCATCACATCTCTCATTGGCCTCGTCTCTCTGCATTATTACATTCTTCGGCCTTTCTACCATGCCATCCCAGCCAAGAAAAATTCGACATCATCGTCTCTTACTCGAGGTGAGCCGGCAGATGCAGCAGATGCAGCAGATGCAGCAGATTATCGATACGCTTCCATTTTTATCGTCCGATCTTCACGAGAGACAGAAAGGGAAAAGCGAGACTTCAGCCCTGCTTCTATGCTACTCTGGTAATCCTGAGAACCGTGCGTGGAGGGTTTTGGTGGAGAAATACCCAGCAAAACAAACAAAGCAGAAGGAACACCGCCTCATCTCGCCTCGCCTCTCCCCATCGGTACATTCATCCATTCATCCATTCACATCCGTCCACATCCATACGCGCACATCCGTCCTCGCGCCCGCCCGCCCATGTCTCAAACACGTACCTTCGTACGTGCGCCGAATGTACTCTAGTAATGCAGTGAGTGAGGCTATTACCTACTAGGAATAGTTACAACACAGATGCGCTATCCGTCACGACCCTGCACATCTTTTTTCCCAATCTCACACCCTTCCACCTTTTCCACCCATCTCATCCACCCATTGCCCCCCCCTCTGTTCATACCTCTGCCCCACGTCTCAAAAGCTCTAACGTCTCCAAGCCACGGCCAGCTTCTCGACCATCGACCAAATATTCGACTTCGCAACTACAAGTATAAAAGACTCCCGCCGAATCCTTCGTCAAGGTTTATATCTCTCTGCCTGAGCACTCGATATCGATATCGATACCCTATACCCTCGGCTCTCAGTCCTCGACCACAATCGGCTTTGTTGTGTGCGTTGTCCCGATTACGATTAATTAGCAGTCGTTTCGTTTACCCCTCGCAAGCCTCTCCGCAAACTGCCCGCGCTTTTCGACAACAACCAATCTCCTCTCACTCTTCGGTGATCTTTCGCGATACTATCTCTCACTCTTCGGCGATCTTTCGCGATACTATCTGCACTCATCACCATTCAACTCCAACTTTAACTCTAACCCCAACTCCAACGTCAACGTCAATCATCAATTACAAACGATGTCTGGGTACGGATACAATGGAGGTTACGGAGGACCACCACAGCAGTACCCACCCCAACCCTACTACCCGTAGGATCATTGTCCCCTTCTTATTTACGTCGCATGAGTTCATGCTTATATCTGTGTAGACCTCAACCCCAATACGGTGCTCCTCCACCACAGCAACAACAGCAAGGTTATGGATATCACCAACCGCCCCCACCACAGCAACCCTATGGCTATTCTCAAGTAAGAACATCTGCGACATACATTCCAAACATCAAGCTAACAGTTACCTTTTAATAGCCACCTCCCCAACAATACGGCGGATACAATGGAGTACCTCCCAACGCGCCGCCGCAGTATGGAAGACCAGGTTCGCAAACTCATTCACATTGATACAAACAAGGAATATGCTCATGATACTGGATTAGGAATGCCATCTGTCAACTCGAACGGTTATGTAAATGGCAACCCAAATGCCCCTCCTCCACCACCCCAAGGAATGCACGCGTTCGGTCAAGGTGCTCCTCAAGGATACGCTTACCAATACTCAAACTGCACAGGGAAAAGGAAGGCGCTATTGATTGGTATCAACTATTTCGGCCAGCGTGGTCAATTACGTGGATGCATCAACGATGTCAAGAACATGTCGGCGTATTTGAACGAAAACTTTGGATACCAGCGGGAGGACATGGTCATTCTTACTGACGACCAACAAAACCCGATGAGTCAGCCCACGAAACAGAATATACTGCGAGCGATGCATTGGCTCGTGAAAGATGCGAAACCTAACGACTCCCTATTCTTCCATTACTCTGGTAAGCAGCTTCTACCCAAACTCAGTCGTGCTGATTTTGATCCTTTTAGGGCATGGTGGCCAAGCGAAGGATTTGGACGGTGATGAGGAGGATGGTTACGATGAAGTTATTTATCCCGTCGATTTTAGACAGGTCGGCCACATCGTCGACGATGAGATGCACAGGATAATGGTACAGCCTTTACAGCCTGGTGTTCGATTGACCGCAATATTTGATTCCTGCCATTCTGGAACCGCGCTCGACCTACCATACGTTTACTCTACTCAAGGTGTTCTCAAGGAACCAAATCTTGCCAAGGAAGCAGGTCAAGGTCTACTCGGTGTCATCTCATCTTACAGTCAGGGCGATCTCGGAGGCGTTGCAAGTAATTTGATGGGTTTCTTTAAGAAAGCGACATCCGGCGACGATGCTTACAACAAAACCTTGGCGACCAAGACATCACCTGCTGATGTAATAATGTGGTCAGGAAGCAAAGATGACCAGACATCGTCAGTATATTTCGTACCTTATTACCCAAAAGCATTTTGAGTTTTCGGAACATTTGCATTTCATTTCAAGAGGATATGCGAGAATTGCATGTTAGCGTCGGAGTTTTGTTTCTTTTCGGGATACCCAGAAGACCCTGGTCAATTATGTACATAAGATCATACGATATTTTTATAAAGCCCAAGTCTATATCAGCCGCCAAGTACGGCGGGGATATTGACTAAGGGCTGCGAGTTGCGTTGGGTCAAGTGACCGAGCGCACCTCACATCATCTCATCTTTTCAACGACGTCGTATACATATACATACTGCGATTGAATGCTGACCATTACGTTACAGAGCCGATGCTACGATTGCCGCCCAAGCCACCGGTGCCATGTCCTGGGCGTTCATCACAGCCATGAAGAAGAATCCTCAACAGAGTTACGTTCAGCTGCTCAACAGCATCAGAGATGAGCTCGCTACCAAGTATAGTCAGAAACCTCAACTAAGCTGTAGTCATCCATTGAGTATGTTTACTCTCTCCCTCTTTCGCTTCCTCCCCTTGCTAAAACTAACATCCCCCGCCGCAGATACAAATCTCCTCTTTGTCATGTAAATAGTCGGTCGGTTGGTCGCGTTACGCATCTAATGTATTAAATGGATTTATTTCAATGACGTCCAACGGCCATGCTCAAAGGAAAAATAAATGAACGAACGAATGGTCAATTTACGATGATGATATAAGAAATAAAAAAAAGGGAAAAGAACATGGCATACGAAATACCCATACGCCGCCCACTCATTTAGTTTTTTTATATCACGCAGTCACAGGCAGGCATTCATGGGACGTTGGGGCAAAACGGAAAGACGGGAAACGAATGAAAGAAAATAAAGCTCACTCATGATGACGGTTAGGTTGTTCTTTATGAAATGAAAAGAAAGGGTATAAGGGGGGAAGGGAGCATGGGATGGGAAATGTTATCTAGGTGGAACTTCAAGCGGGATTTCATTTTTTTTGGTTGCTGGGAATACGTCGTGTTTTCCTTAATGGTCGGTTGGCTTTGAAATGGAAATTAGGGGACTGAAACGGCATAATACCAACTGGAACCCAATTTAACGGCTTTATTATCTATGATTTGTTGGCTTGACTCTGGTTCAGTTCGTTGTGTTGTTTTGTGAAGTTGCTTATGAGTTCGTGGGGATAGTGTTAGTATGAGTAATGTACAGGAGAAAGACTGTAGATATATGTGACTTAGCGGGAGGAGACAGATAGACTACGAGTTTTCGTGATATCTGGTGATGAACATGATGATCACATCATAGCATAGCACATACAGCACATCACAGCACATCAAGGATTAATCAATCCATTGAAGTTTTAAGAATCTTTTTCATTATGTTCCTCTCCCTCCTCTTCCCTTCCCTTCCCCTTTCTTCTTTCCACTACTCTACCCGCATCCTCTCATATAACTAACTACCCTATACCATCTCAACCTTCATCCCCCCTCCCATCCCCCATCCAGCATCCTACTATACACTACAAAGTAGACCAAAAAAAAAAAAACGCGCCAAAAACTATCCAATATCAAGTCAAGTCATCCATAACGTCCATCCCATCCGTCCGTCCGTCCACCCATCCCGTCCGGCCATAGATGTGTCTTTATTCGCCCGAACCCAGAAGAACTTCCATGCATGCACGCATACATAACATACAGTAAGTAACGAACAGAAAAGCAAAGCAAAGCAGAAAGTATAGGATTCAACGAAAAAAGTCCAACGCTGATCAATCAACCAATCGTTCGTAAATAAAGCCTTTCTTCTATAGATATAGACCCATCTTTCATTGAATATAGCATCATAGACTTTTGCTTGGACAAAAATGGGAAGGAAGGAAGGAAGATTGTGGTATCAGATAGAAGCAACAAAAGAGAGAGATAGAGAAAGAGAGCGAGTAAAATTATACAAGAACTTTTTCTAGCCAGTCGGCGAACAGATTTCGTTGTCGATATCGTAGTAGTAGTTAGGATTTGCGTGGGTTACGTCGGACCTCCAGGGTAGGTAAAAATAAATAAAAACCAATATCATGGATATCCAGATCAGATCAGTCCGTAAAAGTAAATCCTCCCACATTAGATTTTTTAAAATCAATCTCAGATTGAGTTTTCCCGTCTCGCGGTCCCTGGGGGCTTGGAAGATAAACGCGCTTGCTCATCAAATGTGACATAGAGCTGAAATGCCGTCGAATATGTATGTTCCATTCTAGTAAGTGCCACGAATCCTAGCGTAGAGTTCGGTATCCAAGAAATTATAATGGGTATCCAGTTCACAGAACGGATGGGTGAGAAGAGTCTCAGCTCTTGGTCGTTCTTTCGGATCACTATTTGATTTGTTAGCAGTGTGCTTAGAATTGTATATGAATGGAGGTGAAACGTACATAGTCCAACAATCAGCCATGAAAGCCACAGCCACAGGACTAATACTCATAGCGATATCATCCGGAATTGGTGGGGCCTCATTCAGACTTCCCAGCTTGTAGATAGCTCCGACGGTTTCTTCTTTACTCCAAGGACGTTTACCAGCGAACATTTCAAGGACAACGCAGCCTAGAGACCAGATGTCGACTTTGGCTGAATATCCTTGACCTTGTGAGCGGACGACTTCGGGAGCCATCCAGAAGACGGATCCTTGCATGTTGTTCGAAGCATCGTTACCGTAGATATTATCTGATTTCTTGGAGATACCGAAATCCGAGATCTTGCATGTGCCATCGACATCAAGTAAGATATTGTCTGCCTTAAGATCGCGATGAAGAATGCCTTCACGATGAAGATATGCTAATCCCTCAAGAGTTTGGCGGGTTAATGAACTAACGACGACTTCTTCGAATTTGCCGTGTTTTCGAAGACAACTTCCAACACTACCACCAGAAATATACTCCAGGAAGATACTTATAGACATTTCTCCTCTTTCACAACCAAGATACTGTACAATGTTGACATGGTCAAGATGCTGCATAGTATCGATCTCTTGGTCGAGTGCTGCTACCATCTCACGCATCTTTCCTTTGTCGTTTCCAGCAGCCTTCGGGTTGACTTCGACTTGCTTGACAGCCAAGAACTCTCCAGTTGTGGCATTCATACCCAAGTAGACTCGACCGTATGTACCCTTTCCAATGAGTTGACCTTTGAACCATCGGAAGGTTGCTTGTCGTTTGGGAATGTTGTTCTGCGGAATTTGGGGAATGAGCATGCTACCACGCTGGGGTTTAATTTGCACAATGTTCGCACCAAACATCTTAGTACTCTTGCGACGTTGAATCATGCTAGCGGTTTTGTTATCCTTAGATGTGGGTGCGGTTGATTGAGTGTAACGTTTGTTGGCTTCATGGGCTCCTCTGGCCACTTCACGAATAGACTTCATACGGCCTAGTCCACCTGAGCGACGGACATTGCGTTGTGCAACGCTCTGAATTGAGCTTCTCTCCAAAGCTTTCAAAGTGGATTCGTCCGATCCCAGAGTATCGCCTTCGCTGTACATGCTTGTCCGAGGTGTAGACAGCATTGAGGACCCACCACCAGACATTCCTCCTGAGTTTACAGAAGGAGGTTGCAATGAATCCAATGTGTCCTGCTCTGCAATCGGAGAAACTGGAGGTGAGCCTCCTGCGCCTTCTTCCAATACCGGTTGATCAAGGTCGAGATTGGGGAAGAAGTCGTCGAGATGAGTGATAAGAGCTTCGGCAGGGGGTCTGCTTGCCCATACATCGTCCCTTGCAAATGATTGTCTTCGGAGTTGCTTGGCTTTTCTCTCCTCCTCAATTTCTTCTGCAGTACGCCCACTTTCATCTCTCCGTTGCGGACGTTTGCCGTCGCTTGTTGAGTAGGAGTCGTCATCAAAATCAGGCAATTTCGGAATGCTGGATGAGGATGAGCTATCTTGTGGAGATCCCCACGAAACTGACAAGCCTTTCTTGGCCCTTGAGGTTTTAACGCTCAAACTTGGTCGTTTCGTGATGCTTGAATCGTCATCCCCGCTTGCGCTCGCTTTCTTTGAAAGCTTTCGAGATGCTATGGGGACCGCGAAAAGGCCATCATCGGAGTCGTCGTCCGAATCCTCTTGATCAACTGACTGGGAAGAATTCTGGAACACGATACTTGCTTCAGTGAAATCAAGGTTAGGACCATAAGATTTTCGGTTTCCTGGCACATTAAGTTCTGCAGCACGAGCGCTATTTGGACTAAGGTTCCCTGGTGAAGGCGCTCGTCTGATTTCTTCCTCTTTTAATCTAGCCATAGCAACACTCTCCGGATCTTGAAAGGAGATAGTGACACCTCCAGCCGAAATATTCTCTTCACCAGCGTAATCGGGTATAATAAACGAAGTATCACCTTTACCCCAGGTAAGACTACCAGGAGTACCAGTTGATCTAGGGCTACTTCTGCCAGATCCCGAGTTGCCATGATCAACTGTTGCCATGGCATTCTTTGCGTGGTTATCAGTTCCAGCTGCCGGAGGTGATTTCTTCGCTGTTGGAATAGGGGTTGTGGGATGTCCCACCGATCCAAAGCCTTTGCCCATAACGAAAAGAGCAGCGGCAATGCCACCTGGAGTGACGGGTGAGGCTGGAACTGGCTTCCGTTTAGTGCTTTCACCTAATTCACCGCCCGATGAACGCTTGCTGTCATTGTCAGCGGTTAGTGAAGACCGACCTTGCTGGCCAGTCTTCTTGCTCAAGGAATTGGCTTTAATCAAAGTAGCGGATTCGCCTGGAACCGGAGGCGCTTTTCTTTGAGGGAAAAGATTGTCTGTCTTTTTATCCTCAAACGGTGAGTTTCTGGGCTGATCAAAGTCCACATTGCGGCCGACAATACCCAGAGATCCATCAGCAGAAGCGGAAGTTGGTGTTGACTTGTTCGCCTTCTTTTTAGCAAGATATTCCTTCTGTCTTCGTTCCATTTCCGCTTTGTATTCGGCAGCAGCCAGGTCCATAAAAGCTTGCCTCTCAGCCTCCGGAAGTTCTCGCTCTCCACCTTCATGCGACGCTCTGTAGGCCATTAAACGTTCTCGGAGCGCATCTGGTGCCTCTGCTCCTGTTGCAGCTGGTTCTCGACTGGAAGGCGCAGCTCCGGCTTTGACAGTATTCTGCCGCGAGGTTGGTGGAGATGAACTGGACCTCCTCCTTGTTCCGTTCAAACGAGCGTAGGCTTCCTCATCAAGCAGCGCAGTTGGCGGTAGGCCTGGTGATAAGCCACCTAGCTTAGTGCCGAAGCCCATACCAAGACCGGCTGACTGCGACCCAGGAAGTGACGTTGCTGAATTGGCCGGGCCCCGAACATAGAATTTAAGGTTTCCAGATTGGTCGGCCTTTGTCTTCTTACATAACATGAGCTTTTGGTCGTCCAACGGCTCTTCATGATCAACTCTTCCCAGTTCGGTAATAAATATCTGCGTATACTCCGAGTCGTGGATTCCTAGGTTAGAGCATATCGCACTACGCAGGTCCTGAGCAGTTTCAATGTCTGTCACATCACACATGCGATAGTTCCAGCCATCCATAGTAGCGAGTATAAAACTTCTCCCGGGGCCCCTGACCCCACGGAATCCAGCAGTGTGAGCGAACTTATCATATTCGAATGCGGAAAACGTTGACAAGGGTCGATCCAGAGAAGTTTCGCTTGAATTGCTGATTTTCCCGTTGCCCAGAAACGGAGCTGCCTTAAAGCCAAGAGAAGGACTGGTTGGGGAATCAAGGCTCTGGTCCTCGGGAGAAGCTGCATGGCCGTCTTCCTTGCGTTTTTTCCTGAAGTGTTTGAGAAAGCCTTTTGATTCCTTCGCAGAGCTAGGTTGCTCTGAGGTCGCAGAACGATCACCATCTGCACCATGTCGCCTGGTTTCTTGATTTCTCACCAGATTGATTTCACCAACTGCCCCGCCCATTCCTCCCCGAAGTGCCTGACTCGCGCCAGGAGGAACGCCGGACCCGTAGATTGCCGTACTGGATGATATCGAATCAGTGCTATTGCTCGATCGATGCCCGAATTTGGAGCTGTGCGGAGAAGCCGATAAGTTCCCGTTACTGGATACATACGGAGTCGCAAAAGATGCTGCAGGGCTGCCACTCTTCGGACTACCCTCCATTCGATGAGGCGCCGCTTTGAATGTCCCTTCGCCAGCCTCGATACTAGCACTGGGACTATGTCGACGGCTGCCCTCATTATCAATGTTTTTCAGTACATTTCGATGGTTACTTCGACTATTGTTAAATTCTAGTTCCTCTGCTGTATTGATGTTGCTCAAGACGGGCATAGTAGTGCTTCTGCCCGAATAACGTCTTGTTCCAAATCCTGGTGCAGAACTCTTGAACATTTGCTTGCCTGGGCTATCGTCTTCTCCAATAGCTGTATTTGGCGTAGAGAGGGATAAAACATTTCCGCGTCCGAGGTTAGGCGAAGATTCAAGAGTATTCTCCGTTCCGGCACTACTTGCGATATTCGCGGTGGATGACTGTCGGCGGACGTGTGATGACTTGCTCGACTCTGGGCCTTTTCCAGTCACAATGGCTTTGATCAGACGACGCATTCTCTTTCCTTCTTCACGTTCCCTAGCCTGGTCCCAGCCAGTTCCACTGGTTGAGCATTCTTTCGCCAACCGTGGATATACTTGTTGATGCATCATCCCGAAATTTCCTCGACCACCTTGAACACTACCCAGCTCGAGGAACACAGAACCATAGATATTCAATGCTTTAAACGTTTCTTGCCAATCGTTCGAAAAGTGATTATTGGCTAGCCATAACAAAACGCGATTCATGGACCACTGCGACCCTGCATCATTCGGCGAGACCGGTGTGTTCGAATTATTGCCCGACGCATGTTGGTGTGAATTGTTTGAAGTTGCTGTCAAGCCTCTATTGGTAGCGGAAGATAATTGTGGGTTTTGCACAGTTGCCGTGGGTGGTCCAGGGGAGCTGTACTCCGGAAGTTGGATGTTATTGAATCTTGGAGGTGTCTGAGATGGATACGTTCGGTCTTTGTAGTAGCTGCTGTCGTCTAAAGGTGTACCTCTCGAACTATCCGAGACCGCAGAAAAGTCCATACTCTCACCCCTCGAAAAGCTAGTGTCTTGTGGCCATCCTAAACCTGGAATACCAACACCTGGTCCGAAAGATTCCCCACGAGGAATATATGTCGCAGACATCTGCTCGCTATTCGCAGACGACATACCAACTGATAATGGGGCCGCTTGATGGTTCGTGAGATACTGCTGACCGGGATTATAGGTCTGATATTGGCTGGTATTCGGCGGATTCGCTGGAGGGCCCGGGAACGATCTGTTGTTAACGAGACTGTTCCAGTTTGACTGCGGTTGTTGCCAGTTCGTAGTCGGCAGAGGTGGTGGAGGGGGCAAAGGCCCATGCTGTATGGATTGGTTCATGAGATTTCGGGGTGGTGGAGGAGGGAGATTGGTCATGTTCAAGGACATCATATGAGATTGGGCCGGAGGTGACATAGGAGGCGGACCAGGTGGTGGTGGAGCGACATATTGTCTCGAGTGGTCGGCATTCGACGTGTGCCGCCCTGGTTGATACATTGGAATGTTGGGACCCGATCGCGTCGAGGGTCGAGAATAGCTATGCGGCGAGTATGAAGGAGGAGGAAATGCGTCTGCCGCGGCAGATTGAGCTCTTGGTCGTGAAGGAGAACTCGAGGCGGCAATTGTTGGATAAGATGATCCTGTGCCGTAGGAATTTGGTATAAGTAAATTTGAAGAGGTGCTGGCCGCAAAAGTGGGAACGTTGTTTAAGAGAAGGCTTTCAGGAACTGTAAGCTCGGTACTCGAGTTGATTCGAGGCGATGCCTGCAGGGCGCGATTTGAATCGAAACTGATATTTGATCTCGTCGATGAGCTTCTTGCGCGCTGATTCATTGTCGCACACACATGTTTATATCAACTCGTAGAAGAGCGGCTCGAATTGCATCTGGTCGCAGCACAGCTGGCCTTTGTCCGATTGGTATAGAATTCGCGTCGAAGATATTCAGCATTTACTCGAATTGCCTAGCAAGTAAGTCCAGGTGCGGGCGCCAAAAAGTGGTCGCAAGGGAGGTCTTTCGAGAGCGTCGAGGGTGAGGGTGGTGAGGGTCGAGGGTCCAGGGTCTAGATTGCGGAATTGTATTGATTGTACTTGTACCCTCCTTCGACGATAGCAAAGAAGTGAATACTCACGAGCGTGTACCGATACTTTGCAAACTTTGCAAAGCCAAATAATCTGTGCGATAAGTTTAACTAATGATTGGTGAAAGGATGTACTTGTGAAAGAAACCGGCAGATTTGAGTCAACGGAGTCAACAAAATACAACACAAGAAAGGTTTATCGGTAGTGAATTCTCGTAAATTTCAACGGTACCTGTAACCACTGTACGTGAAGGCAAGCAGGGCAAGCAGGGCAGCCAGGGCGGGCACAGTAAGGCAAGGCAAGGCCGACACAATTGTGGTGCGTACGAAGTAGGAACAACAGCGAAGGGTAAGGTTAAGGTACGAGGAGTGCAGTACAAGTGGATATGGATATTGACAAGGGACAATACCTTTTCATCGACTTAAGCTCCCAGCGACCGTTCACTCATCATCCGCCACCGACCACAGGTTACCGTCCACTCCTGGGCTTCCAAGGCGCTTCGACGTTCTTTGTTTCGTTCTTTGGATGTCTGGATGGTTGGATGTTTGTTTTGTTGTTTCATGGTTTCGTGTCGTTTCTACTGGCTATCGCAAGCCTAACGCCAAGGGTGAATTTGCTGATATCGCGCCTCTACTAAGTCTTCGCTCCTCGTTCCTGGATCTACACCACGCGAGCTCCATACATTAGTTCGACGTCGATGCTGGGACTACTTGATCCTTAGTGAATTTTTGAAGCTGCTGGTCTCCCTCCTTCGCTTCCGCTTTGTTGGGTGAGTGAGTATCCGTGTGTCATGCCACTTTTCCCCTCTACTCGCGTCTCAAGCTTTCAGCCAAGCCCAGCTTCTCTCCTCATCATGCATCAGCCCATCCGCAAAAAGCGAAAACCTTCCGGGTCGGATATTTGGGCATCTTTAATCCGACCACCATAGAAATATATCCTTACATAACAGAACGGATATGCACGGCGACTGCACGTATAGTTAGTAAGCTTTCAACAAACTACCGTTGTAAGGCCAATGGTAAATGGTCAATGGCCAATGGTTAACTTGATGATGGCGTGGTTTTTGCTATGACGGAACCTTGGTGGGGTGATGGCTGCTTCTCGGACACCACGGCATGGAAAATAGTCTTGATATCAACAGGTGATAAGGTAATTGACGGCTTTGAAAGGTATAAAGCCTTGAAGAATCTTCGAATTCTTCCACCTCATTCTTTGCTGTCATCATTGATCCTTTTCATACTCAAATATCAGAACTTTTTACTCTAGGCAAAGCAGAACCCTGGTCCCCTCTGATCCTCAGACTACACACGTCAACATGGCGGACATCAGAACAGATGCGCTCAAATCTCCAGTCGATGTTGCAGAGTATCTTTTTACTAGATTGCACCAGCTAGGTGTGAAGTCAATTCATGGTGTTCCAGGGGATTACAATCTAGTCGCTCTTGACTATATTCCCAAGGTTGGGCTGAAGTGGGTAGGCAATGTGAATGAGTTGAACGCAGGCAAGCAATTGCTCAACAATCCCACCCATCAATTCGTTTGCTAACCTTCCTCTTTGCAGGATACGCTGCCGATGGATATGCTCGAATAAACGGAATATCAGCTATCGTGACAACATTCGGTGTTGGTGAGCTATCAGCCATTAATGCCCTTGCCGGCGCATTCTCGGAAAGAGTACCTATAGTTCACATCGTTGGAACTCCCTCGACGATCTCGCAAAAAGATGGAATGCTCCTACATCACACACTAGGGAACGGCAACTTCAATGTCTTTGCGGATATGTTCAAAGAGATTTCTTGCACAACGGCAAAGCTCAATGACGCTACCGAAGCTGCGACCTTGATCGACCACGCAATCCAACAATGCTGGCTTAAGAGTCAACCTGTCTATATCACACTCCCGACAGATATCGTACAGAAGAAAGTAGAAGGAGAGCGCTTAAAGACACCAATCGACCTATCGTACCCAACCAACAACCCAGACAAAGAAGATTATGTGGTTGATGTAGTGCTGAAGTATCTCGAGGCTGCCAAAAACCCCATAATTCTGGTGGATGCATGTGCTATTCGACATAATGTCTTGGAAGAGGTCCATGGTTTGGTCAGCAAGACCAATCTACCAGTTTTCGTTACGCCGATGGGCAAAGGTGCCGTTGATGAAACACACGAAAACTACGGAGGTGTGTACGCAGGTAGTGGTAGTCAGCCAGATGTTCAGGAACGTGTCGAGTCATCTGATCTCATTTTGACGATCGGTGCTATTAAGGTGCGTCGGACAAGCCTCTGCAATATCGTGTAATAGTTGCTAATGGAAAACAGAGTGATTTCAACACTGCAGGGTTTTCCTACAAGACCTCTCAACTTAACACTATCGACTTCCATAGCGATCATATTAGTGTGAGGTACTCGGAGTATCCAGGTGTACACATGCGTGGAGTGTTGCAAAAAGTCATTCAGAAGGTTGACCTGAAGAAGTTGTCAGCCATTGCAGGACCGAAGATGGCAAATAAGGTCAAGGAGAATGAGGACAGCTCAGAAACCATTACACAGGCTTGGTTCTGGCCCAGAGCTGGTGAATTCATGAAAGAGAATGATATCGTCATCACAGAAACCGGAACGTCCAACTTCGGCATCTGGGAAACGAAGTTCCCTAAAGGAGTTACAGCTCTTAGCCAAGTACTATGGGGTAGTATTGGATACTCGGTTGGCGCCTGTCAAGGAGCCGCACTTGCTGCTAAGGATTCTGGCTCGGATCGAAGAACGATTCTCTTCGTGGGTGATGGATCGTTCCAACTTACGGCACAGGAGTTGAGCACAATGATCCGTCAAGGATTGAAACCAATTATGTAAGTTTAATCAATTTTCACCATTGAGAAATAGTGCTAATCAGTGTAAACAGTTTCGTCATTTGCAATGATGGTTTCACGATTGAGCGATTCATCCACGGTATGGATGCGGTCTACAATGACATCGCTCAGTGGTCTTTCAAGGATCTGGTCAAAGTCTTCGGTGCAAAGGAAGGAACATACAAGACCTTCCAAATCAAGACGAAAGCTCAAGTTCAGGAACTATTCAACGACAAGGAGTTCAATGCTGCAGAGTGTTTGCAGTTCGTTGAGCTGTATATCCCGAAGGAGGATGCCCCTAGAGCGCTGGTGTTGACGGCCGAGGCGAGTGCGAAGAATAATGCAAAACAGTAAGATTGCCTTGAGCTCCAAAGGAGGGTTGGGGAGATTGAACATAATACGGCACGAAAAGACGCGGTAATGAAAAGTATTTAATGAAGAATGAATTGTAATTCCCTAGAAAAATATGGATCTTTAAACAGTGCAACCACATGCTAATTTGGGCAGTACTGCATCTTTCGTGATCACCAAGTGCCTACAAGTTCCTGCACTGCCCAAGATGTTCAAAATGTAAAGTAAAGATCTACTCAATTGTGATCCTTGAGCCTCCCAGCTTAAGTGACGATACCATAAGCAGGAGAATCCTCACTTACCACTTTGGGCGAAGTGCGAAAGCGGCTCTGAGTACGTAAGCAAGAATATGAACTCATTTTGGTCGAGCTCCAGCAAATGCACGCAAACCATCAAAACTCAAGCAACACAGCGCACACTGAAAGAAGCAGACCATCCCATCAAACTCAAGAATCTCGATATCGATGAGTGCAGCACGGATAACGTCAAAGGCCTGAGAGAATGACTGAACCCAACAACAAACGAAAAGAGAGGTCGGCCGGTAAAGGTGATGATAATCGAGGTGCAAAAAGGGCCAAGGTATGTCGTTTGGCATCATTCATTTTCGCCTTGAACGTATCTCGTCGTTATGGCTTGATAATATAGCTGCCTGGAAGTTTTCCTGCGACTGCCTATAACAAGAGCCAATCGGATCAATTCCGCGCTGCTGCAACTTTGGTGCCTGAGCAAAATCTTGATGTATGCAATGAGCCGTTCAAGGTATCTTCATTAGGTGCTAAGCTTGGTTGTGGTCGATGCAGAAATCGAGATGGGCAGTGGCCCATCGAAGTTGGAAGAGCTTCGTTCCCAAACCAGTGTGAGATTCGATGGAGAACGAGACCCCATCATCGATATCTACCTGGGGGTCATGCCGGTACCTGAAAAGTAATCCGTTGTCGCTCTGTTTACAACTGAAATGCCGCATTTGTGGATTCCCAGAGGATGTATCTTCAAGCATCTTCTTATCATTTTCAAACCTTTCCTGTTGTCAATGCAGTGCATTCCCACGCATTGTGCTCTAGCGGGGGTTCGCACTTCGGAATGGGACCTTGTACTACACTCCCATAACATGTCCAATTCGATTCTGATTAATGCACAGGGGGGCTCCAATGGGAAATGGAAGACCCCACATCAACAGACGAAAATGGCCTCCATGGCTTCTCGAGGCGGACAAATAGAGCCAGGTGATCAAGGAATATTCGCAACATGCATTAAAGGTAAAGAGGGCAAGGCAACAGAAGAATTGAGGAGTTTATTCGAGGAGGTTGGTTATCAATTTTAAGCCACTGCTGTTGGCCAATTTATGCTAAATGCTTGTTAGTGCGCCGAGCGATTCTATGATATCTCGGCGAAGCCGAAGGATGTGGAAGATAACGAAACCGACTCAGTGGATGACATTGAAGCCTCGATTCAAGCGGAGGTTGCAGCTTCGAAAGATGAGAAGTTATTTCCCGCCGTATACATCGATATCCAATGCGTCTTGTTTTTCAAAACACCTCCTCCGATCGATCCAGTAGATTTTGTCCGCAGGATATGTGAAGCTGCATCATCAGACAGCGGGGTAAGGAAGTTGAGATTTGTGAATCGTCTTACGCCAATGACACTTATGGGCAAGGCAACTGAGAAAGGCATTGAAGAAGTCGGGAACGCAGTACTAGGTGCTCATTTCCGACTTGCTGGACAGGCCGCTGACTCGGATGAGGCTGCCGCATTCTCGGTACGTATCCATCTTTCGCGTTTAGTGCTGGCTACGATATGGAAGTTCCGGCGTTCTTTCTTAAATTTGATTGTTTGAAATCTGGATCAATGTTGATTTAACTTCTTTCTAGTATGCGATTCGACCCACGATTCGTAATCACAGCACACTCAAGCGGGATGTTGTGATCAAACAGATTGCATCACTTGTGGGCGAGAATCATAAAGTGAACCTCACTAAACCCGATAAAGTGATATTAATCGAAATCTACCAGGTACTGTTACCAAAAGAGCAGAAATGCATGCAGCATTAGATATGCTAACTGATAATGGCTAGACGATCTGCGGGATGAGTGTTGTGGGAGAGGACTGGGAAAGGCTCAAACGCTATAATCTTTACGAACTTACTTCCACGAACTCGAAATCTGGGGCACTAGCAGATGTCAACGCAGATGCTACGCCTGAAAGCGTATCTACAAACGAGGCTCGGGCACCAGCAGCACCTGAGAACCCAACCGGCAGTTAAGCTGTTTTAGATGACTAGCATCACTTTAGTATCGCTTCTAACCCTCCGTTAGAGAATTCCAAATGTCCTAGGAAATTGTGGCGCATACATATCTGGATTCTGGATATCGAGAAATAAAGGACCCATCCAAATTCATGCACTTGTCTCTCCAGCTGTTTGCCCATCTGCAATTGCGCTTAGATCAGCTTACCCTTACCGCAGCTCACCGGCATCTTTCGCCGGACTACCTCAGGAATAATAACATAAACATGCTCAACTGGAAGAGACTTAGATGGGAGTTCATCTGAGATGCAAAAGCTTGACCGCTACATTACAGCTCCCAGGGGTTCAAAACATGCCTGCATATACAGAGGTTTTCTCCCATGTAACAGAAAACGTGGGCTGTGGAGAAACAGATTTTCCAATAAAGCCTATTCGAACGGCTATTAGCCAGGATCCTCAGGCCATCTAGAAGTTCGAGGAAAAATATGTCATGGTAGATAGATAGCATTGCTTCGTGACCGGTCGTCGCGTATTACGGTTTTGACAACTGCCTGCCGATCTCCCATCGTACAGCGCAGCGAATCACAACTGTCTTGCAATCGAACGACACGCTTATGTATCAAAGTAAACACGCATAAAATCATGCTCAAAGTGTATTGTCCGGAGGTAACAGCGCATCAATTAAAAACCTCGATCGATAGACCTACTGTACTAGGTTCATCTAAGCCGAATACAATGCAAATTCGCTACAAGGCGCCCAATCGGGACGAATCTCGGATGGGCAAATCAGTGAAGGGGCTAACCGAATCGGAGCAAAATTAACGAGTGATGGCATTGTATGGGTCTTGGATGGGGAATTTTTTGGGCTTTTGCTGTTGATGTATCTACTGTTCGAACTGTACTGTGCCTGCCGGGTAACACTTGAAAAATACCTCGGGATAAGCATGGATTAGCTGTATCTTCTTGATTCCATCTGATCTTATACGAGCCAGGAGGGGACGTCTTAATCTACATAGTAATACATCGGATGAAAAGTGGCTTTTTCCAGGAGTGTATCGGAAAGGGCTGAAGAGGATGCGAAAGGTGTCAGTTTCACCAGATTCATGTGCTATACTTCGTACGTCGATTCTAGGATAGGGTCACCGCAAAGCGCGAGACAGAGCCACGGAGATTAATAAGAGAAAATGTGTTGCGTATGTCCCTTATTCTGGAATTCCATACCTGACCGTCGGGCCCTGAGAAGAGTCCCACCCGCAGAACGCATGAAAAACAGTCATTTGACTATTGCTCGTAGGAAGGACTAGATTCAAAGAGGGCCAGCCTGGGTGAGCTGGATGGGAACCAGAACCAGAACCAGAACCAGAGGTCGACACGGACGGAAAGATCGCTTCCGGGAGGTGATACGATTTAGTATGGATGCGACATAGGGGATGGCGCATCGCACCACTTCACAGGATAGGTACAGGTACTTGGAGAGGCGGTGCGGAAGCAGACTGCCTATGCTTGCTCGCCATGTACTGTACCTGGTGAACGCATGTATGTATGGTATCATAAACTCCCCTTTCACGCTCCCTCCTACCGTGTCTCGCTCAACGCCGTTATTCATTTGCCGTCGTCGTCGCCGATCCCCCACTTTATCCGCCCAGATACAGCATCGTGAAACAAACGCATTCTCTGTCTCCTTCCCAGTTCAGCATATTTCGTATCTCTCTGGCAAATACGGCTGCGCTGCGCCTACGGCCAGGATTAACAAAATATATCGCAGGTCCAGTTCGCCAGTCTAGTACTTCTTCCTAGCTGCACATTCGCTTCTCCCAACCAATCGTAGATTTTCGCTCCGGGGCTGGCTCTAAAGTAGAAATGTGCACCCCTGAGAGCCAACTTCGACTCGCTCGTGTCCCCTCCAATCCCAGCGCAGCTTTTCGCACGCAAACGCGGCGTCATGGGCTTTCCATTTCAGAGCATAAAGTTTATTTTGCGACTACTGCACAGGATGGTGGTCAGCTCGATCTGCAGATCCCTAGTGTCGAGTCCTCGGGGACCTAAAGGAAACGTCGCGGCAGGAGGAGGTCAACATGGCGAGGTCGGTGACTTGGGCCTTTTGGTGCTAGTGGTGACGGAGGTTAGATGCTGCTGCTGGAAGGGCTTGTTTGGGGATGATGATGTTGTATTTTTAAGGTCACATAAGACCTAGAGCGAGATCGAGTTACTGGATGTGTTCTTGGCAGCCTTCGAATACCCACTGACCTCTGCTGCCCCCTCTTTCACACATCCATCGAGGTCTAGCCTGACAATAACCCCCCCTCCTCAAGCTCAATGACGAATGAAAATATCAGCATAGCAAAGCACAGCAAAGCACAGCTCGTCTCCCTACCCTGGGATCTAGATATTAGTCTACACCCTGTCCACCTATCTACGGAGTGTGCAGCATCCGTTTTCTCCTGTCCCAACCACCTTCTACATCATCTTATCTCATCTCATCTCATCTCATCATTTTCCGACCCCAAAACCCATACACCCACCCAAACTCGCAAAATTTCGATTTCTGGAATAGCAGCCAACTCCCCCCCCCGCCCCTGAACGAACTTTGTCTGAGCCAAGCCCGAATCAGAACTTCCAGAACAAAAAAAGTCCCCAAAAAGAATTCCCTAACTTACCTTACCGGGTCCCGAAAAACTTCCAGCCCACATCCACATCCACACCCACATTCACATATCCCTACATCTGTCGCTTGTCTAACTTCATCTGGGCTGTTCGGTATACACACATGCATCCGGAACTCTGTTTTTATATGTGCAGTACATGTACATCACGTATCCATCTACCCATCTGTATCTCTCTACCGGTTCGAGCAAAGACACTTCCCAACGCACAAACCAAGTGTCTGTTTCTATTCTGTACGATCTAGGGGATCTTTTTCGTTACCATTGGGATCGATTTTGACATTCTTTAACTGGACGTGGACTGGACTACACTAACCTTTTTCTCAAACTCGCTATATTTACCCAAAGAGAGTTTAACGCGCATTCGAGCCTTGGCTTGTACTGCTTTGCCGGTCCGCTTTTGTATCAATACATATCAGATACATATCCAGCGCAAGCACCAACCAAAACGCAACCAAAGTGGCTGCCTCGCAGGCATCCATTGATACCACGTCGATTCTTCCAACTGCAATTTCATTTGCGAGTTGTCTCGAGGGGGTTGACATCTGATTTATACACATTACGCATATTATCACATGTATGAGAAGAAAGTGTGGTCAGTTAGGCGGCAGGACATCCATAGGACGGCATTGAATTTTGAGGACCAAGCACCCAAAAGCTCCAGAGAAAGCACAACGTCCACCCAATTAGCACCACAGCGCTACTCCAGCCACAACTCTTTTAGGTACACAGCGTTACATTGCTACCCTACCTGACTTCACAACTACCACTGCCCTGATATCTGAGCCAACCCTACAGCACATCATCATAATTCTGCCATCTCCCGAAAGACATATTGGGTCTGTTATCTGCAACTAAAGACGCCTTGTTCTTCCTTTCCCTACCTCTAAGATCAACGATCCACTCAACCTTTCCAAGGGAAACCCGTTCCCGTTTGTCAGACAGGGCTCCAAGCCGTCTGTCTCACGGCAAAGCCGGGCTTGCGCGCTATATTCCTCAACCGTGGGGCATATCATTCCCATTCATCATTCATCCCGTTGACCTCATCTTACTCCACAGAGTCCACACCTCATCAGCCCTTCAAACACCAACTAGCCTTAACCCTACCCGACCCACCAATCCCCCGAGAAACCCAGCCTATATCATCATATCCCCACCCATACTATCACAAATACCACCTCCACATGCCACCACCTCCACATATACACACACAGACACATACATACAGCACAGAGCATATACAAATAAAACATCAAATCAAAATAAGATAAATAAAAGGCCGGCATGGCCTCGTCTAACACGGCCGTCCCCGGTAAAGCCTCCAAGACGTCGCTTATGTACTCAGTACCTGTCCGACGACTCAAAGAAATACTTAGCCATGTAGTACCGGACCTCACGCTCGGAAGTGTCGAAGAATTATCCTCCACCCAACTACCTCGCCTCTACACACTCAACATGTCCGACGACAACAAGCTGCTCTTATCCTTCGCGCCCAGTCTTGCCGTGCGGCTGCTCAGACACGAAACTTCCCTTCAGTACTCCGAAGCCACGCTCGTTCATTTCCTCGAGACGTCCATGTCGAGTCGGAAAGAGGGAAGCATGTGCCTAGAGAGCCGGCAGCAAGACTCACTGCATCTCAATCTCAAAGACGTCGTACCGAAAATGTTAAAGCATTCCTCCAATAATAGAGAGATGGCTTACCCCTACACCATCTTCGAGCAAACCCCCGGCAAAACCCTATCCAACCTTTCCATCTATCTGAGTATACCCGAGCGCCAGCTGATCGACAAACAAATCGGCTCACTCACACGAAGTCTGGCTTCATTAACATCACCAACGGGTACCTTCGGCACTGCCGCGCGCGTGCTCCCAGATCCATTTAAACAGTCTTCCCCATCAGCATCAGTACCACGAGGCGAAGGCTCACCTACGTGGACAGAAGCATTCAACGACCTCCTCGAATCCATCCTCCGAGACGGCGAAGACATGGCCGTACTCCTCCCCTACGACGTAGTACGTGCCCACTACCAACGACTATCCTGGCGCCTCGACGCCGTCACCCTTCCTCGTCTCGTACTCCTCGACCTTGGCGAAAAGAACATCCTAATCGAGAACGGCGACCCAACCACTACCTCCTCTCCATCCAGATCCTCCAGCACCCGCACCCAACCCCCAAAAGTAACCGGCCTCCGCAGCTGGTCGCAAGGCGTCTTCGGCGACCCACTGCTCTCCAGTGTCTTCGAAAACCCCAGCGCGAGTTTCCTCGAAGGCTGGAACTCCAGCGCCGACTCCGAACCGCTGATCGAAGACCCCGCCAACGCCGACGTGCGCCTGCTGCTGTACCGCTGCTACCGCGCCGTCGTGGGCATCGTCACCGAGTACTACCGGCCGCAGCCCGACAGCAGCCGGCGCGAATTGGAGAACCGACGGAATCTGACGAGTGCGCTGGCGGATCTGGAAAAGGTCGATGTCGCGGTGAACGATGCGTTGAAGAGGGCGAGGAGTATGAGTATATCGGTGGATCGGGAGAGGGCGAAAAGGGTGAAGACGAGCAGTACTGGTGGTGGTGGGAGGACGAGTTCGAATATTGACGATGATGAGAAAATGAAGCTTACTAGCGTTTTGAATATGTAGATTTATTAATGATACCCAAAGCTTATCTTCTTCTTCTTAGCTGAGCATTCAAATCTTGTTTTATTCCATGATATGATGACTTCAACTCTTTTTATTCAATCTGCTTCTTGCTCGATCCCGTCCCGGTATCATCGTCTTCCTCGTCACGAGGTAATTGCATACCAAGCATAGCCAGGAGATTTCCTCCGGGTCCTGCCATCCCGCCTTGACTCTTGAAACTCTCAAGCAGGTTCTTGGCTAGATTGTAATCGATATCCAACTCCTCATCATCACTGTCGTCTTCGCCCTCTGCTTCATCTCGGGCGGTACTTTTCTCATTAGCTGGTTGCTTTCCCTTAATCGCAGCACTTGTCTTATTTGGCGTAGGATCTAGAGTCAGAGCACCCGCTTCCTTTAATTCCGCTTCCATCCTTTTCATGACTTTTTGGATTCCTTCCGCGTCGAATTCCTCCTCATCATCGTCTTCGTCGTCGCTGTCGAGTTCTTCTATTTGTCGGGATTTGCCTGAAATGGTGGATGGGCGCATTTCGTCGGCTTCGTCAGGTGGCATGCCCATCATTTCACGCATCATTTTGGCGAATTCTACTTCATCGAAACTAACGTCGCGGTCCTCTTCGCTATCATCATCGTCATCGTCATCACTGTCGTCTTCGTCATAATCGTCGTCAACATCCATGTCGTCTAATTCGGCGCCATCAACACCAGCATCTTCATCATTCAAGAAAGCCTCGAATCGCTCCACCATTTTTTTCAAATCAGCTTCAGCTTTTGCGTCGCCAAATCCGGAAGGAGCCTCTGGTCCAAATACCCCAGAAGGTTTCGGTGGTTTCTTCTCTCTACCTTTCCCATCCAGTTCTCTTTCGAAATCTTCGAAGTTGATATCCAGCCACGACTCGTCGTCTTCCCTTTTTACGTCTTTCCATTTCGAAATCTCATCATCATTTGGAAGTGCAGAGTCGCCTTCAGAAATTAGGTCCTCGATGAGAATGTTGACCTCCCTAACCAAGCGGTTATCCTTGTTTTTGGGATCGGTTACTAACATTTCAAAACCAGAGGTGACTTTCATTCCCATTTCAAGTTGTGTGTATGACTTTGAATTGGTGCCATTTTTGGGATTGGCCAGTAGATCTTTCCATGCTACTGGTGGTGGAAATTGCTGTGACTTCAGTTGCGCATACAAAACTTTGGTAAAGCGTACAGACACAGTCACTAAATCTTCCGGAGGAAACACTAGCTTGGCAGATGCAATCTGGAGTGGCTTCAACGCAATCGGATCTCGAAGATAGAAGGCTTCAACGGCTGGTGCTATTGCGGTTGGTCGGGTGTGCAAAATGTATGCGAGTTTCCTGGGTATGGTGATGCAAGCGTGATGAAGAGATGCCGAGATTTGCGCAGGGTAATTTCGAAGACGGTAGAAAGCTTCTTCTTCAATGAGTGGCGAATGGATTAAAGTCTCGGGAGAAGAGGTGATCGTCTTGTGAGCTTCTTCGAGAGTGAGCGGACGAGATACTGGACCGGTAGGTATTGTTGAGGAATCAGTGACTGCATCCAAGGGTATAATGTGAAGAGCATTATTGTGAATCCATACCTGAGAATCGTCAGAGTCCTGCAGCCTTTATTATGAATATGAGGACCTACCCTGTTATCCGCAATCTCAGGATTGAGCCATCGAGGGAGAGCGTTTGCAGCTTCAATCAATAGGAATTCTCCATCGGTATCAACAACTTTGATCCATAAATTGGGAAATCGACTGCTTAATTCTTTGAGTATGTACACTATGAGCCATTCGTCCTCGACAGAATCTCCAAAATTCGTAAGTCCATGTAGATACATCGATCCTGTCGCAACATCAGCGGTTGGTACTTTGCGAACTCTGGCAGAGGTCATACCCTTCTCTGTTTTCATTTCCAACCTGAATCCATCTCGCTGCCATATATAATCCGTCAAGAGATCCTTTGTGAGCTTCAGAGACTCTTTGCGTACATCCTCTAGCCTGCTGTGTATATCCTTTTGCGACTTCAACTCCCTATCGATAATATAAAGCGAATACTCGACAGTATCTTCAGGAAGTCGCTTTGGGAATCCGCTAAAGTTATCCCCAAACCCCTCAAAATCATTTTCGAGTCCACCTATATCGGCCATCCTGGCATCAGTAGTGCAGTAACAACGGCGAAGGTTAGTTTCTGGTGTTTGTTGGCTTGGACTGCGTGCGGAAGTATGATGCAGTGAAATGGTTGGCTTTCCTTCCTTAGCTCCAATTAAGTTACCGGGGCGGGGATTTTTAACTTTGGTCACCAAGGCTAACCTTGAACGGGAAGGAAGGTAAACAATCGATATCCATCGCGTATCAACCGATACCCAAAATCTTCAATTTCGACAACGCGTCCTGAAATCCACAAACATTCTCGACTTTACTTTATTCTTGTACAATTGCTACTTTGATAAGATACCACTCGCTGTGGAGTTTATGGCTATGCTAGCACCATCTTCCTTTACATTGGATTAAATTACAACCTTTTTTACACATTAATTTGAGCTTGACGGCTCGCATCAGGATTTCGAGATGGTCCAAGCCGGGGTAGCAGGGCTGGATACACCACGAACAGTTAACGGTGATGGAACTTATTTGGGCGGACATGCCCTCGACTTCGATATATCTCAAGAACAGTCCTTCCTCTCTCCTTCGAAAGACAACAATCTGCTCTCACAACTGCGAAATGGGCGACGCGGTGGCGATCTCCGGACACCGAGAAGTCGTGCTACATTGGGCGACCGACGCAACATGCCCGCCAGTATGGCAGGAGGGGAATTTACTCCATTATTAAAGAGCGCGACCAGGAATAGTGCCCGAATGAATGGGAAAGAGAATGTGCCCTCAACACCTGCATTTCTCCGCCAGGGAGGTCTTGAGAAAATCCAGGAAGGGTTTAGTCCACTGCCTGCGGGGTCGATGTACGGAGATGACTCGCAGACTGGTTCATATACAGCTGGTACACCAATGCCACAAGTCGATAGTAGCACCGCTTCAACTCCAATGGCTTTGTTACCACGGCGGAGCGAAGGACGAGGGGTACTGCAAGATGGAAATCAGTTATCCTTACGCGAGCAGGAGAACGCCATTGATGAGGCCAAGAAGGAGAATTTTGGCTTGAAGCTCAAGATACATTTCTTAGAAGAGGCACTGAGAAAGGCCGGACCCGGGTATAGCGAAGCTGCTTTGAAGGAGAACACGGAGCTTAAGGTCACCCATGTTACTTTGCAGAAAGAACTTCATCAATACAAGAAGACGTTGGTAGACGCCGAAAGGGACGTTGACCAATATCGACAACAGATTTTGGACATGCAGGAGAAGTTCAAGCGGAAGAATGTCAGTGCTGCGCAGCAGGAGGAACTGGAAAACCTACGCCAAGTGCTTGAAGAAAAGGAAGCCGAGATTGATCGCATGCGAAGACAAGACGACAAGTCGGATGAGCTGGAGGATAAAATTCACGACCTGGAAGCCGATTTGAGAGAGAAAGATCGGTTAATTAATGACAGAGAAGACGACATCGACAATTTGAAGGACGCTATGGAAAAGCGCGCTGGGACCATTTCCGAATTAGAGACAGCATTGAAAAAATCGAAGCGTCGGACCGTAGAATTGGAAGAGAAAGCGCAGTCGCAGTCTAATGAAGAGCTCAAAGAAGCCGAGTCTTTGATTCAGGAACTGGAGCGTGACGTGGAGCGTCTGAAGAACGAAGTTGAAGAAACGAAGGGAGATTACCAAGAAGCTATCAAGGAAAAGGAGCGTGCTGAGGCAAACCTCGAAGAACTTCAAGAGGAGCTAGCGAACAAATCCATCACAACCAAGGGCTTGAGCCGGCAAATTGAAGAAAAAGCGAACCGGTTACAGGACGACCTAGAAGATCTTCGAGAACGATATCAAAAATTGGAACAGCGAGATTCCGAGAAAACGCGCGAGGTTAAGAAACTGCAGGAGCAGATTGAAGAACTGTATCGTGATAGCGAAGTCAGCGAGCAAAAACTGCAAAACAAGCTGGATATTTTGCAGGATGAACACAAGCAAACAGTTAGAGAACGTGATACCCTCGCCAAAAAACTTGACAGCTTCCAGAAAGACGATCAACAAAAGCACGACGAAAAGGATCTCCTTCAGAACCGTCATGATGCATTAACAGCCGAGTCTGCTAGCCTTCAGGCTGAACTATCTAAAGCAAAGAATATGATCGAAGACTTAGAGGACAAGCTCGAGCACGAGAAGACTTTGGCTCTTGAAAGCGAGCGAGAGGTCCGAGATGCGTATAAGGAAGAGATCGATCGCCTGAGTGATGAAGTTGAAGACCTCAAGGCAGAAATCAGAGAGAAGGAGCGACTATACGACGATGATATCGAAAAATGGGAAAGCGAAAAGCGTGATCTGGAAGCTCAACGGATTCGGGCTGAGGAGCAGGCCGCTGGTCTTCAAAGAACCATTGACCGACTACAGCAAGCGGAGGGTAACCTGACTGGAAGAGAATCAAGACTTCAGGAGGCTATGCGTAGCGAGAAGGAAAGGCATGAAAACCAAGAAGCATTGCTCACACGCCAAATCAACGAACTAAATGAGGATATCCAAACTCGTCGAAAAGCCCTGGAGGATTCAAGATCTGAACTTGCAACAGTGCGCGAAGCACTCAGACTCAGCCAACGTGAGCAAAAGCTATTGACAGAGAAGGTTGAAGGCCTCGAAGATGAGGTTGAAATCTTACAGACCAGCCTTGACGAGGAAAGTGACCAGGCCAATCAAGATGTTTCTGCTGCAAAACACGAATCTGAGAGTCTACGGAGACAACTTCAAGGGCTCAAGCAGGATCTTGCGAAAGCCGAGGCCGCAGCATCCAGCACAAGAGCTGAACTTGAAGCATTCCGTGGTGACTTCCATGCCGACCAAGGATCTACGGAAAGTCTTGGCAAGCTACTGAAAGAGCACGAGGTTCAGTTATCAAAGGTTCGACAAGACAAACAGACCCTGCAAGATCAAATTGGCAAAGTCAACATCGAACTACATTCACTTCGGTCATCAAACGCAGAACTTAAGGCTGAACGAGATGAACTATCCAGTCAGCTGAGAGCTCTTAAGCAGCAAGAGG
The DNA here is from genome assembly GCA_002946415.1 of Rutstroemia sp. NJR-2017a BVV2. Classification (NCBI taxonomy): domain Eukaryota; kingdom Fungi; phylum Ascomycota; class Leotiomycetes; order Helotiales; family Rutstroemiaceae; genus Rutstroemia; species Rutstroemia sp. NJR-2017a BVV2. The sequence continues at coordinate 163,682 of NJPS01000045.1, forward strand.
AGGAAACCTTCCGTCTAGATCAAGAGAGAGTTGATCTTCGAACAGCCAAGATGAAACTTGATAACGAAGTCCGCCGCCTTCGAGAGGAGAACAAGGTTGCAGTAGAAGAGCAAAAGGCTATAGAGAAAGAGCTTCAACAAGAAATGGAGAGAGCAAGCACGGAAGAGGCCCGACTTAACTCAGAGATCCAGGACTTGCATCGCATTCTTAGGGGCTCATCGGAGAAGAGGGAATTAGCCACAGCCAAGAAGACTATCCAGAAACTAGAAGAACACATCCTGGAATTGGAAAGCCAACAAACATCAGGTGACCAGCATAATGAATCCTCCCACGAGCTTTCCGGACTTCGACATGATCTCTCAGCAGCACGTAAGAAAGAGGCAGAGTACATTCAACGCGAAGCTTCTCAGAAGGACAATGTGAAAAGCCTTAAGCGCCAAATTGCTGAATTGGAGCGTCAAGCTCATGAAGCTCAAATTGCTCGATTCTCAGTTTCCTCTCCACAGTCCTCGGTCCTTGGATCGGCACAGAAGTCCGAACTAGAAGAATTGCGCCGTCAACTCGCCGAAGCGCATCATTCTTTCAAGGACCTCCGTACACGAATGAAAGACTCTGAGAGGGAAGCGGCGCGTAAACTCAGTGCTGCAAATATCAACGCTCAGCATCAGCAGCAAACATGGGAATCGGAAAAGGACAACCTTGAGCGTCAAATAGATGAATTACGTCTTACAAAGGACGAATTATCATCCAGGAACGCATCATTCGAAGCAGCTATTAACAGACTCAGTGACAAGATCGATCGCTTACAGAAAGCACTCATGGCCGAACGTGCAAACAGCGGGGAAGGCCGTACCATAGCTCTTGAACGCCGCGACCTTCATGAGATGCTTAGAGAGACTCAGATCCAACGCGAATCCCTCGAGGTTCTTATCAAAGAACGCGAGAACGCTATCACAACCATCAGCGCGAAAGAAATTGAGCTTCGCAGCAAACTTCGCCGTGTCCGTGACGAATGCAAACTCGAGCGATCCAAAGCACTCACCGCTAAAGAACAACTTGAGCTATTGGAGGAAGAATATGTCAAGTCGAAGAGTGAATGGGATGCCGAGAAGCGCGCACTTAGCCGAGGTGTCAGATTCCCTAATATGTCTATCTCGGTCAATGATGAGAGTGAGGTGTTGGCGTTGAAGAAGGAGAAGGAGGAGATTCAAAAGAAACACACAAAGGAGCTTAAGGGCTTGTGCATGCAGATTGAATGGATGAAAGCAAGATGTAAGAGAGAAGAGGGTCTCAGGCAGGATGTTGCGTTTGCCAAGAAGTTCCTGTGTGCACAGATCGGCCTTTATGATGCTTGGTATATTCTACTCTGCTCTAAATCATTTCCAAAAGTCTTACTAACAAAAATTATAGCAACCAAGCAGATCTCCGCCTTCTCCGACAGATGGGCATGGGGACTGATAAATCCATTCCTGCGAAGAAACCTACCATTCGCAGTGTGTCACTGATGATAATGGCCGGCGTACGCATGCGCAAAGGTGCCGAGGAATGGCGCAAGAGCCGCAAAATCCACGAGAGGATCGTGGGGAAATTAGAAGGTATGAAGAGAGGTGCGGCGAAGAATAAAGATAAAGATACAGCGGCGAATGCAAGCGCGAATGAAGTCCCGAAAGACGGGCCAGCTTCGAATCCAAACTCGAGGGCGTTCTCGAGTGGGAAGACAGAGGGGCGGAAAAGTAGTCTGAAGAGTGTGGTAAGGCAGATTATCAAGGAAAAGGATTCTATGGAGAGGATTACGGCGTTGTAGGTACGGGTTTGGGGGGTTAGGGACTGAGAGGGTGGGCGTTTGGGGCATGTATTGTCTTTGCATTTGTGTTGTTTGCACTTCCCTTCGTTTTGATCTTCGGAATAGGGTGGCGAGTGATGTTTGGATGGATATTGTAACAAGGGGAAATAAAGGGAGGAGCATTGTACTGGATTCAAGTCGATCCAAATGTTGTGGAAGCACGAATGGGTGTTGAGCAAGCAAAATATTCATTTTCGGAGTTGGATTTGGGGCTTCAGCCTGGGTGATTGTGGAGTCATTTTTCCTTCCTCTGGCCGCGGGATTGGATGGTGATATGGCATATGCATTGGATTGGACTTCCATTATCATGTCTTATTGTTAGGTCAGGTCAGCTTAGGTTTTTTCCAGAATCAAAGAAATCTATACAAAATTATGAGTAGTCTTATCTTCACGGATAAACGACATGCAAATAGGAGAAGTGGTCGGTTTTGATCATGTTCGTTCTATTGTCTATCCATAACAGTACTTCTACTATATTCATATTCCGTGATACGTAGGTATGTAGGTATGTAGGTAGGCATGTAGTGATGCAGAGGTGGGATTGCTGCACGCATCATTTATTTTGTTTTGGCCTCCTCATGAGTCCTTTTCCTGCCTGTTTCAACCGCGAAGAAATCACGTTAGCCATCTATTCATGTTCATCAATCATAGAGAAACGCGCTTGCAATAAAAGACAGATATGCAAAAGAATCAATCAATCAACCATAAAACGTCAATTTCGCTGGGTAGGTAGCAAGGGTAAATCTAACTCTTGACCAAAAGACTGTGTCCAGTCATCTCCTCTGGTTGCTTCAAGCCCATGGCTTCCAGAATCGTGGGTGCGACGTCCCCGAGAACTCCTTCGTCGGTCTTCTTGAGGGACCAGCCCTTGGGGGCGTTGGCCATAATGAAGGGAACTTTGTTGGTGGTGTGCGATGTCTTGGGTTTGCCGTCCGCGAACTTCATTTCTTCGGCGTTACTGGATTTTGCATTAGTATCAAAGGACACAATGGGGCTATGTGGGTCGAAAGTACATACCCGTGATCAGATGTGATGAAGAGAATATATCCTTCCTTCTTGCAAGTCTCGTAGATTTCTCCAATACCCTTGTCGGTAGCTTCGACACCGATGAGTGCAGCTTCGTAGACACCAGTGTGACCAACCATATCAGGCGGCGCAAAGTTGTTCATGATGAACTCGAATTTTCCTTCTGAGATACGCTTGCTCATCTGCTTGGCGACGCCTGCAGCGCTCATTTCTGGGGCCTTGTCATATGTTGCGACGCTCTTGTTTGATGGGACAAGATCTTGTGATTCATCACGGGTTTCGAGAGGGAATACTTTCTCAACACCCCCGTTGAAGAAGAAAGTAACGTGAGCGTATTTCTCTGTTTCGGCGACGTGAACTTGGTTGACGCCCTGAGCACCAAGGGTCTCTGCGAGGACATTTCCCATGTGTTGGGGTTTGAATGCGATCTCGAATGGATAGTCAAGCTTGTATTGGGTCATAGTGGTAAGGGTGATGTTCTTTGGGTAGGCAAAATCTGGCTTTGGTGAACGGTCAACATCGCCGAGAAGTTGAGTGATCTCGCGAACACGATCGGATCGGTAGTTGAAGAAGAATACTTGGTCATTATCTTGAACCTGTCAGCATATGGATTGATGCGGTCTCAAAAATTTCTTACCTTGGATACGAGCTTCCTTTCCTCCGAGAATGATGGGCTTCAAGAATTCGTCGTTCTCACCCTCTTCATATTTGTCCTTGATAGCTTTTACAGGGTCGCTGCTCTCTTGTCCCTCACCGAGAACCAATCCCTTCAAGGCAACCTCAATTCTGTCCCATCTCTTATCACGGTCCATGGCGTAGTATCTTCCAACCACTGTTGCGACTTCACCAATTCCGATCTCCTTGATCTTCTCGAGTAGAGACTCCATGTATCCAGCTCCGGATTTGGGGTCGGTATCGCGTCCATCACCGAAGAAATGGATGAAAACTTTTGGGATTTCCATCTCCTTTGCGACTTTCAGGAGAGCGTAGAGGTGGTCTTGCTTGGCGTGCTGTTGCGAAATTTAGTATCGCAATATGAATATGCGATTGTGCTCAAAACTTACCACACCACCATCAGAGATCAGACCGCACAGATGGAGACGTCCATTTCCTTCCTTAGCAGCCTTGAAAGTCTTTGTGATGACATCGTTCTTGTTCAATTCCCCTTTTTTGATTGTTTGGTCAATTCTGACCACATCCTGCCATACAACTCTTCCAGCACCAATGTTCAGATGTCCAACTTCCGAGTTACCCATCAGACCTTCCGGAAGTCCAACCGCCAACGACGAAGCCTCAAGCTCAGTATATCCATCCGAGTTGTTTCTGAAGGCGTCCATAACCGGAGTCTCCGCATTGGTGATTGCATCTCCATCCTTTGGAGAATCTTTGCCCGGAACTCCCCATCCGTCAATGACAACTGCGCCAAATCATTACAATTAGCCACGAAACTTCAAGATACACAAGGACGTAGAATAGCGCAAGTATGTAGTCTGGCTTCTTCGGAGGTAGAGGGGGTAACAATTTCTCTGTATTGAGTTGGACTGTCGGAATAGAAGTTCGAGCCATTGCGGAAGACAAAGATGCGGGATGCAAAGTCCCAATTGAATGATGCATGAAGGGTATAAATAAGGATACGTGGAATATAATCTGGACGTACTCAGCACAGCTTTGTTCTCGACTTGGACCATTTTGGCGAGTATTGGTTTCGAATCTGACCACAGGCTATATCAGCTGGCAATTTCGGTACCACCAAAACAAAAGAGGTTGGCTGAAAGAGAACCACAAACTTACAAGGAGAAAGCACAATTCTGAATGCTCTGCAACTGTGTTTACAAGAATCTAAACACAACTTCAAATGAATCGAGGAAAAGACCAAGAGGAATTGTAGCTTGTTTTGTTGAGAGCTGATCTAAGAACTTGGTAGTGGGGGTGCTTGCTTTTTTTGCGGCCTGCCCCTCCAAGCCTTTGCGAAACCGCCGCGATAAGAGCGAATCTACTTCTTCTTAGCCAGCACAAGGCTATCCGGACCTCTCCACATCCAATCATTCGCTTTCTGATGACATTACACGTCCGCAGATCTGAATCCATAAGTCGATTTTCCATATTTGGACTCCGTTTGACGAATACCATCATCCGGTGATCCATCGCAGACGTTTCAGCAACCATGACGACCTCGCCGTCTCGCTCGACAAATGTCCAGCCCCCTTCAATGATGGTGCTGCCGGATGGTCTTACCGCAGACTCAATTGATACTATTCCTGTGCTCTGCGAAACCCTTTCGCGACTTCAAAACTTCTCGTCAAACAATCCTCCCGCTGCGTCTCCGTCTGGTGCAACCCCTTCCTTTAACGCTGCGAATACTACGGGCCCTCTCAACATCAAAGACATATTCACCGCGACCGACGGCATCAAACATAAATTACAAAAGGCAAGGGCAGGAGTCAAAGAATTGCCGGACATGCATAGAAGTATTGAGGAACAGCAAGAAGAAATGAAGGAATACGAAGAGAAGATCAAGCAGCAGAAGCAGGTATTGCAACTTTTGATGAACGCAGGGATAGAGATGAAGAAAGAGAAAGAAGCAAGGGACACAAACGACAGAATGGTGACTTGAGATTGAAATTCTCAGGCAGGTCATAACAACACTTCTCATGGACAAGGGAACGTAGAAAGTCATGGATTGAGGAAAAAGGTATCGACTGTCGAGCACAAACGCGCAATCTCTGAGGCACGTCTTATCATCCATATATAAGGTGGTGCCAAGGAATATGGTGGACTCATTTTGCGGCATGTTTGGAGACTGCCGGCCTTTGCATGTTTGAAAAGAGGGTCTATAACTCCAGGAGGCAGCGAGCCTGTTTATACTCAGAACCCCTTGCTATCAATGCGGACATAGTCCTCCATACTAAAAGAAGAAACACGGATAGGATATTGAGATGAGAGTCCGATTATTGCAGCACCCTAAGATCACTACCCGGCCCTGCTACCCCAAACTAGAAATACTTCGATACCAGTATACATAGCAATTTAATGGCAATCATCCCCTCAGATGCCAACTTTCTTCAAGATATCATCAAGGCCAACACCCGGCCCTCCTGGTACAACCGATGTCCATACAGTATCTGATAATCTCTCTTCTTCTGGTAGCACACTCCAGTTGGGGCTATGTTCTGCCTTGAGCCACTTGAAATCGTCAACCTGGTCCCATTGATTCTGAACCGAGTTCCCAGGAATAGTCTAGATATTGAGTTAGCGGTAGAAGTAAGCGGCATACAATATGACTTACATGGGAATCTGGAGCGGGTGCGAATCTGATGTTACTGCAGTCCTCGATAATCGGTCGACTAGCACAATGTAGATAAATATCCACGTTCTTACATTCATGCATTCTGACCTGTCTTGATGCCACCACGATGATACTATTCTCAACACCAGTGATGTGAGCAGGTCCATCCACATGCCCAGCCAAAATCAAGGATTGCTTGATGTTCTTCAAAGCAAGCCCCGCAAATGGTGCTCCATTGATGGTTGGTACTGACATGTCAAGGATGCACCTATTAAGTTTCGTCACAGCCCCAGAAGAAGTCGCGCGAGAGGCTGACGATGGAAGAATAATGTGGAGACCCGTGTGACCTGTGATGTTGATAGAGTTTGCTTGTGAAAAGCTGGGCTTTCGTACTGGGCCACTTGCACTGCTCATTTCTTTATTGTAGTTTTTGGGAAACGAAGGCAAATCTCCTATAACGTCTACAGCACTCTCATCAACTGATGGTGTCATTAGGTTGGCAGGTGTAGTCGCCATGGACGACTCGGTCGACGAAGCTAAGGACAGCTTTGCATCCGCAGCGAGGCGTTTCTGTACTGCCAGCTCAACCGCGTCGTTGATAGATATGCCAGAGCCATTGTTGTTGGTATTCTTGAAGCGGAATCTAGCTTTGGGAGCGATCTTAGATCTAGCTTCTTCGAGGTTTTCCGAGAGAGCTTTGATTGCCTATCTATGGTTAGCATGGCACTGACTATAGCTTTTCCTTCTCACCTGAGAATATGCCCGTTGGTCATAGGCGGGAATGAAGTCCGTGGCACTTGCAACCGCCTTAGATAGTGTGGTGATACTGGCAAGGCAGTATTCGACAGCGTCAAGTCTCTCACCACCAGTCGAGAAATTCTGCAGCTGGCTGATTTGCTCCTGCACAACTAGTATCATGTAAACAACGTGCCAAAAGTGTACAAGTTCATGGTGGCTTGACATACGCGTCACTTCTTGTTGGAACCATCTATAATATCTTTCCTTCAAATCAGAAGTAGACCCCACCGCTGCATTGAATGGTGAAATAGGGGCACGAGTAGCCATTGCTTCTCACGTTTATCAACTATCAAGAAGACTTCAAAGTCACTTGGTATGATTTAATCACAGGCGGGGGTGGCAAAACTGTTTACAAACGGAAGTACACGAGCTTCACTTTGTGGTGGGAATTCGTAGGAAGTCGATCCACAATCTTGATTTTGGGAGAATTTTGAGATCAACTCAGGTTTCACAGGACGAAGTCGACCAAGCGCAAAAGTGTACAAAGTGACTTGAGACTTTTGAAATTCGAATAAATGAGATTGAATGAAGAAGAATGAAGGGTGGACATGAATATCATATCATGATTGTATTACTATTTTGGATTGCGGGGTTATTGTAACCTCCTGACTTAGCCTACTGAGGGGGAACCCTACCTCGCAAGTGTTCATAAGCGCCACCTACACGTGATAGGCTGCAGTTGGCAGACTTGGGACGTTCTCTATTTGAAGCTTTTGATTGGTGACTGGCTTGGCCTATCAGTCCCGAAAAATTGGTCCATATCGAGACGAAATATAATCCGGTTCGAGACCTGTACGTTCATTTTATTTTCCGCGCCGATGATTCCTTGTAGTAAAGGGCTCTTGGAATGTATCGTCTACTTGATGCACGCAATCTGGCTATCAAATGAGTGCTCACTGTATGGTGTCTGTAACCGGAGTCTCTCAAAATACTGGAACTGCCGAAGCGTCATGTAGGCTGGTACTTAGCAGCACCATTACAACTGTCCAAAGTATCTAATGATCGATTCCCAAGTCCCTTGTATATGTACATTGTAGTCCGAGACCCCCGCCGGTATCGATTGGAGGCTTTTATGATTTTGCTGGCACGTCAATGCCGTATCTCTGCTTGATTCTCTCTCTTCTCCTCTCATCATAACCAGGCCCATAGATGCCTACAATAACGCGTTATTACTATCCGGGCTTCGCTGTTCGGTAGAATGTTCACATACCTCTGCCCTCTCCCAGCTCTGCCACGGTCTGCTCAATAGGTACTCGTCGGTTCTTCCTGAGAAACTCTTTGCGCTCGAACTCATCGAGTGTGTGATCCTGCCTGTATCCCGCCAATGTACCACCGGTATAGCTGAACGCACTAAGTACAACACCCGTTAAAGCACCAAAGCCAAGTACTGCTGGGGTTGTTCCGACTGGTCATAGATAAGTACACGGTCACTACGGTTGCAAGACCTTGCTACTCACATCGCAAGCCCAGGACCGAGCCGGCCAGAAATCCACCGATGGCCTCGTTATAACTGTCGTCTTTCTCTCGCAAGTTGGCTGAAGCATTTTTGGTGAATTCGTAAGTTCCTCCCATGGCAGCTATACGATGTCAATAGCTTTCTCTTAGCATCTGCAAATAAGGCTTAGAATACCGAATATAAGTGCTGTGCTTCCTGTTCTCGTGAAGACAGCCAAGGCTCCCACGTTCCTCTTCGTCAAGGTATTTTGAATGGAAGATATCAATAGACCGGCAGATCCAGTAATCATTAAGCCATTGAGAGCGGCCTTGATCGAATCCTTGGGATGATATTCTCCATTTCCTGGTGCCATTTTGGGCGTGCGGAGTCAGAAGATCTTGAATTGTTTGTCGTAAATTGGTACCCCAGATACGTCGTTGCTAGAAGTTGATGGTGCATGGAGCTTTACGCGGAATATGCCGCTAAATTTAGAGTTATGGTTATGGACCACATCCGCAGCCGCCATTGAAACTCATATCACCTTTGAGTATTCACTTTCAAGAGCATATAGAATCTTTCTGCTGCCATGTCTACTATATGAGAAAACATACATGCATATGCCATCGAACAAAAGTTCATTCTCAATCTGTACAAATAACAACTTCTACTTTATTTCCTCTACTAGTTTAAGGCTTCACTCGTGTTACTGTCCTCTTCTTTGTGCTTAGGGTTACATCAGTTTGCCTAAAACTTTTGACCTTTTTAATAAGTTACACCACGCTTTAACCAACGAAGCTGCTTCCACTTTCCAATATCTTCCGAACATCAAATTACCTCAGACTCTAGTCACACTCTTTTTCCTGAGTAAAATACTACCTCTGGCTTCAGAGCTATTGGTGGCGCGGGGTAAGAGGCGCGCAAAACGACCGAGTTGGTAATCTGCTGCTGAACGTGCAGCAGAGGGACCAGCAGAAACGTGAGACCTGCTATGCACAAAATAGAGTTGGGTCCTGGCCCAGGTGAGTTTCTAGGAAACTTGGAGCCTTGTCTCCACGTCGCAGCTTGTATGAAGTGGACTAACAACCGGTGTCCATCTAGGGAAGTCGGCGCCTAGATGGATTCGCGATCTTCTTGACTACGACCCCAGATATGTCGGACAGTCTGGTAAGAACCTCTTGATAGATCCAGCTCCACAGTTCAGACCTGTTGGTCACCCGTCGCGAAAGGGTCCGCTCGATTGTCAACATACGCTCGTGAGGAAGGACTCTCAGTCAACTTGCCCAACACCGAACGTGCAGCCAGATCCTACTACAAGGTATGAGATCGCCTCTCATTGCTCGATATGTCGGCATCATTTTTTGATTACGGTCGACTACCGGGCATGGCAAGATGGCCAAACTCCTTGCAATCTGCAAGATCCGAACAACCCGCTTCATCATCTTCGACCTTTGGAATCCAAGATCCCAAATAATACCGAAGACAAATACGATACTTTCCTTGAGGCACATCGGTTTGCATGCACAGGAGTAGCTTGTCCCGTCATAGTGGAAGCAAAGATAATTCCGCCTAGGATCTCTAAGGACATGCTCGATCTGGTGACGGATCGTCAGAGAGTAATTGCCCGCGGTGAGAAGGTTATCCAGGCCGAGCCAGATAGATTTGACGGTTGGAGGCCGCTTCTACCCATCCAAGTGTTGGGCAATCTAAGAACATATCTTCAGGATGCCAAGGTTGAGAAAGCGAAAAGAAGGATTGATGCAAGGAACAAAAAGTTTATACTAGGATTAGGAAATGACTGTGAGGGCCTAGTGAAACATTTAGATTTTTTGCCAGTGTGGGAGGAATCCCCAGAAGGAGTATGTTACTTGTCGGTTCTGTTATGGTGGACGTCCAGTCCCGCTGACATTGCTACAGGCCCAAATGTTCTGGACTATACCTGAGGTTGATGATAGAAACCATAATTTCATTGACGATGCCCAAGTCGAGCTCGACATGCAGCTCCTCAGACGGCCAGATGAGGAGCGCAGGAAAGCCAACTTCACAAAGATCGTCATTTCTTATCCGTCTGCTGATGTCGACATTCAACGTAGTTTGGGATGCTACGGTTATCCAACCAAATCTAGGAGTTTTAGCCACGTTGTTGAAGATGTAGAGTCGATTGAGCACCCTTATTATGCTAGCTTAGGCGCATTGGAAACTTTTACGGATGCTTTGATATCTTGGGCTTACGATCGGCAATGCGAGTGTGATCCTCAAAACAAGCCATATTATCTGGACTGCTTGTTAGACATCTCCACGGGACGCAAGAGTTCTGACCTTGAATTGAAGGCTACGACGGTTGTTTCTACTGGACAAGTGAGCTTGAAAGACATAAACCAAGCATATGCATTCTTTGGGATAAAGAAAATTCATGCTGAAGGAGATGACCACATAATTGGTGTTTACAAATCACGGATCGAATCTGCCCCACGCCAGAAGGACGAAGCACGCGCCTGTCTGCTAACGATTGCCAAAGATAGAGGAAGCAAGACCATCGAAGCGGTAGCTAATGATAGATCCATGACCTATGAAGAGGCGCTCGAATATTTGAGCGTAACCTCAGATACTGCATCTGATAGCATCGAAGCTGCAGCAATCGCGTTGGTAAGATATAATTGCTGCCAGTCAAAATTCATGATTAGGATGCTAGCTGACGTTGATAGTCTTTCGAAGGTGATAAGGTGCAGGTTGGCAGAGCTCTGAGAGCTATCGCGAACAAGCGAGGCAATGATTACACACTCCAACGCGCAGCTACCGCTATGGAGTCTGGAAACGCAGAATCAAATCTTGACGTTGGAGAAGCTTATAATCGCCTTCAAATCAATGATAGAACAGCGCCGGACGACACCGTGCTGGCTTACTACCAGAGTTTATCGAATGGTGCTCCGGCTGGGTCTTCGGATAGTTATACGGAGGCATTCAAGGTGATTGCACACGACCGTCAAAGTAGCTATCTGCTAAGAAAGCTTGATGATCCCAACGCCGACGTTCAAGCAGAAGGTTCCTCACCAAGCCAACCTGTAGGTCTCGACAATATTGGTAACACGTGTTACTTGAACAGCTTACTGCAGTACTACTATACTGTAAAAGCTATTCGAGAAGTGGTGATGAACTTCGAGCATATTCGCATGCCACTTGATGACGAGAGTATTAAGAAGAAACGTGTTGGAGGTCGTGCTGTAAGTAAGGCAGAAATCATCAAAGCTCAGAAATGTAAGTTCGCGCCCCAACCTTCGATAAAATACAATTTTACTGATCATGGCCAGTTGTGGACGAATTACATGACCTGTTCGAGAACTTGAAGACAGCATCAACAAGATCGATAAAGCCAACTAGGGAACTAGCCGAATTGACAATTTTCAGCTCGGCTGCAGAAGCAAACTTCCGTCGAGCTTCGATTAGTAGTCCCAGCGAACCTCCAAAAATCACCTCCATATCCCACTATCCCGTCTACGGACCACAAGGACCACCGACCTCTACCTTACCTTATTTCCCTCCGCCTCCAACATCTTCAGATGATGACATTGAAATGGTAGATAGGCCAGGAGAGAAAGACACAGAAGCTGCTGACGACAGCAGTGAGGGAACCCTGGTAGACTTGGATCCGCTTCCTTCATATTCTGATGTTGTGGGACATACAAGCGAGGCGGTGGAAAAATTCGCAGACATCAAAGGAGAAGATTCAAGCGGTACTTTTGATGATGCCGTAATGGTCAATGGTGACAATGTGTCTCCGGCATCAGAACTGATTCCCGCAGCCCCAGAAAAACCGCCGCCAATTCCACCGAGGAACAAGGCAGGTCTTTCTATACAAACAAATGAGCCGAAAGATATCATAACCGACGATGACTTATGGAAATTTGGTTCTCAGCAAGATGTCACAGAGGTCATCGGTAACGTCATGTTCCGATTACAGTGTGCCATCAAGCCAACGAGCATTGATCCTGTTTCTGGAGAGCAAATCGACAGAATCAGAGATACATTTTACGGTGCAAATGCCTCATACATTCGGAAGTCTGCAAAGCTGGAGAAGAAAATCGAACCTTGGGCAAATCTTATCGTATTCCCAGACGAGAACAAATCTCGGGATATTTATGAGGCACTGGATGTTGTCTTCGACGAACAGGAAGTGTCAATAGATGGGGCGGATCACCCACAGTATGCCTCAATCACAAAACTGCCTCCTATTTTACAGATTCAAATCCAACGCACACGCTACGACAACGTCAAGCACACCGCCTACAAAAATAGAAACGCTGTGGTATTTCCAGAGACTATCTACCTTGACAGATACATGGACTCGGAAGACTCTGATTCTACCCTGATGCGCCGACGTCAAGAGGCTTGGAAGTGGAAGGCTCATATACAAACCCTAGAGGAAAGACAAAGAGCTCTCGGAGAAGAGAAAAAAGACGAAGAGCTTTCTGTTTCTGAAGCATTGTCCGCTGTTGGTGATATCACTAAGGGCTTGCAGGAAATGGAAGATTTCGAGCTCGATCCTACACTCCCTGGATTGATCGAGGACCGACTTGCTCAAATCACACAGGAGATAGAGCGGAACAATGAGGAAATCCGTCAACTCAAGCAAAAGCGCAACGAACAGTTTACCAATATGAGACAATACGAATACAAGCTTCAGACGGTATTCATCCATCGTGGAGAAGCAGGTGGCGGCCACTACTGGATTTACATCTACGATTTTGAGAACGATATATGGAGAGAGTATAACGACGAATATGTCACCGAAGTTAAAGATCGCCGAAGAATCTTCGAACACACTGCCGGTGGTGCGGGCGGAACTCCGTATTATCTCGGCTATGTACGCAGCGCGGATGTGAAGGATCTAGTTGGAGCTGTTCATAGAGAAGTGAAGGAAGTGCAGATGCCGGATGTTTCTTCGACCAATTCATGGGCAAATCAATTAGAAGATGGTGTTGCGAGGGAGGAAGATGTGTCGAGCGCGAGACATGTCGAACATGTCGAGCCCAGAGCCATTTTACCGAAGTCGGACTGGGAAGATAAGTCGGGGGCGGGCGCGCAGTGGTATGGGAAACAGCAGGGCGGGTTTGATCACAGTAATGAGATGTGGTAGGTGCAGGGTAGGGAATGGATGGTCTGGCGGGCGAGATTGGACTTGGACTTGGACGGGGCATACATATATGGTTGTGATTGTGCTTGCATGGCGTAATATCCAGTGCGCTGTGTTGTGGGTGGTTTTTGCAGCGCAAAGTAAATGGAGGTATGGGTGCTCTGATCTGCTAGAGAAATGGCTTGGAGCGAAATGGACGATGTTATGAAAAAATGTATGTTCTTTTGCGTCCGAGTAGATGACTTTTACATATGTGAGAGCTTAGCTTTGTGTAGTAGCTCGTTTTTTTGAGGGGGCTGAGGTTGGGTGTTGTATGTATGTATGGATGGATGGATGTATGTATTCGTATCGATACCATCGTGTTGCGTATATATTTGCTTGTTTGGCTGGCTGGTTAGTTGTCTGGCTGTCTAGGTGTATTCAGTGCGGTTCTTGAATGAGGCTTTTTTTCGTTTCGGTTTGGTTTGGTTGTGATGTTGTGTGGTGAGTGAGATGGTGCTTGAAGTTGTGCATGTAAAATTGAGGTGAGGTTTATGGTATCGTCTTTCGAAACTGGGTTTGCCTTCTATGTGTGTAGGTAGGTATCTATAGGAATGAAGGTAGGAAGGTAGGATGGGTGGCTGGAGGAAGAAAGTATTTGACGGAGGAGAAGCTTTTGACATCCAAGCTATGTGTAAGAGCTGCTGAGATACTGGGTTAGGTATCGGTTTAGGTAGGGATGGGTGGATGGGTGGATGGGTGGATGGGTTGGTGGGTGATGGATATAAGTTCGGCGTAAGTGTAGTCTATCGGGGGAAGAGAAGGGAAGGAAAGGGAAGGGGAGAGATATTATGCTTGGTCGGGTATAGGTAGGGATGGTATTTGAGATGGGGAGATCTTGGGTGATATTATGATATGACGGGATGGGATAGGATGGGTGGTAGAAGCGGAGGAGGTGGTGGAGGGGATGGGGGAGATGGAGGAGGTTGCGTGGTGTATGGGGTATGGGATTGTGATATTATGTGTGGATGAGAGATGTGGTAGAAGGTTGCGGTATAGCGTTGGCTATGGGGTTGTGGTATGAGAGAGGGGAGGGGTGTGCGCAAAGAGACTTGTACATATTGCGTGTGAGAGCTGTGTATGTGTGTGCGCGTATACACGAGTTAAGGATGTGTATCGGTGAGGTGTGTATGTACACAAGCTAGAATGGATAAAGGAAAGTTGTGTTGTTCTTGATAGTCGCGTCGTGTACGAGTTCTGCGTCTGTCTCTTGCTATCCTATACTATGCTACCACTGGAGTGGCGGGTTACAGCAGTGGCAAGTGAGCGCCTAGGTAGGTGCATTCGCTGATCAGGGGGGAGGTGGAGAAAGTCAATTGGAGTGGCTCAGCTCAGGGTGCCAGGGGAGCAGGTGCCACTGCTTGCTGGCCTGACTCCCTGAACAGGGGAAGCTGCACTGAGTAGCGGTGATGGGAGATGCAGCATAAGCGTGCGTGTTGTGACTGAGAAGAGGATAGGACAGGGTAAGGGAAAGAGTAAGATTGGTCTCTCATGGTGGTAGTAAGACTGAGCTTTCCGGAACCCGTGGCCAATGATGTTGAGAATTGGGATTTATGGAGGTGTCTCATCTTACTGGTTTGATGGTAAAGGGAAAGTTGTCGACAATGGGATTATGGGAAACGGGGTTGTCTGGGTAGGGAGAGATAAATGAGCTGAATGTGCTTAGGACTGATATATCGATTGACCTACCTAGCATGCATAGGAGGAGCCCAGCAACAGCTAATCATACGCCGTTTTTTCTGTATCAGTGTCCTTGACAACCTTAGTGGACGTTGGGAATTCCGTAAAATGTGCACATCCTCTGTGGATATACATGCACTGTTAGCCCGTTTGTTCCACAGATACACAGTATAGCCTTGATGGACATGTCACGGTAACAAGGACATAGACACAAGCTCCTCAGAGCCTCTATATCTATTCCAAAATAAGCGCTGAGCGTAGAATCTCAAGATATTCACAGGCAGCAAAACATTTCGCCTGCTTCCCACTCAATCAAAACCCCCGAAGCGAGCACATTTACTCCACATGAACAATATTCAAAAAGAATCTACATCTGCAGCGCAAGCGAGCACATACAAGACCCAACAATACATTTGATCAGTTTAGAGTTTCGGCTATTGTAGCAAACAAATCGAACATTTGGAAAAGAGAAAAAAATTCCAAGCAAAACTGATCCGGTCCACATCCGAGAAGTTCGTCTTGGCCGAACGCAACGCAACGCAACGCAGTGGATGAATGGATCATGAGTTTCCACGAACGATTTGCCGACGTGCTAAAATGGATATCGGCATCGCCCGGCGACCCCGAACCAGAGCCGGAATGCAGTTTCCTTCTCAACGACCGTTTGTAGACGAAGAAGAAGAAGAAGAACCACAATTTTCTTTTCAGTGGCTGTGGTGGGAGGCAAAACTATTGCCAGAGTTAGGGGGAGGGGGGCGTTTGATGGGTATGTTACCGCGGATATGGAGAAGGAGGAAAGGAAGATGTACGAATGCAAGCAAGCAGTTGCTGCTCTGCTCAGCCCTCACGCATGCACGTGTAGGGAAATGGGAATGGCAATGGTAATGGCAATGGGAAAGGAAAAAGCCACCAATACTTCTGACAGCTCTTCCACGTACTGTATTGTATGTACAGTATCTTCATGGATACGGGGTACATACGGATGGATGCTAGCTGCTAGCTAGCAATTGCTTTTTGGTTTTCAGCCCCTACCTACCTTAGGTGCTACCCTAGTAATTCATTCCCACTCTCGCTCACTTCTCCCCACGCATTCACCTCAAGATCCTGTACTGTATCCATCAGCTCTTGCGCGCACGGCGGGATCTAGAATCTAGAGTCTCTAGATGGCACGAGATGATAACGCAGCACATCGTACACCAAGCCTGTCCGAGAGCGAACCCTTATCACGCGTCCCCTAAAGCCAGGGATCCCTATCCTCTCTTACCCGGGTGAGATTTTAAGCATGAGCATTGAGCATTGAGCATGAGCATTGAGCATGAGCATTGAGCATGAGCATCGACCCTCCTCCTCCGCTCGCTCGCTGGTTCGCTCGCCAAAAGAGCGGATGATATTCCGAAAAAGGTCGATTTTACTTTTTCCCTTTCCTGCGTGTGTGCGTGTGCGTGTGCGTGGGCTGAGCTTAACCAAAATTACCTCTCTCTATCGTCTAATGATTACTTATCCTCATGTACGAAGTAACATTGTGCAGCGCATGGGGGGTTAGTGTGGAGGCTGAGACTTGGCGTACTTGTCCCTTTCTATCTAGCAGAGGGGACCCATCGCACCCCCAATCCGGACGAGGATGCAACAGACAGACACGAGTGCATGTGGCCATTAGCCGGTGGCCAATAGGTACGAAGCGCTTGCACGGCTAGCTACAGTAAGGATGCGATGCGAAGAAGCAAGAGGAAAAAAAGGAAATTCACCCGCCGGCGCATGCAAATGCAAATGCAAATATCGCGTGGTTCTGGTGTGCGTGCGTGGTGGTGTTCGTGTTGGGCCCACGGGTGACATGACGTCATTTGTCCTTACTTGTCCGTCGTTCAACCCTAACTTTCCTTACCTGTACAACTTCCAGAAGACGTATGGAAACACGAGTAGGTGAAGATCCTGACTTTCTTCGACCATGATCGCCTCTGGACTTATGCCGTGGTGAATTGTCGGGTCGTTGGGTGTAACAGGGTGCAAATGCAAATATAGATAAATGTTCTAAAAAAAGAGACGCCGTCAGAGACGAGTATCAGTGCCGCATGCGTTGATGATAATCATGGCGGTGCCAGCCCGCACGTCAAACTGTAACCTTTTCCTGGAGGAAAAATGCACGCAACTCAATGTAATGCATTGGTGGTTATTAGCAGAGTAGAGTCTCACCGGCTGGCGTGGCAAAACCCGTCCTTTTCGGTTGCTGTTATTGACAGCGATTAGTTACTAATGTTTTCTCTCTGATACTGTAAATTTTATTTCCCCCCCTCTTTCGACCGGAAGGGCCAGCCACATGGCTCAAGAGCGGCAGAGGGCAGAGGGCAGAGAGGAGCACGAGAAAAAAATTGGGTGTGCAAATTTGAATTACAGTATGATTGACAGGCGCCCACCAGTCCTAATCCCCACAGTGATAGATGATAGGGCAAGAGTGGAAATATGAAGTCCTTCCGATCCATGTCTTTCATTTAAGGCTTTACTGTAGTATGGGCTCGACGCTGGAATGTTCCATCATTCATCATCCATCATTCATCATTCATCCGCCATGCGGACCACTCTCAGCCCAACCCCCTGTCAGCAGCGGTGTAAATTACGTTCGCTTGGGGCCTCCTTCAAAATTGCTTTGCGCGGGACCGAGAGAGAAAAACGGCTGTGGAAAACGGCTGTGACGTACAAATACAGGACGCGAAATCTCACCCCGTTTCCGCCGTGTACAACACATGATTTTGGACAGCTCACCGCGAGGTGTGGCGCTGGAAACGAGAAGATCAGACAGACTGATCTGGAATGCTGCTTTGATATTCGCGGCTCCCCATACTTTTGTACCATAGGGCATCCCATCACTTTTAGATTTTGTGCTTGTGCTTGTGCTTGTGTGTTGCTCAGCCTCCCCCAGAGTACCAGAATCCCGGAAAGTGACTTTTACCCTCCCGTAAGTAACGAGTAGAATCAGCGTGATAGGCGAGCGAGTACGTGGACATTGTGCCGGAAGAAAAAAAGAATCTAGCCCCCCAGCCAGGCAGAGCGGCCTTCCCTGACGAGTGGAGATTTGGTGTGCAGTACTGTAACCCCCCACACAAAGGCGGTTCTCGTCCTTCACAGAGTTCAGCTAATCTCAGGCCTAGGACCAAACAAGGTGCTGATTTGATGGATTCGGAGATCGGATATTAAGAGTATCGTTTCGAAGCGACGTGCACTTCCGCATGCGTAAGGAGGTGATTTGTTGTGAAAAACTCCTCACTCTTAACTTCTCAGATAAGAGACTTATGACGAACTGGACTGACTGACTGCCGGATTGACTAACTTAACTGACTGACGTCCGAGACTCTGAGGAGCCATATCCTTCCTTTGATCGAGTTTGATGTGTACAGAGTAGAGCATCGGGATACTCCTTCATGTCTTTCTTAGAACATAGTCTCACTTACCGCGTCAGAGCAAGAATCCCTGTGCATCTACAAGTACCGGAGAAATAAAAAGTCAAGGTGTGTAAGGTGGATGTAAAGTTGCGTCAAACGCTGATCTTTTTCCCAAGAGCGATGAAATGCTCGGGTAACAAACAGATCAGGGGACCTCCAATAAATGCCACAGTGGCTAAAAACCCAAACCAAACAAAGCACAGGTGGCTCATCGCGCATCGCTCATCGCTCATCAGCGCGTCTTTGTCTGCTCAACGATCTGCCGTGGAGACGACAGAAGTGCCTAGGTGGGCCATGAATCTCTTGAAACTCGGCACGCTCCAACCCTATCAAAGAACGCTAGACCAATCATTTGATCAGTAAACCGTGAGTAATAATAATGAGCGGTTATGCTGGCATGGGAATGGGCTGTGGACGTCAATTTGACCGAATTTAGCCCACCGTTCAAACACTCATACAGTAGGTTTGTGGCTGGTCACTACGGCACGTATGCGCGCAAGAGTCTTGGGACTGGCCCCAAGTCGGATGGAAGCTGCCGGGCAACGGTAAAACGGCCTGACGAATTTAGAGATGGCGGATAACGAACAAGACATGCGTCCCGGAGCCCGCATCAACCGAACCATTCGATCAGTGTTCCCGCTAATCAGATCCGCGACTATTCACAACAAAGAAAGGATCGTGTTGATCATTGTGGCTGTCGGTGGCTGTGCTGAGCTTGTTGAACATCACTTCTGTAAGCTCGTAAGTTAATCGATCGCTCTTCACCTCACTTCTGCATGTAGGTATCTACCTAGCCGCACAGTAGCAGTAGCAGTAGCAGTAGCTCCAGGAAGAAGAAATGGTATTTCCCCGACCCTGATCGCCTCAGGCACTAAATCATCATCGCACGCACTTCGAGATGACCCGACGTAATCATTGGGTCTCAGCGGTCTCAGACTTCTTATTATTAAGGACCTCAGCTTTCAAATTTTTATGAACCGTTCTCCATATAAAACAGACAATATTAGTGGGGTCACGCAACTATGACAGCAGAACGACCAATCCCCCTCACCCATTCTCCATATTTTAAGCAAGGGGATAAGGAGAAACTGTTCTTTCCCGTTTGTCAAAATCTCGATTTGCACCTAATGAGCGATTTTGATAGGAACATAAGACGACCTCTAAAGACGTGACTATGGCACGGAGATGAAGTCGAATCGGGCTAGCCGCATTGCCTGAATAAGATTGAGTCTCTGGAACACTCCTCATTTGTTTCGCAGATGGATGCGCTTCCTCTGGCGGCTGCTTTCTTTGTTGTAAGTTGGAGGTCGTAACACGTGTGTGCAGGCAGCGGTAGACATTTGTTGTTGCATCTCACGGTCTGGTTTGGTCTGGAAGAACAAGCACCCGCACGAACATTTTTGTCCCGAGTGAGGCTGTGCTCTGCGATCGCCACTTTTGGGCGACTATCACTTCTCTCTTCATCACAGCTGTGGCTAATGCTCTGACCGGATGCCGCTTTGACATGGCCCTCCGTGCCCCATGCCTGCACTGATCCGACAGCCCATTACAGTAGTGCCTATCACTTTCCGGTCGCCGCCTGGAAAGGTTCCTTTCGAGCGTGCGTCTTTGCGTCTTTTTACTCTTGGGGAGAGGGACCCCTAAGATCCTTCTCCCCTTCCCTTTCCGTTCCCTTGTCTGCTGCTCCTTACGAAAGATCGATCGAGCCCATCAGACGAAGAGAAAGACCGAGGAGGTGGGAGTGTAGTGTAACGCAAGTACTAGGTATACGGTTGCAGAACGACTAAAACAACTGCGACTGCTGGCTACTAGCTGCTAGCTAGCATACGTATCAGAGGTGGCTAATCAGGTAATAATAAACAAAAACAGCTGCGAATAATAAAACCTAATACCCTACGTTCCGTCTACTACTCCTAGTTGGGTAGGGAAATATGGGAAATATGGGAAATATGGTCACTGGTCAGAGCTCATTTGCTTTGTCGCTGCTTTGCATCACTACGTGCATGCTTTTCTTTGCCGGCGCGCGGAGAGATGAAATTCATCTTGGGCTTGCCCTTGCCTAGGCTGGACGCAGTTACCGTTTTTATTGATTGGTTTTATTTATTAAATCCTCCGGGAAATCCCAAATATCCCAAATGTCCCAATACAAAACAAACCCATTGCTTGCTGGTATACATCATTACCCTCTACCCATGCAAACTCAAACCCTTCCTACCTTCTTCTTTCTTTGCTAGAAAGACCAATACCAAAGCGTCTTTAAGGCAGTCAGTCTCCAGTCCTTCTTAGTCTTTTGGTCTGCTCTGTTAGTCTGTTAGTCTGCTAGTCTGCTAGTCTGCTTCGTACAGTCTCCATCTTCGAAAGGCTCCATCAAACTGGAGTACACCAAGCACCCAAGTAGCCATCTATACTCGTACCGGCCGGTTGATAAATTATACCTAAACCCCCATCTACCTGCTAGGTATCTACTCACGGCTCCTCGCTCCTCGCTCACTCTCTCACCACATGCATAAAATTACAACTTAGATATCTTATGCCGCCCATATAATCAAAGCCTCGAGACTTCTCTCTTCCTTCTCTTACCTCTTACCTCTTACCTCCATTTCGAAAAAAGTCCGCTCTCTCGATATCGACATCTCTCCCATTCTGCCTCACCCAATAGTCAGCTCGACGGAGTTTCGCCGAAGTTTCACGTCATCCATTATCCTATCCATTCATCCTGAAAAAAACAAAATCGCATACCTCGCTACACGACTTACCCAAAATTCCCATATGCGATACCTACCCCTCGCCTTTTCCCGTCAGCTCTGAACCACTTGTTACAATTATTACCTTCGACGCCCCGAACCTCCGCAGCTCAAACAATCCCAACCTTCCAACGAAAAAGTGCAAATATCCTCACCACGATTGTCATAACTGCATGACACACTTTTAATCATATTCCTCTTCAGTTCCCAAATTCCAGATGTTTCGAAATCGGTGAGTTTGGATTTTATGTTCTTCCGATTCTGATGGGTTAGGCGCATTCTCGACTGATCGACGCGCAACACCCCTCTTGTGTTTACAACAGCCCACAGTCGAGGGACGACCTGCTTACCATCTCATCTTCTAGGACATCCTCACAAAAGCCCGGCGATGAATTTATCGCTAGCTTCCGGCAGACATTCCCCGAGGTTGCGACTGCTACATCCTCTGCTGGTGGAAACAATTCGACTCGGGCTCCTGCGCCTGTAGGTGGAAACTCAGCTCCGGACAGGCAAGTTCTCCCCTCCGTTCTCTTACCTGCAATCATGCATTCAGACACTTCACTTTGGCTTCGGAATTCGTTCCCGTTACTAAAATGGATGTGCTATTTGACCTTGTTGACGGACATCGTTTTGCGCAACTGTGAGACCGCGAGCTAACATCTTTAACCGATACAGACATCACAGCGTTGGAGGTGAAGAAATCAAAGATCTAGACCCAACACCAAGAGCACAACATGAACCATGGCGATTTACACCTTCTCTTCTGGACCCGAATTCGTTCGCGTTCAGCAACTTTGCAAACCAGCCCCCAGGTTACTACACCCCAACACCAGGTGGTACGAACACTCTCTATCACAACCAAGCTGGAGACCTGCACACGCCTGGGATGGGTATGGGCATGGGATTAGGAACGCCTCTATCACTCCCTACTTCTACTGATGGAATGCATACCAACACTATGATGGATATGTCTGCCTTCGGCCAACACATACCGCCTCACTTCCACAACTTTAACCCATTTGCACACTCTCATCAACAGCAGCAGCTTCACCAACAGTCACAACAAACTTCTTTTGCCCCGTCATCATTTGTACACCAAGATACAGGATACGAGACAATGGACCATGATGGATCTCCTATGGACGATGAGGAGGGCCCGCTTGGATCTATAGAGCAAACGATGCACCAATCACCAATGGCAGGCTTTCCCCCGATTTCATATGACATGAACATGTCTACTACATTGCCTGCGTCGGCTGAAAAGTTCCGCTTTCATGTTACACTCAATGCACCAACTGCCATGATTAAACATGCGGATGAAATTCCTGTTACATATCTCAACAAAGGGCAGGCTTACTCTGTGTCCGTTGTGGACACGGGACTTACTCAACCTCTACGCCCAGGAACCAGATACAGGACTTTCGTTCGTATATCGTTCGAAGATGAACAGCAAAGACAAAGACCAGCTGCCTGCTGGCAATTATGGAAGGAGGGACGGGGCACCAATGAAGCACATCAACGTGGTGGAAAGCTCCAGGCAGTTGAATACGTTGAAGCAAGCCAGCCTGCTGATAGTGATGACAAGCGCACTCGCGTTGAGCTGGATACTGCTTCCTTTGATGGCTTTTCCGTGATCTGGACACCAGGCGTTAACGGACTACCTGAATGCAATCTGGCGGTGCGCTTCAACTTCCTCTCTACTGATTTCAGTCACTCCAAGGGCGTGAAAGGTATACCGGTACGATTCTGCGCTAAAACTGAGATCATACCGTCCGGTTCCCCTCCATCCGGTGCCGAGTTTTCTGAGGTGGCTTACTGTAAGGTGAAGCTCTTCAGAGACCATGGCGCAGAGCGAAAATTGTCAAACGATGTCGCTCACGTCAAGAAAACTATCGACAAACTAAAGCAACAAATCAATCAAGCTGAAACTGGCATGAAAGACTTCGGAAAGCGCAAAAGGACCGGCTCTTCGAAAGTCGACCCTGCCCTACAACGACCTGGAAAGGTTCAGAAGCATAAACGAACATGGTCTATGTCCTCTGCATCTTCTGCCGGTGGACGAGCACCAATAGAGGAGGATCTGCACTTCAAGCTTCAGACTATGCAAGACATGTTCACTAGCACACGGCCAGTTAGCATACTTTATCTGCGGGGCTCAGAGCAAGACGACCCCGATCTACATCCAGTAGCTCTAGCCGGAGAACCCCTCGACTTGACCAAGGTGGATTCTCGGGATAATGCATTATGGCAAGCGAGAAGCAGCGCCCATAGCTCAACCACCGGCACAACATCATCTATCATTTCCCCCTCACCAAGTTCGGCATCACTTCATTCTCAGGTCGGGGTATCGGCATCTAATGCAACGGCACCCTGGAGCGATTTCCATTCTCTACCTTCGGCAGACCTTCACACTTCGAATCCCCAACACCTGGCAAGTCCACCTGACCAGCTCACTAAAGTTCCGAAAACGGATGATACTGGTAGTTTAAGTGGCTGGATCGAGGCACTTGGCGTAGATCCTTCTTACAATCCACCAATCATTGAACGTCCCATCAAGCCGGTTGCTTGCTTCTACATCCTCCGTCGCGATCCAGCACAACCCACTAAGCATGAATACTATCGGGCGGTATACCTGGCGGAACGAACTCTCAAGAGTTTAACCAATAGTATCGCTACGAAGTGGAACATCGAGCCTACCAAAGTCCTGCGTACAATACGTGTACTTGAACGCGGCCTCCAGGTTGAACTGGACGATGATGTTGTCCGAGAACTCACTGAAGGTCAAGATTTCATCTTGGAAGTTGTTGAAGTTAAGAATCAGCAGCCACCACCCGTCAAACGCGAGTGGGAGATGTCAATTGATGTCGCTGTAGACAGCGATACTACTGGCGCCACCCAAAACGTTGTCCATAGCGAAGGATATGAATTCAGGCTAATCTTCTAATAACTAACTTAATTTATTTCATTGTTTGTTTTATTATACCCATAGGCCCGGAGATGGTCATGTAATTGTTTGGAATCTATTGCTGGTCTAGGATTGGTAAGAGATTGGGGTGGCAGGGCGTCAGTGTCGTTTTTTCTAAGATACCAAATTCCTCTCATGGGAATGTCTTTCTCGATAGCACAAGCATTTGAACCGTTCATCTATTGGAAGGAGGGAAACTTTTTTTTTACTTTATTTACAGAAAGTGTGGAGACTGCTTTTGGGTCTGTTCTCGAACATATGGGAGGAAGGCCAAAACGGGTCCAGGGGGGAAATTTGGAAGGGGGGCCATGTTTTTGCCTTTTTTTATGTCTGCGGAATATACGAACCGCGTTCCTTTCTTTCATGGCTTCGAATAAAAGGCCCACGAACACAATTTTTCGATGCAAATTAAATTTGTACATGTTATCATGACGAGGACGAAACCTTTTTTTACTTCTTCTTCTTCTTTTCTTCTGTCTTCCTGATCACCCTGGGGATCTCTTTCAGACTGGTACAGAGAAGGGCCACGACGGCAATGGGTGGCATCGGCGTAGTTTGGGAACAAGCAACAAATATTTTTGTTGCATCATATAGCATCACACACACACACAATACCAAATCTTCCATCCTCTATCTTACTACCTTTCCTGTCCCCATAACAAACAATATGTATGCAAGGGAAGTGAAGCCGAGAAGATAAAATAAGTGCCAAAGCTCTTGGTGTTGACAAATTAAACAAAGGCTCGAAAACTCAAAATATTGGAACTAGGCAAAGCACACCCCCGAGCCGGAGATTGCAGAGAGAGCGTAGGTGAAAAGCTTATCTGCTATGCCGATGAGGTTCTAACTCCTTTTTGAGATCTAGTTAATCAGTAATCATTAAACTTCAGCTTGGTAGCTCGTACCAGCCACAGGTTGGTTAACTTTGGGATTAGGGTTGGGGTCGGTTGGAGGGAGTTAGGGGGTGGGATGAAAGTCAAAAAATAATCATTCCATCAATCTCAAAGGGAAAGGCTATGAGATACGATAGCGTGACTTAACCTAGGGAGGGGTTACCTTACCTTTTCCCAGTCCGTCTTTTTTGCTTTCCGTCGTCCACGTTCGTAGATCGACACGGCGAGAACCGCTGGGATGGTGGATGCAACGGATGGGATGGGTTGTGCTGAGCCACAATGATCGACATACACAACCACGAAAACTATCTAAGAGCCCACGAATGCGATATGTCGTTCCTGGGGGGTGATTGGTTGCGTGCGGAAAAGGCACGGAGATGATGAATTTAAATTGCACTCGCCACAGTGAGATGGAACTAGAGGGGTGAGGGGGGGCAAGCCACGATTTGGTGTACGGTACGGTATGAGGAGGGGAGGTGAGGATGGATGAATGGTATGGTATGTGAAAATCACGCATATGCATGCACGCATGCACGCACGGAAATTTTCTACAGTACTTACCCGCAAGGAAGCTTACTGTATTGTGTTGTACTGTATGGCTGGTGAGTGAGAATTCCCGTCTAGAGTCGAGAAAGGAAAGGGAAGGGAAGGGGAGAAAAGGAGAGGTGGTCTAGACTCGAAAGCGTAGCTTGAGTTATTTAGCACGGTGTGCCTTTTTTTAAATCAAACAAACGCAA
Organism: Rutstroemia sp. NJR-2017a BVV2; assembly: GCA_002946415.1. Taxonomy (NCBI): domain Eukaryota; kingdom Fungi; phylum Ascomycota; class Leotiomycetes; order Helotiales; family Rutstroemiaceae; genus Rutstroemia; species Rutstroemia sp. NJR-2017a BVV2. The sequence continues at coordinate 189,690 of NJPS01000045.1, forward strand.
CCCAGCGCAAAATAGAGGAGCCTTCCGCACCCCTAGCTCTGGTCTGGTGCTGGTGAAGGGGGGATTCGTCAGCCCTTACTAACTTTGAGCAGAGAGAGGGTGCTCGTCTCGGTGGTTACTCCCTTTCCAATTGTGAGTGAGTGAGAGAATTGGATGAGCTAAAGCTCCTCACTAGCCACTCCTGCTGCTTTTACTCCTCTCATCTACGGCGACTTATTACGTAGATACAATCCAGCCGCGCAAGCCTCACGTTAAACAGAGGGAGCAGATAGGGCAAGCCTCATCTCGAGGGCGTGCATAAGTTTCCTGCAGCTAGCTATGTGTCACATACTGCTGTACAGTAAGTACAGTATCACATGCTATGCATTCACAGTTACCGCTTGCATTGCAGCAAAGCAGAGGATGGTCAGTAGGAGGGAATAGAGTTTTTGGGGCCTGGGGTAGGGGATCCACGTGCTTGGGCGTTTGTTTCATGGAGATGGATTTGCAGATGGAGATGTGGCGGTGAAAAGGTGCTATATTCTTTTCGTATAGGAAAGAAAAAAGAACCATAATGTTATGGTTGAGCAAAGAAGGGGAGCGCAAATCTTCACCCCTCTTCTCCCATGTCGTCACGATCAGCCGGGGAATTACCGCATCAGAACAAAAGACGCATCATCAAGCCACACTTCCTACAGTACAAAGGAATAATAAGCCACAGAAAAGAGATGACGCGCCACACTGTGGCAGAGGCATATAAGTGGTTCGTTGATCGTGGTGCAATGATGAAATGGGTGGACGGATAGGGGTAGGATCGGCAATAGTTTTTTATAGTTTTGGCGAGGGGGAGTCACTTGATCGGGAGGGTTGCTGGCAGGTGAAATAACAACACATTATACATGAGAATGATGATGATGATGATGGTGAAAAGTTAAATGAAATACAAATACTTTAATAAGTGAACCTAATGGGGAATTAAATGGAAAGAAAGAAATAGGCTGGAATATCAAATAAAAGCTTTTGGACTATGATATATGTAGGTTGTAACAGCAACTACGTTTGCACCTGTCTGCCTCCTCTCCCCATAGGTAGCCTTACGCAAATCAAGTCCACGGAATTGCAGCCTCAATCAATGACTGCCACACACACACGCTTCCCGTAGTATTAATGAGGGGTAATAAGTTTCACCATAACTCATGGATTGGAAGTGGCTGGACCGAAAGGGCAACATGCAGTTTTCAGCTAGACAGGGTCCTCGTACCTCACCATACGATACTGTAATATGTTCTAGTTCTAGAACCCGCTGAGCACATATGAATTGCATATCATACCATGGTTCATCACGTGCGTGTCTGCATGCGTGACTGGACTGGAATGCATCGATTCTGTCCAGTTGCATGCTGCTTTCCCCTTTCCTCCCCTCTCCTCCTATCTGCTCATCTCCTCGCCCTGACTCTCGACCTCGACTTCGAGCTCAAGCTCCAGAGAGAAAAGCAACCGCCCCAGCCAGCCTCGGAATTCGAGACCATGCTTCCCGGTTGTACAGTAAATCACACCACCACACCACACCACTCCACACACAGCAGACTAGACCACACCCCACCAATGCTAAGCTATACTAGCCGACGATAGCGAGTTTCCCAGAATGAACTACATTACCTATTTCCCCAGCAACCTAAGTTTAGTTAACCACTCGAGTGAAACGTAGCCACTTAGCTAGCAGCCACCCCTCCGCTCACTAGAGCTTCCATCTCCTTAAACTCAAATCACCTCATTACACCTCATCTCATTCTCATTCTATCCTATCCAATCCAGTCCTTCGCGTTCAATATAATCATACACCGACCGTCAAGCGCTCCTTCAAACACCAGTCAATACCCGCAAACCCCGCAAACGGACTTTCATTTGCTGGGTTAAGTAGCGTAAAGCAGAGTTAAGATCCAACCGCAACTCAAAAATACAACTATCCTCATTCAGCACTTCTGTATCTGAGCCATTCATTCAATCATCATTTCTTTAATCACATATTCCATTCATATGTGGCTGGGAACACCAGCATTCAAGTCAAAAACTCTATTTATATATATATACTGTATTTCCAAAATCTTGCAACCAAGTACGCCTTCATTCAGTTCCGTTAATGTTAGTTGTAATCAAAAACACGAGACCCTCTACACCGACCCGATCCAATCCCGTACTCCATTCATGCCATGCTTCGCTAAAATCCCGACGAGAATGAATGATCCAATGTGACGAACATCAAACGCCCACAGTGCCGCGCATACAATACCGTGAACAGTGACACGACAAATAATAACAATGCCACTCACTCAAACAAGAAGCCCAATTCCCTCATAAGCCCTCTCTACAGTCCTGGTACCTAGCCCCGGCACCGCCCTCAGCTGTCCCAGAGTCTTGATCAGACCTCCATCATCATTTTGCAATTCCAAAAACTCCACCACATCACGAGCCTTCTTGGCTCCGACTCCACAGAGACCCTTGATAAGCGCCACATCGCGTGAGTTGACGATATCTAGTAGATGTTTGGTGCGGGGTGTTTGCGGAGCTTCGTCTGTGAAGACTTGGAGTTTTGTTGTTGACTTGCTGGATTTAGATTTCTTGGGTTTGCTGCTGGTGCTGGGGAGAGGGAGGAAGTCCTCGTCGTCTTCTTCGAGGGCTTCTTCAGGGGCGACGAATGATGCGTCTTCGTCGTGGGATGCGGCACCTTTTCTGGATGTAGGGCGCGGTTCCTCTTCTTCCTGGAATGAACTGGCTGGGGTGGGGAGCTGTTGGAATGGAGCAGTGAGTTTGCGTGTTTCAGGAGCAGCTGATGACTTGAGTCCTGAGTTTGCGTTCATTGCCTGTATCTTTGCTTTGAGATTCTCAATCTTTTTAAGTAGTTTCTGTTGGCCAGGGAAGAAAGGCAATGCCATTCTATGATTTGTTAACAATATACCAGTGTAAATGGTGATCGAGAAGGCACTTACTCATACATCTTTAGAGCGCTACTGTCTTCACCGCGCTCTTTATGTTGTCTAGCCATGAGCAAGAATCTAAGGCCATCGGCACGTGCATCTTCCGCAGCGCCCTCCTCAACCTTCTTCTCTAAAGCTTCCAGTCTTCTCTGCACTGCTTCACTGATTTCAACGGGTGCTGAGTGTGATGGCTGTTCTAGGGCTTGACTGGCCAACATTTCAGAGACTTTACGCTCAACCATCTCCTCGATCTTAGCAGCGGAAATGTCAGATGCAGGAGGCCTGGTACCAAGAGGCGCAGGCCGAGCAAGCTTTGTTGGTCGGGAGCCCATTGCTGCATCTGATGGTCTCTTGTTGTTCGAGTTGGACCTTCGAAGCGCATTGTTTGCTGGTCTGGTTGTGGTTGGTTTGCTTTTATCAGTATACACAGAGAATGCCTTTGGGGGTTTATCAGCCTTCTGGGCCGGGTTCGCAACAGTGTTGTGGGAATTCGTAATCGGCCGTAATGGCTGTCGTTGCATGCTAGATCCGCTAACCGATGCGGTCTTTCGGGGAGGTTGAGTGAACACCACTTCATTTTCAATCTCCCTAACCTCGATACGTTTCGCCCGCGAACTTACGTTCAAAGAGGATAGAGTATCGAGGTGGTAAGACCGCAAAGGTGCGAGATTCAGAACCATGATCGTGATGCCATTGTTTTGACCCAGGCTGAGGATTCTCGTCATCTTCGATTCTCGATACGGAATCCTCTTATCGCCTCTGCCGATAGCATCGATACATTGACTCAGTACGAACAAACTTTTGTTAATGCTCGCAGATTCGATCATCCTCTCCTTCCCGTTGTCAGTCCTTCGATTGTCCTCAGAGCCAGCCAAGTCGATTGCGGACGCGGTGCTAATCAAAGTCCCATCTCCAGTAACCTGAGCAACCTTAACCATTAGTATGGCATGACTACGACTACTCTGCGCGTTGAGTTTTGTTCCTGCAGTGCTACGATTGTTGTTCGCCTCAATGTATAGCTTCTCGAATTCCTTCAAGTCATCGCAAGCTCGTTCCGACAATCCAACCACAATTGTCTTCCCATCCTTCTCCCTAAGTGGTAAACCGGCAAGTGATCGCTTCTCCGGAGGCTCGAACAGATCGAAGACTTTGTCGTTGTATATCTCATAGTAGGCCAACGTAACAGAAACTGAGGTTTCACCGCCAGAATCCTTTGCAACCTTTCTCCCGCGTCGATATATGCCGCTCAGCAATCTAGGAATAATGCCTCGATCCGCCAATTTCGTTCCACCACGCATGGTGTGTGTTTTCCCCGTTCCCGTAACTCCATAGGCGAACAAAGTTACATCGAGACCTTGAAATAGAGACTTCAGCGTGGGCGCAACCTCGTTCGTGAACAACTCCTCCTGTGTTGTTTCCATATCGTAGACGCCATTGAATGTAAAGCTAAATTCTTCCGTCTCGTTCTTAGGATTCGGTATTCGTACAACATTTAAGGTTTTGCTGTCTTGACCTTTCTCCGCGCGCACGATAGTATCTTTGTCCAATTCCTTGGGTAGAAGAGGGCGAATTCTTGCGACAACTTATGGTAAGATGAGCTTGGGCTTCCTGTGCATTTTTGTGAATGGGAATATAATACTGACCTCGAACAGACATGTTTACGGTCAAGGATACCAGGTAAGGTAACCAGGAAAAGGACCAAGGAACAAATTTGATGATTAGATGGCAGGCACGCAAAAAGCAAAACCAAATCCAAAAAAAATAGAAATCCTTACCAGCTCCGTCGAGGAGTCTTTATTATGCAATTGCTGGAGTCTTGAGTTGTTTGACCGTAAAAATGGAGCTGTATCCGCCAGGAAGTGCTTTTGCGTCAAATATTGCTGTTGCCAGAGCAACCTGCATGTCACGTGGATTGATACTCTCAATGAACATATCTATCCTGGGCAGAAAAAAAGGCCAATTTGGGAAAGTATGCTGCAGCTGATAACTCTTGTCAAACGACTATCCTAAAGATCGTAAGGTTTTCATGGACTAGATGGCTTTTGGGTATTGTTGTCGGCCTGTCATTTGCGCACCGGTGAGCATAATGCCCTAGAATCTGCCCCTGTGTTATGCTCAAGGGATTTCTTGTAAAAAGTCACATTTCGATATCTAAGGTTTCAAGTGAAATTTGAAGTGATGACGCCTACCTCCTAAACTTTCCTGCCCCTGCCCTCGGAGATAATTCATCGGGTGGGTAAATTTATCACCATGCATATTATCATATCCTACTGCGGTCCGTCAACCTCTTCTTGTCCTCCATTCCCTCTATGTCTTTCTTCTTGTAGTAATGTGGTGCAGACTCATGTAGCCAATCCGCTTTAATAGGAATACAGCTGCGCATATACTCCTTTGTTGTCTGTACTAGTTCATGATATACCATAAGCTTCACCGGAGGGTCTGTTGCCATCAATACTGACGAGGGGTGTATATACACGGTGGTGCTTTTGTTGACTACTTTGTAGCTGTCACCACTTCGTTGTAATCGCGCCGCGTTAGCAAAAAACCCTGCTGTGATCGCTTTTTGAATAGGCACAAAATTCGAGGCACCGCAGCTAGATATTGTAATTTCCACACGTTCACAAAGCTTGGCGAGTTGGTCTCGAATATCTCTGACCCGAGTGAGAGATCGCTGTTGGAGGAAGTTTTCTTTTGCCCAAATAGTGCTGAAGTCACTATCCACCCACTGATTCCAAATGTTCAAATAAGTGAGATGATCACCTCCTTCCTTGATCGTGAAGCGTGCTCGTGCACTATCTGCGTGTACTCTCTGTTCTCCTTTGGGTCGGAAAAACAATGCTGAACTTTCACCTAGCATTGCCATTATACTCAACACTTCGTCGGAAGAGCCTAGGTCGTTCGACGCAATAATTGCCCTTGCAACCTGAGGATCAGTTGGGAACTCGGCCATTTGCCTACCAACCTTGGTTAGCTCCCCTCGATCGTTCAATGCAGATAAAGCATAGAGCTGATTGAGGGCACCAATCAAGGTCTCTGTAGGGGGAGGGTCCATAAAATCAAAGCTCAAAAGGTCGTTGATGCCAAGTGATTTAAGTAGCAACACAGTGCTATTCAAATTTGTTCGCTGGATTTCAGGAGTAGTACTTTCTTCCATTTCGTTCATATACGCCCATTTAGTGTATAGACGAAAGCACTTCCCAGGTCCTACACGTCCAGCACGGCCACTCCGTTGGTTCGCAGATGCCCGTGAGCATGCTACTGTAACGAGTTTGGACATTCCAGTTGCCGGATTGTAAACATTCTCTTTCACAAACCCCGGATCAATAACATATACGATACCGTCGATAGTTAAACTGGTTTCTGCAATATTAGTTGCTAGAACAACCTTTCTTGCATCCTTTGGAGTTGATTCGAAGATTTTGCTTTGTAGATCAGTTGGGAGATTTGCGTAAATGGGACAAATGATAAGCTCGCGAATTTTCGAACCTAACTTCTTTTGAATGTCACTGATCCGCTCTTCGGCTGTCTCTATCTCCTCTTGTCCTGTTAAAAATATCAGCACATCGCCGCTTGGTTGAGAGATATGGATCTGAAATAGCGTGGTAATAGCAGCAGCAAGGTAATTTGCTTCCGGTTGAGGTGTGTAATAGATCTCGACTGGGTAGGTGCGGCCTTTTACATTGAAAATAGGAGCATCATCGAAGAAGGTCGAGAAAGCCTGTGCGTTAATTGTGGCCGAGGCAATCACAAGTTTGATTGGTCTTTCTTTGGCGAGATCTTTGAGGAGAGCCAGGAGGATGTCAGTATGAACAGTTCGCTCGTGAGCTTCATCGACCATAATCACCTGATATTCGTCCAAGGAAGGCGACATCATAACCTCTTTCAACAGATGTCCATCTGTCATGTATTTAATCAGCGTTTTGTCGCTGGTGCAATCTTCGAACCGAATAGCATAGCCAACTTCATTGCCAAGCTTGGACCCCATCTCTTCGGCTACACGTTGAGCAACAGACATAGCAGCAACTCTCCTTGGTTGGGTTACTCCGATTTTCATCCCTCCCTTAGTATAGCCTGCTTCATGTAGATATTGGGGCAATTGAGTAGTCTTCCCTGAACCCGTCTCGCCCACGAGGATTATCACCTGGTACTGCTCAAGAGCAGCCAGAAATTCATCTTTGTAAGCGTATATTGGAAGGCCTTTTCTGGTTTCCTCGATAGACTGTGCCTTTTTCTCAGCCGCCTTCAACTGTTCCCCAAGAAACATTTTTTCTCTATCCAAGCCTACACCCTCACCTGGCAATTTCGATTCCATAATCCATTTGATCCCTTGGTCCTCGTCCAAAATGTAATCATATTCGCCTCCGTCGACTCGTTCAATGCTTTGGATCTGACTTCTAGCTAGCGCTAGCTGCTGTCTATCCCACTCGTCATGCTCAGTGACGAACTTTTCCTGGCCATATTCATCTCTCTCAATGTAGCGTTTATATAGTGCATCTTGTTTCTTCTTCTGGTCGATTTTGCCTTTCTCTGTGATATAATCATCTGGAATGGCATAACCATCTAAATGATCATCAATCCTTAGTCTTTCATCAGCAAGTCGGAGAAGCTCTCGATTCTGGGCAAATTGTGATTTCTCTCGCTCCGACAAATCAGAATAAGGATCGTTCAGCTCCCTTGTCTCATCTTCGACTTGTTTCCTCAGCAAAGCTAGTTGCTTCGTCTCGCGTTTCTTCAGGTATTCTTGTCTAGATCTTTCTCTAAGATCTGGCATGGCAACTTTCCTTGCAGCAGTATCATCAGCCAAAGCTCTTCGCTGTGCCGTAACGGACTCCTTCGCAGAGGATCTATCCTCGAGGATTTTCTTCGATTTATCGGAATCTTTCGACAGTAGCCTCTGCGTGAAAGCGTCTTTCTCTTCTTGGTCTCTCCTTCTTTCTTTCTCTGCTTCCGAAATGTCGTCGTCGGAATTGCTTGTTCTCACTCGTTTAGAAGCAGGCTCTCCGGATTTTGGCTCTTCTTCTGAAAGATATTCCTCGTCACCCCATCGGTCTTTAAAATCGTTGTTATCTTTTTGTCGGTTAGTTTTCGACCGCTGCTCTATCTTGGGAAAAGGGGACCTTTCTCGATGTCTATCGCGCCGGGACGAACTCTCGCGATGATGCTTCTTCTCTTTCTTCTTTGCCACCACCTTCACTGGACCTATCTCGTCCTCGTCCATAGGAAGAAACATATAACTTTTGGAAACCATGTTGTGTACTAGGTGAAGTGTAAAGGTAAGTTACGAGTTCCCGCCTCAAGGTTATCCAGTGAACGAAGGTTAAGATTAACGAAGTGACAGCCTTGCGATGCGGCGCACGTGCCAGTTAGAAAGTGCATGGGGATAGCACTAATCGCCGAATAGACTGAGATTTCGCCCGGCTCGGCCAAACAGTGCGTAGGATGGTCCGTTCCGTCTTTAATTCAATTCTTAGCGAAGTAAAGTAACCTCACCTCAACTCTCATCTCGTTGTCCAATCTTCGATGTTATCAGCTCAAGAATACCATCACCCCAACTACTACTTTAGGTATGCTTGGCTCGAGATCAACGCATTGCCGTATCAGTCAAAGCTCGAGATGAGAGTGATTCGATGCTGCGCCGCAGTAAAACAGCGTTGTTTGTTGGTAGAGAAGCGATGAAATATTTTGCAGGTAAATCACTATCAATCGTAAACAAAACACCAAGTGGGAAATCATCATTTCCTAATGTAAGGCACCATGTCTTCACCAAACTCCATTCCCCAGCATCAAGCCTTGCGTCTCAACCGTCAGCCATTCAAGCTTCTTTACACCACTTTCATCCTCACCACCCTGCCACTCCGCATCTTTGCTATTCTCCTATACTACATCCCAAAATTTACTCGCCAGCATCCAAAATGGACATACCATCAAGCCGTCGGAACGTCCATTTTTTCCATCTGGTGGCACTATACCACCACCGTCGAGTTCCACACAACCAAAACTCTCCAACCTGGCAGTGAGAGAGACCGCTTCGTGGTAATTGACCCACCATCCACATCCATATCCACGTCCACGTCCACCCCTACTACTTCTTTTCCAACTCTCTACCGCGGCATCATCGGTAGCAACCCGGCTATTCAGCCTATCACCATTGGCGGGGTATGGTTCACTTCTCCTCCACCATCAGGCCAAACTCCAAAAATGGTCGTGATCCACTTCCATGGCGGAGCATACGTCCTCGGTGGCGCACGATAAATGGAAAGCGGCTGGGGTCCCGAAGTTCTGAGTAAACGCATGGGATGTCCCGTCCTACAAGTGCAATACCGGCTAGCTATTGAACCGAACTCATGTTTTCCGGCCGCGGTCCAAGATGGTATTACAGCGTACAATTATGTATTGAAAACGCTGGGAGTGAAACCCGAGAATGTCGTGCTGTCGGGAGAATCTGCGGGAGGCAATCTGGTTTTGGCAATGTTGCGGTATCTTTCTACAGATTGCAAAGGAATTCTTCCTCTTCCAAGGGCGGGGTTGTGTTGGAGTCCTTGGCTAGATATGACGAGTGATGCAAAAGCGCTTGACAAACATCCAAGTATCACGACTGATTATGTTTTTGGTTCACTTATAGCATGGGGCAAGAGATGCTACATTCCCACGGATTTATCCCCTGGACATCCGTATCTCAGTCCGCTGGGGAATGAGTTTGGTTGCCCGGTTCCTATATTCGTACAGACAGGCACAGCGGAGGTACTGTATGAGGATCATGTGCGGTTTGTTGAGAGAATGAAGGAGAAAGGATGTAAGATTGAGTTATTGGAGATTGAAAATGCTCCACACGATACCTTTGGTGCAGGAATAATTCTAGGTTTTACGAAAGAGGCAGAAAATGCTGCAGATCAAGCAGTAAAGTTTGTCGAGGAGGCCAGCAGCGAGGCCCTATTTCTGCGGGGTTGACTGTAGAAAGCACACACATTCTCCATTCAGCTCCAACATGGCAATCAACCATCTCAAAGGGAAACTCAACACTCAAGGCCCATTCAACGGCTGCAAATTTGCTCTTGCTCAATTCATAAAGTCAGATATCGACAACCACGAGTACACGACCACAGAGGTCGTATAGCTAGTGCTGCAGGGTTGGCGAGGGTGCGATATGCATTCTCTCATTGAGTCTAGCTTGACGCCTCAAGCATAATTCCACAACCACTTCCAAGGTCCGAAGGTCATTCAGCCACTTCCAGAATCTCGACACTAGTTTATGATGAAGCCGCTTTGGAAGAACTTTGTTGTCCTGTCAATACTCCGGTTGTGCCTGAGTTGGCTCTGCACACCCGCCTGCTGCAACTTCTATTTCACCGCACCAACATCCTTTGGTCAATGAATAGTGTGAGCCTTCAGAACCACACGAGACAACAACATCGGTCTAAGCTGGCCCCATGCCAGCGTTATTATTAGAGTGAATCGTCTGTTCGTCTCCGGTTGGGACGGTAGTCTGTTCAATGTACGAGACGTGTTGATCCTGTGCGAGAGGTTGAGGATTGTCACAGATTGGCGTCGAAAACTGCGAGCCTATGCCTTGAAGATCATGCTGATGATCTTGATACGCACGATAGTCGATACCAAAGGCCGAGTGAGCTAGGTGTTCGTGCGTTGGGGGGTGCTGCGTGTGCATGCCATTGTACGAATGAGGGCTTGTTGCATTTTGCGACCCATCGCCCACATCACGAGAGGATTCAGCGTAGTGAACAATCATGCTCCCCAAAGGATGGAATTGAGTCTGTTGGCTGTTGTCTAGTCGTTGTTTCTTTTCATCTCTTCTCCATCTATAGTAAGGAGCATTAGCAAATATGATGCAAGCATCATTGTATACGCTTGACTTACCTTCCCTTGCTTGCCCTAGACTGTTTGTTCTGCTCCGGAGCCATGTTTGTGGTCAAGCTCTATCTCTAGCGGGGACTTTGAAGTATATCGAAAAGGAAGAGTTAAAATGTTTATGAATGATACTGATCATTGATCGGGGCCAACTCCTCTAATATAGCAATGCTTGGCCATTTTTGTGCTTGGTCGAATTCGACCTGAGTCGAATGCTGGATTCATCCTGTCGGACGCCTCAACCATTTAGTTCACAGAGAGGGAGTGTGCGCAGCTATTGAATTCTGCCTCCATGCCTAATATTCGAACATGAGAAGATACTTCATTGGATGGTCCTCGTTTGTCTGCGGTATGCGGACCATTCTCCTTGGACGTTCTGAACCTTCTACTGCCAAGAGAAACGAAGATTCACATTTTGATTGAACGGTCTCCTTATGTTCAACGCATCCTGTTGGGCGCTACTATCAATAGCCAGTTTGGAGATTTTTCATATCATTTACGTTGTTCTGATTGGATGGTATTCTTTTGTTTTCTTATGTCCGCAATGCTTCGGCGGCGAATATGGTAGCACCATGTTCGCTTCCCCTCTCCTTGTGTCAGATTCGAGTCGTGGGATGTAAGCCAACATATGGCTTAACCGATATCATCTTGTGTCCACGATGCTTCATTCGCTGCTCACCTTTTGTTTTGCAGCTCGAAGTATCTTACTATCTTCCCCCTGGAACAAAGATTAAATTTTCGTCAAGCCACCTAAGAATTTAACATTTTTTCCGGTGGGAGGGTCGTACAAGTCTGTCCGGAAATTACAGAACCCACACGTCTCTTTACATGATGCATATAGGTTATATACAAGCAGGACAACGGGACTGCGGGGGACCCACGGGGAAGGAGAGAATCTGTAGAGCAGCTGCGGTGGCCGCTGATATTACGCAAGTCATCCACCCGTCTGATTCCTCGTGGGCGTAATCGGTCGCAAATTCTGCACTATGATTCGTTGGTCCTCCTTTGTTCACCCTGCCAAGCTTCCGGGTTACATCCGCACTGGCACTACAGCTAAATGCGCCAACCAAAATGTGCCTGGTCGATTGACTGTCATTGGCTAGTCGTCGATTGTCAGTCAGGGGTGCTGTCAGGAGGTGCAACGATCACCGCATGCATGCATGCTGCCGCAATTTGTTACCGCAGCCTTGTCTCTTACCGTATATGAGATGAAGATATCTCCTTCCCACATTCTTCCGGTATTCTGCTCAAACTTCATCCACATTCTTCTGATATCCTGCTCAAACTTCATTGATCGGCGTTCAATCGTGAGGCCATGTCTTCGAATACGCCCGAGAACCCTGATCCTTATTTCCTCAAGGTACCATTCGCGCAAAGATGGGAGCTCTTCAAGCCAACTATCCGAGCCTTATACATCGATGAAGATCTACGCGTGTCGCAAGTTGCGAAAACCATGAGAGAACAATATAGGTTTGATGCAGTGTAAGTTCACTTTCTATAAGTCGCAGACTCTTCTTGCATGCAGCTAACAATGGTCATAGTGAGCACCAGTACAAATATTACTTCAGGAAGTGGGAGATGACGAAATCAGTGCCCTTTGCAAAAAAGGAAGCGGCTGTCAAAGCGCTTGGAAAACGCATTCGTGAAGGCAGTACCTCTACTTCGCTAGTAACATACAAAGGAGACCGGGTCGATAAGAAACGCCTCCGACGACATATAGTTGAACAAGAAAAGACCCCTAAGAAAAGCGAGGCCTTAGCACTAGGTAACAATATGTACGTCAGTTTCATTCGCATTCACCAAATTGCTAATATTCTTTCCAGTTTCATTCCTTGGAACCTTCCATATGGCGCCTTCAGATACTCTTCGTTTGCCTTTCCTTCGTCTCCTCACGGTACAGCAGCCTCGACTCCCAGTGACCTGTCTATTGCAAGTCCTCATGCTGAAAGCGGGCATTCGATGCTGAATGCTTTGTCACCAGGCAATGCACCTTCTCCTACCATGCTTGCCCTTCAAAGCAGGCAGCAAAGGGAACGAACACGACTTTTTCTCGAGGGACATAGTGACGATCTGTTCCTTCAGTTACGTAAGGGTGAGAAGAAGTTAGTCCTTCCTGAATTGTTCTAACTCACAGATTCTAACGTTGCGATGTATAGAGCATTAACTACATGGCTGTATCAATTCTGGCTATTCTCGTACAAAACAGTCAAGCATTGGGGCTCTGATCCTACAGAATGGACACGCGAGACACTTGAGTTTCACAAGTATGGGGATAAGAGAAGCGCACACTTCCCATCCACGGGTGCAATAGGCTTTGATGCTCATAATCCCGACAAGCCTACGAACACTGCCAGAACTGACGAGGATCATCATACCATTAAAAAGCCTTGCAGTCTCTGCAAGTGGAGTATCCATATTAGATTTAACAATGCTCCGAATTACCCTGTCGATAAGTCAGATCAAACAGAAATGGGGACTGTCCACTCCTCAGCTTTACAACCAGTGGAGGTGGAACAAACGCTGTACGCCGGCCTTGCTAGTAATCGATTCAGTACTATTGAAATCAGCAGCCTACCCGTTACCGCGACGCAGATCGTCAAGGCAGCTCATGATTCTTCAGCGAAACTCCTGGGGCAGGCGTTTGGCTTCGCTATCATGGCGAGAAATGAGAGCATGCTTTTGGATTTCTTTGACCGCCTCGAAGACGGCGAGTCTATGGACATCGTAGATTTATTTCCATACCATTTGGCAACTACATTTCTGGACGGATCTAAAGAATGCTGCAACATTTTTTTCGTAGTTATGTTGCAGCCTAAGTTTGAAAACTCTCTTATAAGACTCTACATAAACGACAAAGGACACACAGTCTTGGATAACCTCATGATAACGATACTGAAGTCACATACTTCTTGTCCTCCAGTCACTGTAGATGATGGCTTCAAGAACATGAAGCGATTCCCCGGAGAAGATGTCGACATTTGTGGAAGATGGGATGCCGACTCTCCATGTGTTCGTGCTCATTTCGCTGAAGGCCATGCCTCAATCCCAATTCAGTGGAAACACATGTTCTGTCATACTTCAGTACAGGTTATCTGCCATTGCATTAGCCGGATGTTTAGTCCCAGGACAACTCCTGACATCAATACTCCAAGCGGTCTGTTCCTGAAGCGGTGCAATAATTGTGGGGAAAAACTGCAGCTATTGCCTCTCCAGTCTCTTGTGATGACCGCTTTTTATCTCGCACACAGTGGTTGTGAAGGAGAAACCTTATTCGGCGCTGTTGCCTGCCTTGCCTGTCTCCTTGTTTACGGTGCAGATCCTTTGTTGAAGGCCTCGATTTCTCTTCCAGCACTTCTTGGGACGGATACGGACCACGAGTGCACACACGAAAATCTCAGTGCCGTTGAATTTATAGATCTAATCCCTCAGAAATTCATGGAGACCTGGTCCGCCGAAGCAAGATTGGGATGGGATGTGCTTAGCGCTCTTCTTCGCCACGCTGAAAATGAACGAAAGCCAACTGCGAGTTATAAAGCACGAAAACCTCCCCGAAAAATCAATAGAATTGATGATATCGCTGCCTGGCTCGAGTATGATGCTATGGATTTGGATAACTCAGGTCCTGCCGACTCGGACTCAGACGATGACGATGACGATGACGACGAGGAATCTTCGGTCGAGGGTTGTGGACACAAGACAACCACCAGCAAATCCATCGGAACCTTATGGGCTGCCGTTCAAACGGAGTTCTTAACGTACCGTCGAGGGCAGGAGGGCGATAGTTGGATTTCCGATAACTTCAGCATGCGTTCTTTGCTTACTAGCATTCCCAATGGATTCATCTCCATGCCTTTGGTAGATGAAGACATGATGAGGAAGTTCTGTCGCTGTGGCCGATTCTTAGATGCCTTGAATGAAGATTTTGTTCGTGTAGATGAGGCTTGCTCGCATCATTTTACTAATATGAAAGATTGGGAAAGGGGTAGACGCATATTTCTGCTGCCCTGAATCTACCGAGATATGGTATTAAGCTATTCTTCGAAGGTAACGAGGAAGTTGGACTTCGAGTGGGAATATGTTAATCATTTTTGCGAGCCTTGGAAAAAGGTAGGGGCAGGCTTGGATTATATCTACCGGAGTGTATTCAACGGGGGAGGGGGGAGGGGGCCACGTTTACCAGGTGTTCGTTTGCGTTATGGATAGCTGTATATCATGGTAGAAAATTTTGCATCTCTCAAGAATTGCCATGTTCACCATACGATAACTTCTGATCTTTTTCGAGTGATGCAAATTCCTCTTGATATTTATGTGCTGCACCTCTCCTGTAAAACCAAAAGGTGGTGCCACTCTTGGAGAGTAACTATTATGGTATATATCTGGTCTATTCTCACATCTCCACATCCATGACTTCCCCCAAGGAATCTCCACCGTACGTTCTACACAGCGACAACAAACTTATGGCCGCTATTAGCCTGAGGAGTAACTTGCTCGGTAGGTAATCATAGCTTCATGAGCATCATTCTCTCTGTTGATCCTAGGAAGCAAGGCCTTCATCTCCATCCAAGTACCTCAGGGCATAAAACAGAGCAAGAAAAGAAAAGACACTAGATCTGATAATTCACACCAAGAATAACAATAGTATAGCAGCTAAGTTATGATATAGCCCATGTCAATAATATAGATAGATTTGATCTTGATCTGCATAAGCCATCCATCCATTCCAACCCATCCCACCGAGTTCATGCATACAGTATCTCCATCCATCTACAACAACAAGTACCGTCCACCGTCAACCGTCATCCATTCTATGTCCAGTATCCATTCCATCAACAAATAGTAATCAATCAAGCTAATCTATCAAACACCGCCCGACCACCCACCCCGGTAGCAACATCTGTCTGTCGGAATCTCCCTGTATCTATCTGCCTTCCTCATCCTTAATTATACCCAAAAAAAAACGAGAACAAAACGCCGATGCAACAAATTGAAACGAAGGAAACGAGCGCGTGGAATGCGGTAACCCCCACGGTGGATGTAATGTACTAGACGACCGACTGCATTGCTTGCATCATGATTGCTTGCATAACTTCGTGACCACCACTCCCATCAGCGAAAATGGTCAAACTCGACATGCCTTGGTCTCCCCATCTCTCTCTCCTTGAATAAAATGTCTATGTGCGTGCGTAGGCGTAACAGATAACAAAAGGAAGGGTAGATATTGATGGCCTCGCAAATAAACGCACCGCCAGATACAAATACTGTATGTAATAAAACATATCAACAGAGATCCCCCATTCTAAGCACCCGTCACTTCGTTCTCTTTCAGGTCCCACTCGCCTCGCTGCAATGCTTTCAATACCTCCACGCCCTCTTCGGTCAAATCTGGTTTGCCAAGTGGTGTGACGCTTCCCGTGAAGAACCTTGGTTTCCAATCTATCCCCTCTTCTTGTCTTTGCTTCGCCTTTTCTCTTTGCCTTTCTTCTAGTTCTTGTTTGAGAGTCGTCGCACGGGAGAATTGTCGCGAATTGATTGCTTCAGTGACGCCAGACCAGAATTTAAGGGATTCGTTCGGAAGCTGTTTTTCCGTTGGAGGAATAACCTTGGGTGCTACCTGCAATGGTGCGAGGTCTATTAGAAGGATTTGGGTATCCTGCAGTGATAATCATTAGCGCTGGTAGGACCCGTCATGCATGAACAGAAAAACTTACGAATTTTGGTCCGAGTGAGAAATACAACTTGTCCTTCCAATTTCCTGTCACCTTGACCAATACATCTTTATCCGAAACATCCTTGATTCTCGTCTTGTTGTCGTTCTCTGGATCGTAGCGGAAAACAATCCCATCAACTCTGTTCTGCGTCTTGCCCAACCAGCCCTCCTCTTGATAGTGCAAGATGGTCTTTAGCTTCGTCTGTGGGCAAGTGATGTAACATTGATCTCCAACGGTGACATTAAGACTTCCCCGCAAAAGTCCTCCAAGGTGAGCAGCCGGGTGTGTTAGCTGATATTGCTCGTTGTTTCTCCTTTCGACCGTAATGAAGATACCCAAGTTGTGCTCTCCTGGTGTGACCTTAATGCTAGTGCCAGTAAACTTTGCAGAAATTTGATCGAACCCCTTAGCGGTTATTCCCTTCTCCGGGCAGTCAATATAAAATGCTGAAACTGGTGGATGATGCGAAGTCTGTTCCGTCAAATATGAAATTCGAATCTTCTTTCCGGCTTCTTTTGTCGCCGTGCCCGGCCTCGAGATCGTGGTAGTTGATGCATTCTGTGATGTCATTGGAGTTGATTTCTTCGACGATGCAGCACTTTTCGAGGCCAGCTTGGCTGTTTCAATGGTCGGCACTGTATCCTCTACCTCCCAATTACACTATTAAGTGATCAGCAATGCATCGTCACTCAATTTTCCGTCTTGCTTACCCTGAAAAATTCGCCGAGCGTAGAATTGTATGGCTTGCAAGGCTTTCCCTTCACATATTTCAAATCTTTGGTGAACCAGAACCTCATTACTTCTAGCATTCGATCCACTGGGTCCTCCGAGTCTCCTATGGCCACGAAAGTGTTCGGCTGATCGAGATAATTCCAGTATTCGAGATTTGGTGTTGGTTCCAACAATTGGGATGGTAAACTAAATCGGACTGAAGCGATGTCTGTGACTCCAATAAACCTGCAAGAAAAATGAGAAGTGGTTAGCCGTAGTCCCTATCACATTTGATGCCATTGGGATCATCAGGAGTCGACCCGGGCTCGACATAACAGCCAGGCGCATTGCATTGCCACTGGTGGATAGCGGTGTGCCTTCTGCGAGCATCGGAGAGCAAGGTTGAACGGGCGAGTATACTAACTTTCGCAATATCCCCAAGAACATCTTCAGTTTGGAGCCATCGTCTGGTGGCTTCTCTGCCGCAGCAGCCGTTGGGTTTGCAGCCGACATTTCTGAAGTTGTTGATGGAGCCGTGGATGGAGCAGGTGAAGGATCGAAGGCAGAAGAACCTGATGATGCAGAAGCCATACCCAAGGTTCAGATAAAAGAAGACGGACGGAAGAAAGACAAGTGTTAAGAAACAGGTACAAGAACAGAAAATGTAGGGGTATCGTGAAGTTGGAACTTTAGAAGTCGCCGTGAGAAGTCGCTGTTGTACAGAACGCACAGGACGCACAGGACGCAGGATTCAGGACTTTGCGTTCCGTAGACGCCTTGATAATATGTTGGCCAAGGCTGCGTGATTTGCGGGAGTGACGTGCCTACGATAAGAAGCCGATAGGGTGAGCAGTCATCAGGCCTGTACCCGAAGTAGCATCTACTATTTCGTATCTAACCTTAGGATCTAAAAATAAGAATCCAGGGTGGTGAGGGCGTGAGGGAGAAGAAAGAGCAAGAAGGAGAAGAGGAACAACGGGAAAAGAATCTTGTGATCAGACAATCATTTGAGAAAGCCGCAGAGACAAATCTCGTCGGCATGGTATCGGACAATGATCTATGTTTATTGGCACGGTGTACGAAACAATCCAGATGCAAGTCGCAAACCCAACCAAGACCAATTCGCCTACAAAATCACCACGGGGTGTATGCGATGTACTTACTCGTTGACCGCTCCAGCATGGAATAAATTTGCCATTTATTCACTTTTTAAGATGGGTTGTCCGGACTTGGTTGCCCCTATTGCTGCCGTAATAAAACAACCACAAGTGTAACCTCAAGAAAGAAGGCTGATAGAGACTCTTTTCAGACACCCCAGTATGTTATGTTTGTTGAACGGCGGGCAGTGTGTCCCCTAGCTGAGATATCCCGATGCTCCAACCATGCATGACTCCTGCTCTCGCTAATTCTAAAACCACATCACACGCATGTCGCCATCCCCTGGAGAACAGACCGTTAAAGAACTTGCTATCACCTCGGCAAATCCATGGATGGTGTTCCGGAGGGACGGCGTGTTAGTCTCCTCATGTCGCCTCCGTGATCATTCTTCTGATGACAGGCGTTCATGATGTCTTGTTAAAGCGTTCGTGCGGTCAGACTGGTATCTCGTGCTAGGGACATAGTACTCCAAGTGGTGGTATGTGTGCAAGAAAACATACGCGTGAATGGTAATTACATAATTACACTGGCTAAGAATCTGATGTGCCAGACAATCTGCTCATTATTTCCACAAACAGTATCAACATGCTCATACTGGCTTTCTCCTTGAGAAGGAAGAATTCGATATCCGATGTGCCTCTTTCTCTTTATTACAACTTCTTCGTTGCATTGTTCATCAAAACCACCAAATCCAACACCTCCTTCGTTGACCTGGTTAACTTCCTCATCTTCCGCTCTAGCCTCTTCGTCTTATCTTTCAACTTTCTCATCGTCGCTTCCAAATCCGCTGTATCCTTCAGGCCAGCTACTCCGATCCTCTCGCTGACTTCGTGCGCCGTTCTAGCTTCGGCTGCAACCAGCTGGAGAACGTTGGCAGAATCTTTGCAGACTTTAATGTCTTCCTTGTTACTGGAATGAGCTACTTCGTCGGAGGAAATTCTTCTGCGCTTTTTGGTAGAGTTGACAGCGCTCCCATCGCTCTCTTCGTACTCGCAGTATTTGTTATCATTTCCATATCCTCCATTCTCGTCATCTTTAGCAAGACCCCTCTTGGTTTGTCGCCGTTGCACAGGATGGCGTCGGAGGCCTACAATGTTGAGCTGAGCGTATCTCGTGGCGGCTGTGATGGGATTTTCATTGCAATCACCGCTGAGGATGATACTTCCGATTTTGAGTATTTTGCCATCTTCATGCTTGGCAGGGTGTCCACGATTCTTGTAAGCAGTCCGGACCTGCCCATGAGAATTGAAGTTTGCTGGCCAAAGCCACCGACGTTGCTCAGTCGAAAACCCCATCGTCAGTATCCTCGCGGTACATTGATCGTCCAAAATGACACATGTTGGGAATCCTTTCTCTCCATTTACATCGTACCACTCGAGACCGTTCAGGACTGGTGGTGTTTCCGGTGAGTACAGTGGCCACGCACTGGGATTGTCTGGACTGCCTCGGTTGGTGATATTGAATAATTCAATATATTTAGCATTTTGTTGTCTTTCTGTTACGATTTTGACAATCTTGCTAGCCTTTCCCTTGTCTGGAGCTCGGTCAGCTTTGCACTGCTTATAAGGTCTTCAAGCTTTGCAGATGTGGACAAGGAGTTTGATGCTGTAATCCTTGTCTTGGATAAAAGATGTATCTTAAACACATACATACCGAAAACCTTATCAATCCGTTTCTCCTCTTCCATATTGAATTGTGGCTTTGTTGATGTGGTTAACCTCTTCTTTCGTGTTGTTTCGGGAGGTTGCGTGGATTGAAAGTGAAAAGGCAATCTGGATGTAGTATCTCAGAATTCAATTTTTGTGTGGCTCTCTTCACTTTCCATCTATGCTAGGCGCCTGTCAACAATTATTTTCCCATCTTTCACCAAATTCACTCTGGATCATAACAGCTCTACTTGCGGTATTGAGACAAGAGCCGCATCACAATATGGTATCAAACTTGCAAAGTTGAGAATCATAGGTTCAATTGATTACTGAAAACTGCGAGATCCACAAACCAAAACACACAAAGAAGTAGTCCACTCTGCTGCCACTACACCACTGAATACACCCAATTCCTATGTACTATTACTCAAACACCCTGCATTTATGCTTCAGGGATCGCTTTCAGTGGGTGAACATTCTTACCCTCTTCAGGTGGGTTGTCATGAGTATGCTCGCCACCGATGCATGGCAACATGTATTTCTCTTCCCATACCTTCCTGCAAACTTCGTAAAGAAAGACGTATTGCTCGAGAGCCTGCACCATAGTCTTTCTCTGCATGCGCAGTTGATTGACTGTTTCGAAAATGGCATCTGTTCCCTTCTCCTCGGACTCATCCCAGCCTTCCCAGGCACCGCCCTGCAACTCTCCCATCAGGAATTCTAGGGCGACAAATGTACCGGTTCTCCCTACACCAGCACTGCAATGCACCACACGAGGATTTTCCTCATCGACATTCTTTGCTCGTGTAAGATCCATCAATGTAAGGACACTATTGACGTTTTGTCTGTTCAATGAGCCCGCATCGGGCCAGAGTGGGTAGAAGAAATGCCAGATAGTCTTCTCATCTTCTTCTCCTTCAACAGACATGGCCAGTTTTCGTACTTCGATTCCAGTGCCATCCACATTATTTTCTCGTGAAACGAATCGAACTGTGGCCTTGAAGTTCTCACCCAACTGCATGGATTCGTTGACATGAAGAGGTGGATCATCTTCGCTCATTGGGTAGTACTTGTAACATTTCTCCATGATCTCACTGGGGTTGGCGGGATTGGGCCCGGTAAGGGCACTCAACATAATGATGACTCCTGGTGCGGCATTGTCGGGAACCGTGATTGAATGCCACATCATGTGCCAAGTGTGGTCCACAGTTTGAGCCTTCGGTCCCTGCATACAAATGTATTTATCCTGAAGACCCTTCTTGATGGCACTTTGCTTTTCGGCAGTGGAGGTCAAGGTGACAGGAGATGCATTGATGTAATCATTGTAGCCCTCGGGAACGACGAGCTTGATACGGTTACCAGCCCATGGATGTATGTTGGCATAACGATCAAGTTCACGATCAGGCTCTTCTCTTTGCCATTTTGGATCGTCCTTGTTCGCTAGACGCTCTTCTTCCAATCTTGTCAGCTCCTCGTATTTCGCTTTCATTTCTGTTTACGAGTTAGACCGACAATTTTCAATAGCTGGAAATGGTGACATACCCTCATGTGAAATCTTCAGGAATGAAGGCATCTGCTTGTTGGATGGTACTACTCGTACGGCTGAATCATCTCCTTCATCTTCAGCTGCCTTACTTGAAGAGCAACCATCTGCCTGGGGCATTGGATCAGCAAGGCGGGCATGGTCATCTGAGTCGTTAGCATGATCGTAATTAGGTGAAAAGCTCTGAGACATCTTGCGGAGCCAATGGCAGCTTTTGCGGTATTTCGAGGGTGATGTAGAAGTAGATGAGGATTTTGAGCGACACTTTTGAGAGTGCAGAGAACGAATTCTGTTGATAGCTGAAACAGTTGCACCTATAGGGGTGCGATGAGGCATGCAGTTGCAGCGAAGAAGTTTTGATAGGTCAAGAATGAACGAGTTTTATGTATTTAAAGCGAGCTGTGATTTCGCCTTGAAACAGAGCGATGCGGACTCAAGTATGAGTGATAGTGGCGAGAAGAATTAAGAGAGTGCACCTGAATAAAGAAACAGCTAAGAATGATGGCGATGATAGCTCTATTAGGGAGAGACAGCAAGGTGAAAGAGAATTCCGAAATACCAAAACCGTTGGTAGGTGATTTTGAATATGTAAAGAAGAAAAATAGTTGAGAGAAAACGGAAGAAGTAGGAGGTCACTTAAAGTAAACAATTGGCATGATTAGGGCGGGTCTTAGCGGATCAGGTATGCGATGGCGAGGAAGAAGGGACAGTGATGGAGGAGGAAGGAACAACCTCAAGTGATCCAACAATGAAGCATAGCTACTCAACAAAACTCATTTGCTCGGCTACTTGAGATGATAGATATTCGATTTCCGAAGAAGAAACTTCAGATTCGTCTGTTATTTGGTGAGGAATAGAAAGAATTCCTACCTCGGGATTATGAAGCTCACACGTCGACTTCGCTGTGATCTATTGAGAACACTACTGTTTGAACACAAGACCATCTATATCCATCCAGCTTAGCCGCTATGGACGCGAAAACGCAGGTAGGTACGAGGCGTAGCCAAAATTACGGTACTGCTGGCCCACCAATGCACGTCTGTTGGTAATTGTTGGAAATTAGATCGCATGACCATATAAATGGTATCTGAGATGTTGGCTCCTCTCCAACTTTTCATCGCTTTATTACTCTGCCCTCATTACCATGAAGCCCTCCACAAATATCATGGAGCTACCAGCGTGGCCGGCTGATGTGCCCACGGCATTATTGAACAAAATCCCCTAGCCAAGCTGCTCGAAGGCGATGAGGTAGAATCCGGTGCTTTTTATGCTTCGTGTACATCATCAGGTTTTTTTCTTTTAGACCTTAAGGGCCGTCAAGATGGGGATGTGCTATGGAAGGAGAATGAAACTCTTTTTGGGCTTGCAGAGGAGATGTGCGATATACCATATGAACAAAAAATGCAGTATGCATGGCGTCTAGGTACAGCGTTTGGGTGAGTAGACCTGAACACTGATCTTTAAATTGATAATTTGCACCGATTGATCATAAGTTGTAGATATAAAGCTGTTGGAGTTTCCAAAGTCGATACTAAAGGAACTCCAGATCGATGCGAGTTCTGGAGTTTGTCCAAGGATACCATACTCTCTCAAGACACCACTTCCGGAATGCAACCACTTGTTGCAGCCAACGCCGCTTTCCTTCGGGACTTTGTTCGTCATGCACACTCGGTTGGTCTTTGTATAATGACTCATTTGGAAAACCATTTAAAGCTTCCAGAAGGGAGTTTGACCTCTCTGCACCGTCTTGAAGCACCTTCGGCAGATCAGATACGTCTCCTGATGATGTCACCTCAACCTACTGCGAATCGTGGTACCAGCTTACTAGCGCACACGGATTTCGGAAGTGTGACTTTATTGTGGAACGTTGTTGGTGGTCTACAGATATTACCCCCAGATGCTGGAGTCTCCGACTGGGACGGTGACTCAAAGCAGTGGCAATTTGTACAACCTCAGTCAGGTTGTGTCATCGTAAATATAGGAGATGCGTTAGTGAGCTTCACGAATGGAGTGTTGAGAAGTAATTTACACCGTGTAACGACTCCACCGGGGTTGCAAGCCAGTCTGGAGAGATATAGCGTCGTGTATTTCCTGCGACCAGAGGATGATGTCTTGATGATGCCACTGAGTAATGGGCGTGCCGGAAGAGCTGGGAAGGAGGTCCCGAAAAATGATAATATCGAACATCTTACTGTCAAAGAGTGGGTAGCGTTGAAGACCGAATCCTTTCAAAAGGCCCTAGCACTGATGCAGAGCAGTGGTGGGAATGGCACGCAGAAGTATTGACGATTTGATCATGGAGGAAATGCAAGAGTAAGAAGCTGATTAAATACGTATCCCAGGACTGGCTCACAGCTTTTCCCGCTCCTTGATAAACAGTGCCTCTCCCGTGGCATAAACTGTTCCTTGACCATCCTCAATACTACCCAGAATCCACACCTTCCTTCCTACTGGCTCTTTTTCAATCCAAGCCCTGCAAAGCACAACACCTGGCGTTGGCAACATCTTCTTATACTTAAGAGACAATTCCACTGTGAAGATTCCTCTCCCGTAGACAGTAGCGGCCAATTGCCCTGTCACTTCATCCATCATCATACCAGTGAAACCTCCATGACTGAATCCTGAGTGGCCATGTACGCCGTCGCCAAGTGAGAAGAGCATGCGTGTTTCGTTGGCCAATGGAGAAGATGCCGAGGCATTTCCCTTGTGAAAGGAGGTTACTGCTCGAATACAAGAAGCATTCCAAAGCGTGCGAGCGAGGAGGGAGTTTTCTGTGTTTGGGGGTGGCTTTCTTTGAGTAGAATAGGTCGGGACAGGACGCCAATCGGGATCCCGGACCAGTTGTTGTGCCCATTCAACGGTCAAGAAATCAGAAGTGTATTCTACAGCCATGCTGCTATATTGCCAATGTCGCAAATACCAAACGTGGTACGGAAAGTGTGAATGAAGGTGGATTGTGTAGTCGTCTGGACCTGTGATCTATACTTCAGTCTACCAACCGTTGGCATGATCCCTGTAAGACAAGAGATAGTCCTGTACGAATCAATCTAGGAGCCAAAGTCCCTATCATAAGAATTCACAAAATTCATAGCCCATCCATATTCTAATAAGATCTCACGCGAATCTTGAAAAATGACTCATGTTCGCAGGCATGGAGAAAAGAACTCACATTCAACACCTGGGTTGTGCTAGCTGTTAGACTGTCACCCGAGCTTATCATCAAAACTGCGATAATTCATATATCAAACAAATACAAGGGAAGCATTAAATGCTGATCCCGCAATTGAAACGAAATGTTGAACAGTTAATTGGATATGGTTTCTTGAGAACTATTGGATGCCAGAGGATGATGTTGAAATGTCGCTAAGGGCATACATAGTACAAGGTACAAGGATGTATATTATGTAATCATCGGCTTCTAACTTGTGAATAAATCTGATTTTGCCATCTCTCCGTTTCTTTTCTTTGAACCACAACCCAAGAGTCAAAATGGTCAAGTGGATAGCTCTACGTGTATTTGAGGTATGTCTCCTTCAATATATGTGCGATATTGCCATGCTAACAACTCAACCAGACATGGGCAGTCGCACGAGTTCGTATAAGCCGATCCGAAATCCAAATCCTGTTACTTACCCACCTCGCAGCTTTTAGCAAGTCCCACCTTCCATCGCGCCGTTCGAAGTGTTCATAAGAAGGTTCACGAGGCTCAGCATGGCAAAGTTCACTCGGAAATGGGCGGTTTGCGGAGAGACGAACCTACGCAGAACAGCCTATTTCTGAAGCACTTAAAAGAAGAACTACGAGATCAATTTTGGGGAAGACCCAGGTCAGGAAAATAAGTGACGAATCGCAATGAAGGCCGAAGGCGTACCCATATCTGCATACTTATCCTTGTCGGAATCCACTGCCACTGTGGTACGAATCGCACATTTCGACGGAGCGCTGCGTGATCTACGCTCTTCTATCGAATACATTTCGTGCTGCGCTTTTGGTGAGCATTTGCTCTGTAAAACGATTCTTGGGTGGTGGAGGTGCTGGATTCATCGAGTCCCGCAAGATGTTGCATCTATGCTTCCAGCATCGAGTTCGTCGGTCATATTGTTAGGAAGTTCTACCGATGGGCGATTTATCACGAGAACAGCCGAGACTGGGCATGCACGCCATTCATGCACCCTTTAACGAGAGGAAGAACCCAGAACAAGAACCTAGGACAAGAACCTAGGGCCGATGCGCAAGATGTTTGACAGAAAGGTTATTAACATTACTTCCAATCGCAACCGCACTCGCAACCCCACCGTACCATACCCTCGGTTTCTCATCTTAAATGCCGAGGATATCTCAGACCCGAAATTCCAACTGTTGCACATCTGCAAATCACCTTACCCGAGGTAGTTGAACTCAATTTGCAGATTGACGAAGCTTTGTTTTGTTGCAGGTCTTTGCCTTCTATCCGAAGACATCGGGAATCTTCTAGCTCTTCTCGGAAGTGGAAGCTGTTAGTTTGGTGATGGGCTTCGGAAGGATGAAGTAGCCGATTTCTATTCGAACAATACTGCAGACGAAAACCTACGAGCATAGTTGGGACATTGCTGAAGAAGCACAACTTGATCACACATGCAAGCCTGAAGGCAAGGCCGCATGAGCAACTGAGAGAAGACATCTGCCTTGCGACTGGGTAGTCACCATGGAAGTGCCTACTATCTCTTGGCTTA
Organism: Rutstroemia sp. NJR-2017a BVV2; assembly: GCA_002946415.1. Lineage (NCBI taxonomy): Eukaryota > Fungi > Ascomycota > Leotiomycetes > Helotiales > Rutstroemiaceae > Rutstroemia > Rutstroemia sp. NJR-2017a BVV2. Next base: position 215,985 of record NJPS01000045.1, read on the forward strand.
ATGTTGGGTGTTCAGTACATGCACCCGCGAGCTTGAGAGGAGGTCATGACAGACATTGCCGACCCGTGTCCGCCATGATCTGTCGTTTGGGTAGGACTTGATGATGACCTGATACCATGGTAGACCGTGCAACAAGACAAGTAGTTCAGGATGTCGAGTCTTTATTGGGATGATCTTCTAGCACCTAGAATGTTCTTGAAAGTCTATTCAATTGACGTGAACTCTGCAAAGTTATTCAAGCCCAAACTTGCTATGCTACCAAATAGGTAAGTGGTTTGCTTTTCCTATCACTCAAGCGTCTGTCTTCCTTTTTATATCCTTTCATCCATCTACTTATCGACCGGATATTAAATTGGGCTCTGAGACAAAAAGTTTTTCCATGTCACTTGGCTCTCATTCCATCCGAAAAGCAAATTTCTCGCCCATGTCCTTTCTATTTAGATCCTCCGCTACTCCATGCTTTGGTTCTTCATGTTCTGTGTGCGTACATCTACTGTATCTTCTCTAGCGAATATTATCTTCCCATGGGCCCTTATCTAAACGACCCGAGTTTGGGATGGTTCATGGAGCGGTTATTGCTATTTCAGTGGGAGGAGGGGAGAATAGCAAACTTAATTGATCACATACTTCCTTGCAAATCACTTTTGGATTGGATGATGTCGCTATGCTTATGTCTCATCGTGACTGGTGCCGGGCAACTCTTTCACAACATAGATCCATTTGGCTTAAATATTCTGGGGCCTCTGCGCAGTCATTTCTTCGCACCTAGTGTAATCTTACTATACGTCTGGGTCTTCCACTTCATCTACATGTAGCTCTTCTACTCCCTAATCATACGCAACGCTCAGTTTAACAGTAGAGAAGTGATAACGATCTTCTGATCAGTTTCGGGGCCACGAATTTGCTGTGACTGTGAATCATTTCATCTGGCATATAGTCTAGTACTGACCACAGGTCTCTGACTGAAGACACAACCTCATGGCCAGTCACTATATTTGTTACTTGGAACGTATCTGACTGAGCTACAAAACGCGTTGAGCGATCCTAGCAGTTCTCTAGAGACCAGGAGTCTGGCACACGGGCAAGAAGTCCTGCATATGGGTAGACTCTTCATTCGGCGGTGTACGAAACTAGTAGGAACAAAACTAGACGTGCACACCATCGGGCTCCGCGTGTCGAAAGGAGTGAAGCTCAGCATCGTAACATTTTCGAAGACCTCAAATTCTTAGTCCTTGGAACAATAGAGAAGATATTCACACGCAATATTAATTCTCCGTGCCTCTGGGCATATCCCAATTGTTCTTCAACCCTGTTCGCGCGATTTCGTAACTTCCAGGTCGTATAGCCTCGAAGAGAAGAAGCACAGAAATCACCCCAACGGCACATCGCCTGTCCCCTATCTGGTACATTTTAACCTCACTCCGTCCCTGGCTTCACCAGACCGGAGGCGCAGAGAACAAAAGGGACAAGTGATCGAGCGAGCAAAGCATCAGTCACAATCCCCACAAGAGTACAACTACGATACAGGCCTATGTTTCTCCAGGAGACCTCTTTGATACACTACGTTCGATACAATTGAGAGAATGTTGCATTTGCACCAGCTGAGAAAGTTATGTACTACCAAACAGCCCCGTGTTCAAAGGCTTTATAGCGATAAAAGAATTATATATGTTTCAGATTCCAGGTACTCGAAGTGCCCTTGCCCTACCCGACAAATTTAAAACAAGCACCTCGACCAGACTGCTATCTCAGTCCTGACGCTTGCCAACTCGTTAACGCTGCAGTTAATGAAGATCCAACATGAAGTATTCTTAGTCATTTACTCGTGTTCTTTCAACACAAGAGCCACACATTCTTTTCGCCACCCCGCAGATCTCATCTGACGTAGCCAATCCCTGCAAACAGCCCCGCACTTCTGGAAATGGTAATTGGACCTCTCACAGAACCCACGTCAAGCTCACATCGACGGCATTACCAACGTGAGTATCTGATTCCACAGATACACTGGATGAATTCGAATGAAATCGTCTGATCGTTTATTTCCCTGTCAATAAGGAAGACACCCGACAAATTCCCCGCTTGAGTAACATTCCCACCGAGAAAGTATTCTCCGCGGCCATTCTAAACTATCCGCAGTGACTTATCTAAGTTATCCTGGCCATCAATTGAATACGGGCGTAAGCTGTCGGAAGCTGAGAGCGAAGGCTTGCACTTTACCTCCTTGTTCCACATATCGATAGACCTCATAATCTACGCCCATACCGTGCCGGTCCCAACCGGCGCATCTAAGACGTTATTCAACTCCTGCCCGTGTCTTGCACATGACATATCACGAGACCCGAGGCAAAGCTTCTATCACTTAATCAAGACCAAAGATCTTGTTGCTTCATCCTAGTTCCTCCAGCCTCAGCCTCTTGAGCAATTCTACTCGCTAAACTCCTTTCACGTTGTCGGACCATTCCTATCACTCAACTAGCCCATCCGCATATCTCTCCCGCGAAAATTCCGCCAAAGTGTCTCCTCTACGCCGACGGCTCTCAACCTCCCCCTTCTCCCTCTTCTCCCCCCGCCCCCTCCTCATTAACCTCAACCGGCTCCTCCACCATCCCATCACCATGGCCTGGACATGTTCCGGCTCCAGCAATGCGGAGCTGATATCTAACATGTGGCACGAGAAACTCATCCGCAGCGAACGGGTCAGGGACGCTATGCTTGCGGTATGTTTTTGCACATTCTTTCCTCCTTTCTCAACTTCTCGTTATTTCTTTCACCATGCCCTTCTCTGGATGCTACTGCCTTCATACCTTACGTCATGAGCGTTTTCTCCATCTTCCATCTCCCATCTCCCATCACCAGACATCTTCAGCCCTTATTCAACTATTGAACGAACGTACCAAAGCTCTGCCACCAACCTATCATACCTTTCCCCTCCTCATTCATCCTTCTTTTCTCCCCTCTTTCTCAGCCGTTTTCCTCCTCAACTAACAAAACCACCAGGTCGACCGCGCACACTACACCCCACCGCAGTCCAGCCACCTCGCCTACGAAGACTCCCCCCAAGTGATCGGCTACGGCGCCACCATCTCCGCCCCGCACATGCACGCCGCTGCGGCCGAATACCTGCTCCCGTATCTCGGGCCCGGCAAACGCGTGCTGGACATCGGCAGCGGGAGCGGGTATCTGACTGCCGTGCTAGGCGAACTGTGTTTTGGTTCGGCTACCGGTAGCGGGAGGGGGAACGGGAGCAGCAAAGAAGGGAGTGCCAAGGGAAAAGGAAAGGTAGTAGGACTGGAACATATCCGCGAACTGCAAGAGATGGGGGAGACGAATATGCGGAGGAGTGAGACGGGGAGAAAATGGTTGGAGGAGGGGTTGGTGAAGTTCGTGGTGGGGGATGGGAGGAAAGGGTTAGTGGAGGAGGGAAAGGGAATTCAGGGGGTGGGTGAGGAGGAGAATGACAATGGTTGGGATGCAATACATGTAGGGGCGGCGGCGGCCGAGATCCATCAACCGTTGATTGATCAACTGAGAAGGCCTGGTCGGTGAGTGCAGAGTTTTCTTGCATTCCGGTTTGCTGATTTTGCTGCATCCAATCCGGTATCAGCCCTCCCCGAGTCGTGTTCATAATTCCCCCCCTCCTCCAATCCAATCCAATTCAATCGAGTCCAGTCCAGTCCATTCCAGTCCAATCCAACATTACCCCCCTCATTTCTCATCTATCCAGCCCAATTATCTATGCACACACCTCGATATCCACATGCAATCCCATCCTAAGAAAGTTCACCAGCTAACCACTGCATGACGTTTCCCCGCCATACAGAATCTTCATACCAGTCGAGGCCCCCAACGGCGGCCAACACATCTGGGTCGTGGACAAAGACGTCGAGGGGAAGATCACAAAGGAGAAATTGTACGGCGTGCGCTACGTACCTCTGACCGATGCACCACCTGCATCATCGGGGAGATAGCCATGATAGTGATGTGATGCGTGCGTATGCATTTGTTGTTTTTTCCTTGGAGCTTGAATGGATGGATGGAGCTACCTATGAAGTAATGCCTACTACCTTATCATTTTTATTTTGATCCAATTCGATGACCTGACAGCTCCAATGACGGTTGACATAAGAGGACTGAGGGAATAATTTTTTAAGAAAAAGCCGCTGTACTACAAAGTGTTGATGTGCTGGACCATTGCGCGTGCGTTCTACGTTGTAGATAGCTATTTTACTTTTTTCATACGCAGCATAGCGATAGTATAGTAGCAATAGCAATAGCAACAACCTTAGCATAAAAAACGATCAATCAATCGATCGTTTCCGCATGCATAACCTCGAGTCCCAATTTACCTTACCTACCTACCACTCTCGAGCTCTCCTCACCCAACCCATCTGCTGCCCGCCTACCGTTAGTTGAACCTCCAACTTTTAACCTTCCCACTATACCACAATAAGAAAACAGTGACCCGGCCCACGCGCCGAATTAGTGGAAAAAAAAAGAGGAACCTCAACTCCACACCCCAAAATAAAAACAGTGAGGGGTGAGCGAAACGAAACAAAAAAGGGTGACTGCGAATCTGAGCGTGAGAGAGAAAAGCATGGCAGAAGAACAAAGATCGATCGATCTGCAAAAAGCTCCGAACGAACGAACGAAGCCCCCCCCTCCTCCCCCATGATCCCATCCCATCCCATCATCTCCTCGCAGGCAGAAGTACAAAAGAACAACAAGAAGAAAAAAAAGAAACTCCAACCCACCATCTATCTCACCAAACCTACAATAGAAATTCCAGATCCGATCTACCAATTCTCATCTAGATCTGTGCCGCGCTGCCCCCCCCATACCCGCTTCGCCGGCAAATAGGAAAAAGGTCCAGAGCAGAGCAGAGCAGAGCACCCAGTAAGACAACACAGGGTAAGGGGCAGACGAACCGAAAAAACAGAGGATTGACAAGACAGCAATGTAGTTATGCATGCTCTCACGTCACTGTTTCTAAAGATTTCGGTCCCAATTTGGTATTTGCGGTAGGTAGGTAGGTAGCTTGCGCATACCCCCCAAAGGAGATCGGCGGGGGGAGGGAGGGAGGGAGGGAGGGAGCTATAGCTTTGCTGTTATTGTTTTCTCCCAATCTCCTATCTGGATGCAGAGACTCACTTACGGTAAAACCATGCTCTTTTTTTAAATTCTTCCGTCCCCGTTCGGCGACGCGGCAGCAGTTCACGATATACTATACGGGGGAGTTGCGGCCCCGCAAAGCTTCGCTTTCACTGACCTTGCACTGCAAAATTGGCTTACTCGTACCCGTACCCTTACCCCCATGTTATTGTATTTGGAAGGATGGGATTGGGACAGGCATGGGCGTTGCCAAAAGGGCGAATGTTGCGAATGGGGAATTTGGCTGGGAGGATGCGCACTGTGCATGTGAGATGCGCTGCACTTACTGGGGAGACACAGCACTGTACCGATCGTGCTTTTTGGTTGATCGGAGCTTTTTATGGGTGGGTGGGTAAGCAAGCAAGCAGAACTGCTTTTGGCTTTTCGCGCTTGCATCTGAGAAATTGGGCTGTGCGGTCGGATTATTGGCTTGAGGGGTGGGTGATGTACTTCGTAGGTAGGTTAGGTTCGAGGTAAGGAGGGAGGTTCGGTACAGATACCTATGTCCGTGGCTAAGTCCGATACTTGGGTATTTCGCAGAGTGAGAAACAGAGGGAGAAACACACAAACACGCCCGCGGAACAAAAGGGGGGAATATTGTGTGATGTAATTCGACAGCACCCAGTGCCCAGTACCCAGTACCCAGTACCCAGGCTTTCAGACATTTGAACAGAATAGCAATAGTTAGCAATTCCCAGACTTTATCCTAGAGAACGGAAGGTCCTTTCCCACGTGCTTGTGCAACCCGGAGTTGTTCTGCAAGGTGATGCGATCTCACCCAATCGATCTCGCTGCAAATTAAATGAAATGTGAAAAGTGACCAAGATAAGATTTTGATTTTTTTCGCTTTCGCAAGTCGGCATCCAGATAGGGAAAAAGTGCCAGACCAAACCAAACTGACTGTTGAACTGGTTCTGCCGTGTGTGCGTAGCGTAGCGAAGCACGATCTAGATAAGCTCCCTGCTAGGGTGCGTGGAGAACCCGAAATTTTGGGTGCGACTGGTGAGACACTAGGAATTGGGTGGAGGCAGCGCGATACAAGCATGGCTCATGGCTGCGGGAACCTAGCCCGAGTGGCTTGAGGTTTGTCAACGGACGGGTGGAAGGTTTGCTTGGCTGCGAAATAACTTGGCAGTAAGGAAAAAGTGTGTGTACTAGGCAGTGCAGGCACGGTACGGTCGGCGTGAAGGCAAATCGTGAGAAATGATACGAATACGAATCATGTGATGGTCGTAGCTAGGACTTGGTGATTGGTTTGGAAGCTCCAACTGCCGATGGGTTTGGCTACGACGGCTGTGTTGGTGCGGTATGATGTAGTTTTCTAGAATGTTATGTCATTTTCCACGGGTTCGCTGATCAGACTCCTCCTTCTGGATGACGGGCCCGGCTTAGCTGAGGGAATTAATGCTTTTCTCCTTTGACGCAACAAGAACCAAAACAAAGACAGCTGCAGTGACTGGCTGGCTAATTTGGAATTTGGGTAATTGGGTCTGAAGATATCGCCATTTCTGGCCATCTGCCCATGCAGCTCAGACTCCGCAGAGTCGAAATGGAGCGTAGCTTTGCCTAGCTTGCCCAAGCTTGCGACTGGCGAGCCCCTCAGGTCTTGGGTGGCCGGAAACCGTACGGAGTAGGTCGTTCTAGCTCCCCAAACTCCCCAGTCTGTGCAACCCGCTTGCGGACTCTGGGACTCGGGAGTCAGTCACTAGCTGTTTGTCCGTCTCTTTGCCAGAGTTTTTGTTGCATCATAGTGGGGAACCTTTACTCCGGAAAGGCTGCAAGCTCTGCGATCAGTGTGGAATCAACCTATCAGCTTGCTTGTTACGTATTTGTCAAAATTAACTTCGTCGAGGTCGGGGATTGGCTGTTCAAGTGTTCGATACCCAACCTAGCTAGAGTTTGGATCGCTGGGTCCTTCGCCCTTTGCCCTTTCGGATCTCATCTATCTGAAGCTCTGGGAACAAGCTTGAAAGCATCGTTTTGGGGCTGACACCTGCATGGAATCGAGAAATAGCGGCGTCGTTCTCCATCTCGGCAATCTGGTAAAACAGACGTCTGGGCAAGGATGGCCAGGAGGAATCTCCGACTTGGCTATCGTTGGCCAATGAGGGCATGGGCTCGTTCCACGGAAGAACGATCGGCGAGAATATACACCCGAACAAGAAGGTCCCAGTTTAGAAAGAACGGGTATCGATCAGAGAAATATCGAAATATCCGATCAGAAGGAAAAAGAAGGGTGAGATGGGCGCGATGATTAGTGATGGCTTAGTGACGGTATGGCATCCGGTATGGGCTGCTGGCAGGCTAAGGAGGGCAGAGATGGGAATGTGCAAAATGCAATTCCCATTCAAGGATTTGATCATTTCGGCGATTAAAATGTCTCGAATTCGTATTCGAGTGCGAGAGTAGTCTTGAGATCCGCGTTCCTAGCTTTGCTGGATGTCACTCGTCGTGCGTGAGCTTTGTGCTTGCTGCTTCTCCAAGGGGAAACCGACCCTTTTATTTGTCCTATCAAGAGCTATCACAACGCCTGGACTGTAAGTCTGTACGTGATGGGATAATTAGAATACAGTTCCATTCCTGGGCCTAGGACGAGGTGAATTGCAGTAGATAAATAAATATGAAATGTCCCTCCATATTTGGAAGAGAAAACGATCCAAAGTTATCAGACTTTCTGTGTCTCTCCGTAACCTTACTGTACAGAATTTCCATCCAGAGCAATACATTGTATTGTATACATTGTATACAGCCGTATTCACCCGTACCCACCTGCTGCGCCGTACAACTATATAGCAGCGACTTCTTACCTCCCCATCCGTCCACGCTCGACTCTCGACTCTGCATTTCACGATTCACACGATTGCCAGCTGTCGTCTGCGAAAAGCTCGATTTATTCCGACTGCCCCATTAAGAAAAAACGCTTCTTTGATCTCACGAAATCGGGACTAAGATTGCCGTGCCCTTGTCCGTTTCGCCAAAGTTGCGATTGCGGTCGCCATTTCCCCAGTCGCCAGTCGCCAGAGAGGGGAAGAAAAAAGGCTTTTCTTCGATCCCAACAACCTTCGTCAAAAGTGGCTGCGAATCGCGAGGTTACATACCAGAGCCACGTTTTAGCCCAGACAAGAGAACAAGACAACAAGAAATCGTCGGAATTTCCAAGATCCCAAGCCAAATCTAGCTATTAATTTGATCTTCACAAAAGAATTTCTTTTTCTAATCGCTTCCTCGACCCAACTTGATTTAATCTCTGGACCTCTTTTTATTTGTTTGCTTCCTTGCGGAGTATATCAATTAACGTCAATTCTATCCGTCACGTCCGTCACGGAAGCTGTCTTTCTGGAGCTTGAGCTTTACTACTGCTACTGCCTACTGCTGCTCCATCTCACCCACGCCCGCATCTGTACCCGCACCCCCATCCTTCACAAAGCTTTACGATACTTCCCTATATACTCGGCTCCTGCTCTGCGTCAGAACCCAGATCCCTACCCATTCCCACTCAACGCTTGAAGCTTTTATTGTTTCAAATATCTCATACCCTCTCAATCCCCTCTTCTTCCCTTCACTTGTCAAACTGTGCTCGGATCAATCCAAATATCACTTCGACATACAACCATCTCGACATCCTCATACAAACCGTCGACATCAATCATCGCCACCATGCCTGTCATCCGGACGCCTATTAGGCCGGTCAAGGTGAATACTTCCTCACCGTTCTCTCTCCATTAACATAGGATAGAAGTTATTGACCTCTTCTCATTAGACCGTAAGATCTCATGAGGAGAACAAGGAGCGTGCATTCATTGCTGCCTCCAGAAGAAGCGACCGAAGCCTAGAAGCACGAGTCGAATCAGCACGAAAGGCTTCAGAGATACACAAACAAAGAACCGGTCGCGCCTTGAAGGTCACCGAGCATGATGTCGCCAATGAAGAAATGTACGAGGAGGAGGACGATGGAATTAACCGATTCGCAATGCAACTCCCCTACCATCTCCACACCGGCACCCTCGGAGATAAGTTCTCCGCATACCTATCCGCCAATGTCGGTATCCGAAGGCAGCTTGATGAGGCCTTGCGATCATCTTATTCATTCGCACCAGATCAGAGCCAGATGTCCAATCCTATGCAAGGATATAACCCAATGTTCAATCCAAACCAGACGACAATGTCCAACGCGACACTCAACAATGGGCAAGGCATCCCCACATCAGCACGAGGTCCGATGTCAGGTCCCATGGTGAATCAAATGACACCACCAATGATGAACCAAGTCCAAACTTCATCGAAGCCTCAGTCATTCCAACGTCCCATGAACTTCCGCACCTCTCCTTACCCAACTCAGCAACAGAGGTTTCAAGCACCACACAAAAGGTCTTCCTCTTTTGCCGTTCCGAGCCCAATGAATACAGCTGAATCTGTTCAAGATGATACCAGACGATCTTCGATGCCCGTCGTTACCGCCAGTCACCACACCTCAGTCAACGGCTCTCCTGCCGCCTCTCCTACCGCCATGACGAATGGCCAACAATCCTTCTCGCCTGTCTCTACAGCGTCTCCTCTCAGTCAAGTTTCAGCACCGACGAACACATTCTCTCCAAGCATGGGCCAGACATTCAACTATGGACACATGAATGGCCAAGATGCCTTTCCTTTGAGCACTGCTCTGTCAGCAAATGACCAAATGGCGCTGGGTTCTGCCATTTCACCAGACAGTTTCCTGATGGCTGGAAGTCATAACCTGCCACAATATCAAGGCCCTAGTGCCTACCACTCATTCCAAAACGCAATAGCCGTCGGCAAGGGAGGTCAGATGTATCCAAGTTACGAGGGACTAAACTCGACGCTTGCACCATCAGCCCCATCAAGCCAAGGTCAACTTTCTCAAACTGAGGAATCCCCTGTCTTTTCATACGATTCTTTCTTCGGAAACGAAGAGACTCCCCTCACTGAAGGCTGGAATGACTTTGATTTCCTCATAGACCCGAATGCGTGGGAAGAGCCACAGCCACAACCAGCAGCTTAAACTATTCACACATCTATCTGTTCACTGTTTTTTTTTCTGCTGGCTGGTCTTGTCTCTTTACCGTATTGGCTCGGGGTTTTGGTTATTGGATGATACTGGCGGCGTCTAACTATATGGAGTTTTGTACGATACCAGGGGGTTCTTTTTTTCTTCTCAAGCAATTCATGTCATATATCTTCCTGGCGTTTATCAGTGGCGTTGTTGCGAGGTTCTGTGGGATAGGTCGATAACATACTCCACACTTATGCTTTTATGGTGTACAAAGAGAGAGGGAGAAGATCAATTGCAATTTCATGTCAAATCTGTACTTCCCTTAGCTTTTTCCAGCTCTTTTCTTCTCCAACGGTTTCTTTTCACGGTTTTTGCTCTGTCCGGTGGTTTACTTAATGTATACACAAATATATAGCTGGCTTTCTCTTCTTTTTCTATTATGCTTGAGGATGGATGGATGGATGGCATTAAGGGGGGTAGGTAACAAGGACTTGATGTTCGAAGGGAGGAAATGAGTTACAAACGAGGGAAATTTCTTGTTGGATGGAAGGGAGGAAAAGAGCAAAGCAAAGCAAAGAATGGGATGCGATGGAGTGGGAAAGCACAATCAGTTGAATTGGAATTGGAGGCATGGAAAGCAATGAAAAGAAAGGAAAGGAATCAAAATTTTTAATGAGAGGATCTGGAAATTTTTGATAGATAGCATAGCTAGCTAGCAGTTATCATGAAATAAACTCCATCCCTCCAAAAATTATCTTATCTCGAAATGGGTATGCATGCGATGCTATGATGACATACAATCTGTGAGGATAGTTACATTGGGTGGGAGGTATGAGGTAGGTGGCACGGGAATTCTTTCTTCCTTTCTTGTCTGTCCCTTGTTGAGTGTGATGTAATCCTAAGGTGTTGTGTTTTGTTGATACAGATTCGTATTCGTATTGTTTTTTTCTTTCTCTTTTTTTTTTCTCTCTTTCTTTCTCGATTGCTTCCTTTCTTGTCTAGAGTATCGTTACGCATAAATTGCTTTCTCGATCAGCTTCTACTGCACATAGGATTAGGACCCTGGTGTTAATGAAGTGGAGGGTGCAATGCTGCTCCACCTACGTAACCTTTAACTAGTGTTGCTACCGGCCCGGGTACTACTCTCATCCCGCAGTTAGTGAGCGAGCGACCCCTAAATAAAGTAAGTTATTCATTCTTCGCCACTGAGATTTATTGGTCTGGGGTTCTATCTTCTCTTTTGGCTCTTTTCTGTATTTTTCATATTTCTGATATTTCAGCACGTTAGGTTTTAGAGTATGTACGTTTACATGCCTGGCATACGTGTATGCAAGATCTGGGGTAGGATCATGTAATGTGATGTGATGTGATCTGGTATCAGTGGAAGTTGGTCACCTCATCTCATCTCAATCTTACTAGTTTGGTTTGATTTGGGGAGTGGGAGGGGGAGGGGTATAATTTCATGTTGTTCGTCTTCCTTTTTTTTCCTTTAGATGGGATTGTATTGGTTTCTCGTTGTGAGGATTGGGTTTGGGTTTCATTTTAGGGAGGGGGACAGTGAGGGTGAGGCGGGGGCTTGTTGCTGAGTGTTTCTTTGTGGAATATATATAATTGGATGAGTGAGTGAGTGAGTGGTTTGCTTTTCTTGCGTTGATCGGAGTCTAAGTGGGCTGGCTGGATATATGTATAATAGGCGTTAAGTAATGGATTCACTTCTATCATTACGACAGGTCTACCGCATATAAGCCTCCCTTCCTCCCATAGGACTACCAACACTATTCCTCATCCGCCGTCCAGCTCGATCTATTTGCCTGCTTACTCTTCAAACTGGATCTCAGCCGAGACATCTGGTTTGTCACGTCTTAGTAATGCTGCAGCCAGCTTCAATGCCAAAGATAGGAGAGTTCTCCTCGGATCATTTCTTCATCCTCTATCTCTCCACAACACGACGCAGTGGACTTGTAATGTGCTGTGCCGTGGATAACTCACTCCGGGGGCTTGCCAGTATATGATGTGATGCAGTCTAGCTTTTGCTTTTTGAAGTGGTTGTTTCTCGGTAATGTTAGGTTCTAGTCTAGGGGATGTTTCTTTCTTTGTTGTATTGGTTTAGCGGCATCGTGATGGCTCCTGGGTTCCTGGACAATGGAGAAGATGGATGGAGTGGCACTGCAGATATAGAAGAGGAACCGTGGGATGGTGAGGAGTAGGTCGAGGAAGAGAATGCTCTGAGTGTAGATACCGGAGAGAGAGGGGGGGAGGAAGAGGGCGGAGGTTAATATGTTCGAGATAAGGAATAGGGGATGTGTCGTTGGGAAGAGGGGGATTCTCTGCTTCTCGTTCTTCTAGGTGGGGAGGTGTGGAAAGGGAATTTCAGTGGCGAGATGTGTAGAGGAGTATGGTATAGTATGGTATGGCATTGTATGGCGGGTTTGGGATGGGATAGGCTCTCGTGTGTTGCGCAGTCTTGATAAACAAGGTATGCTTCCGAATGCTGAAGTTATGGAAAGATATAGTAGGTTTGGAAAGTCGCCTTGATTGTTTTCTGTGGATGATGCCTAGGCAGTTACATCATCCAGACGATGGTAAGTGAGCGAATACGACGAGGTGAATTGACCTGATGGAGGAAGATTGAGAACTGTGGTCTGGCATAAAATGGACTGACTCCCTGGGATAGAGTAGAGAAGTTGGTGGATCTGGGATTTGAAAGATTGAAATGAATAGATGCTCTGCAGCCACCTTGGGAGCAATCTGAGGTGCAAACACAGATAGTCCAAAGTAGCTAATCAAATGCACAGCACATACAATGGAACAGAAATGAGTAAGTAGCGAAACTAATGCCGAAGTTAGGCATGAACTTCTTCTAGCAGCAGAAATTTGCCTTGCCAAGAACGCATCCGATCATTTCAATTATTCGAATTGATATAGAAAACAAAAATGAGAGCGTAGTCAAGTTGAGGGCTCTCTTTGACCCAGAGCCGAAAAGGTGGTAAGCTGGAAATTGCACTGAGAGGATATGAGTTGCAGGGTCCATGACTTCCAGCCTCGCAACCTTCGATATAGAGCTACTAAGCCATGTATGAGATATTCCCGAGATTATGATACTCTGGTACACAATATCGCTATCGCGACATCGAGAAAGCGGCATGTAGGTAGATAGGTAGTTGCAATAGTGGAGAAGAGGTCTCCTCGATTCCCAGCCCAAGCGAGCTCCTTTTTGCACCAAGTCGTAACCTCGATAAATTTTCCTCAACTGACTCGACTACTCCTCCTACAGCCATTAATTTAGGCGTCGCGAGGGGCCAGTAGGCCTTGGGCTCCAGAAACTGCCGGCGGCTCGAGGTTGAGAAAAGGTTCGGTGGGTCACTTAGACGGGATTTTATGTCAAATAGCGGTTGGGATTTAACGAGCTCCTCATGAAGATAATGGCTTTACTTCACCCAGTTTTTATTCTCAGAGATTTCTTTTCAATTTTATTTAGCTCTCTCGAGGCATCTTCTTTGTCTCCATAACACCTGCGGCTCTGCGGTCAACTATACGTCCTTTGTCCCGAAATCATCTGTGAGGACCTTATGATTTTGATACTATGACGACCGCCGATATTACGTTCCCTCTCTTTTCGTCACTTCCTGCAGAACTGCGTTTGGAAGTTTGGTCACATCTCCTTCCGCCTCCTCGAATCGTTCAAGTCACTACATTCCATACCCAGCCCAACTGCTTGGTATCCCTAACCAAACCGCCCATACTCTCAGGCATCAACCACGAATCCCGTGCCTATCTCCTCTCCACCCATCAACTCCTCCAGATTCCCTCACCACAATCACAGACATCATCAACAAGCCCCCGCGAGCCCTTCCCCCAGTCTACACCCATACCCATCTCCCTAAAACATGACACAGTCTACCTAACCCTTCCACCAAGCTACCACAGTGCCTCACAAACCTCCTTGGAGTCCCTCCTCGGCCCCCTCCCGCATCTCCCCATCCGCTCCCTCGCGCTCGATTTCCGCGCCTGGAACAAATTCCGCCAGCACAATCTCATTTCGATCCTTGCACAGATGCCGTATCTACGAGAGGTGAGGATGGTGGTAGAATATGGACGTGATTTCGCCGGACCGATAGCGTTCCTAGCTGTGCCTAGCTGGAGAGGAGATTTGACTCATCTGGCCGAGAGGGCGCAGGATGAGATTATGGAGATGCGGAGGGATTTGGGCGTTTTGGGTGGACGACGTGAGGTGCTGGTGACATGTGTTCTTTTGACGAAAGGGGGAGAGATGGTGTGATGAGTTGAGGTGGCCTGAAGGCCAATACGGACCCGCTTGCCACTGGCGCAAGAGCTTGAGAAGTCGCCAGGGAATTGGATTCTGGACCTTGGGTTGTGTGTCCTAGTCCATTGAACGGTTGAATTGCCTATTTGGGCATAAGAATAATACAGTTAATATCCCCAGTAAGACTCCTTGATATGTATTATGATACACCGAATAACCATAAACACCAGCCCAATGCATGATCACTCTTTTATATAAACCCGCTCCTGAACAAATGCTTCGAGGTCTTAGAAATTCCATAAACACCACTCTTTTTTAGGGGGTATCATTGGCATCACGCCATCAGCAAAAGCGCCGTTTTGCCTTGCTTGTAAGTACCTTGATTTTGTAGCTTCGTCATATTCCGCGTTTGGCATCTCAGAAGAATTATCGAGTGCTGGTGGGCCTTTCGGGAACCATATTTTGACGAAATTTCCCTGTACCACCGTGCCCACCTCTCCGTCCTTGAGCGTGATCGGTCTGCCATTGAAAGATTCCGGATTTCCGTTGTTTCCCATGCGTATATAACTTTCCACGGCAGGTTGCTGCAAGTTGTTTGGATCCGGTGGAGGCTGGAAGTTCGGGCTAAATGGCCTCACATTAGACCCGTTCTGCGTAAGTGCGTTTTGATTGATATTATTAGTGTTTGTGAACCCTGACTGAGTATTGGTAAATGATTGTTGCGAGAAGCCGTTCGGTTGAGACGGCGGGGCTGCCTGACTGTTTGCATTTCCAAAGGGGTTCTGGATTGGAGCTGCAGGTTGAGAACTCTGGGCCGTAAAAGGATTTTGCTGTGCCGGCGAAGGTGCCCCAAACGGCATAGAAGGTGCAGGCACGTTATTATTAGAATCGAAAGGATTAGGCTGGGAGGTGGGTTGACCAAAGCCAGGTGTCGAGCTTAGCGGGTTTGCATTTTGAGTCAATGGATTGACTTGAGGCTGTTGAATAGCTGGAGGGAGAGGATTCGCGGTTGATAGAGCACCAAATGCTCCAAAGACATTGTTACTTGGTTGACCTGGAAAAAATGAGTTAGACCCAGCGAAAGCAGAGAAGTTCGACGGAGCAGAACTGGAAGGCGCACCGAAAGGACTCGGCTTCTGCCCTAGGGCCGACGGCTGTCCAAAGCCAGACTGGGTAGGCTGCCCAGCACCCATATCGAAGGGATTGGGTTTTTGTCCCATAGCTGACGGTTGTCCAAATCCAATAGACCCCGCTGGCTGAGATGGAGTCCCAAAAGCTTGTGAGGGTGCACCAAACGCATTTGAGTTTTGACCCGAAGGTTGGCCAAATCCATTTGTAGTTTGACTGGAAGGCTGCCCAAAGGGATTCATATTTTGAGTTGGAGGTTGCCCAAATGTACTTGTGTTTTGATTCGTAGGTTGACTGAACGCATTCCCGTTTGGAGCAGAGGGTTGACCGAATGCAGAGGGTTGACCGAACGCACTTTGCCCTGAAGGTTGACCGAATGCCGACGTTGTTGGCTGGCTGGGGGCACCAAATGTATTGTTATTCGCAGGAGCAGATTGAAGGCCAGGATTGCTTCGTTGAATCCAAGGTGTTTGATCTGTAGACGTGCCCGCCTTGCAAACATCGATTCTGTTTGGGTGTTGGTTCTCGGCATTTATTATGAACCTGATTGCGCCATCCAAATCATTCAAAGCTGCCTTGATTTGTTGTTCTGAGCTATTCCATAGTTCCCCTGCAGCTTGTACCTATAATGCATTAGTTTTTGTTGCTCCTAATAATTTGGCCAAGGTAACAAACAGCTTGCTGTGGATTGCCAGAAGCTTCAGCTATGTAATGAAGCAGGCGCATCTCTTCGAAGCTCTGTTCGCGAGCAGGCCCTCCAAATAGCTGTTCTGGTGCCTGCTTGCCAGGTCCGTATGCTGAGAGAATCCATTGTGGTCGTTCCGTCGTGAGGTCTTGTATAATAGCTTCTCTGTCTAAATTGTATGGTAGGCCTTGCGCTTGATTCCCTTTACATACACATTAGCTAGCACATAGAGCTAGGAATAACGTCGCTCTCACCTCGTCCCTGATTGCTGTTCCGTGACTGCGGCCGTGACTGGTAGCTAGAGGATTGGTTCTGAAGAGGAGCGTAGCGATTGTTGTAGTTGTTTCCGCTGCTACTACTGCTATCATCGGAGTGTCGATATTTGCATCTATCTTTCAGGAGATCAGCATGAACTCAATGGTATGTCGTTACTCCTTAGAAACCTACCGCCAAATCTGCAATTGTTTCCGTTTTGCCAAAATTTACATATTGGCGGAGCCATACTGGGCGTGCTTGAGTATGTGGTTAAGTCGGCTTTCCAAGTCGCATTGCGGTTTCTGGTGTAGTACCTGCAAGGACTGGTAGATCGAGTCTAGGCCATCGACTGTTACTCGCTGCGACGTCGTTGCTCACAATGCTGCACAATTAATGAACTCGATATTGTAGTGTTCATGTTTAATACGATAGAATTCTGGATTGGTTGGACGCGGCCGACACCGCGTCCGGAAATTTTATCGCGTAGCTTGACCCGAACAATGAAATTCACTTGCTGGAAAAGGAAGTGACGAATACGGTTGATGATTATTGTACAATTGCTACTCTATGTATGATGACGACCTATGTCCTATAACTCCATTGCAATTCTGGTATCTTCGCAAAATCCGTACAACTATGTGATAGTTGTCTTTTATACATCAATCCTCGGCCCCAGACCCTCCTTTACTGCTGCTGATAATCTGTCCCAATCGAGTCCCCCTACTGACCGACCACCAATGCCTTTCAGTGACAATGTCTCTGAGAATTTCCCCATACCAATTCTCCGCATCATCACTGTGTCTCTTCCCTTTCTAATGGCTCTCCCTTCACCACGGAGCAAGTAGTCTTCAAACCAAGCCTCCTCTTCTTGTGTGAATGGAAGGTTGACCAGTTCGACGCTGCGATCCGCAATCGTTTCGGGAGAGGAATTACTGAGCACGGCGGAGATTAACAGCTCGAACATATGCCTCCGCGCGCTGTCCGCTTGCCCACGGGAAAAATAGAACGCCTCTGTAACGCTGGTTCTTGCGATGGCTGAGAACAAACTTTCTGTCGCGCTTGAACCCGTCAACGTAGGATGAACAGTGTGGTAGTATGCTAGAGGGACCGCAAGATCGTGCTTTGAATGCCGTACAAGAACCTCCAGTATCTCGTCCGCAAAGGTAGGAAGTAAAGAGGGATATGTCAGGTATTCAAGTGCCGACTAGTTTTGGTTAGCTGCACGCTTTTTGCTCGGGACAATTGTGAGGACAAACTTCGAAATCCAGGCGATCCATATGCCAAAGACCTTTTATGTAAATTTGGTATTTTTGAGGAAGAAAAGACCTCTGCTCAAAACTCATAGAGTAGTCTCGTCGTCCAGTAGGCGCATCAAAATCAAGGAGTAAGTAGTACAGGATTGAAAGTTTAACATGATCTTCGCCAGCTGTCTCGACAATCGCCTTGTGTAAATTCCGTAAATCGCTATTCGTCTTTGGAGGATAGTATTTGACAGCTAAGAGATGTATCAGCAGAAAATATATGTGTTGAGGTGAGTGAAAGCATACGCCTTCTGATACTAGCATTCTTCATCAAAATGTCGACGAAGAGGCCTTCCAGCGTCTTTCGATTTCCCTCAATGCGCTGAACGGCAATCGTATCATATGAGCAATCTGGGTCAAAGTCAAAGACTTCGTCAAAATTTGAGAAGCTGAACATCTCGTGCAGTTTGTCTTTGATCTAATTATACTGATGGCTGCAAATGATGTTTGCGATGGTCTATAATCTCGCGATGCATGTACGATGAGGGTAGATAAGGATCCTTATCTTAGCGCCTTTCTTGTTTTGAAGTAAACAATGCCCGCATCAACACACAGAATTCGAATAAAACATATTAAGACGACAATTCACGCCAAAACAACAAACATAACGGACTCATGACGCTGGACTGAGTGGTGAGTTCCTCTTTCTTCCAAGAACTCATATATTGTGTTGCTAACGCCTAACTCAGTAGTGTTAAAACCCTAAGTCGACTTTTCCGCGCGCACGAAATAAAGCATATCTTAAGCCGAAAACCAATATGGCATCAGAGACCCCCGCTCGTCCCTCTCGAAGGGTGGCATCACGCCGAAAAGTTGTAGTTGAGTCGTCCGACGAGGAAGAGAATGTCCCAGTCAAGGTCGAAGAAGATGAGGAGGACGACTTCACCCCTGCGCCAAAGCGAAGTCCACGGAAATCTACTCAGTCAAGGCGGAAGACAACAAACTCCATTGCGGCAACACCTCGAACAGGCGGTAGAGCTAAAAATAGTATGGGGGCTGAGAATATTGAGCCCTCTGAGATATTTGATCCTGAACAAACAGCGACTCCAGCACCAGACTCACCAGTGAAGAAGGCGGCGCCACGCAAAAAGAGTGTGCCCATACGAAGCGCACGCAGTTCAATGACCCCTGATACTCAATCTTCTTTACCGACTCCGAAACCTTCGCAATCTCCCGAGCCTTCTGAATTGCACAACAACACCGTTCTTGCTGATATAACAGAGCGACCTGGTACCTCGGACAGTCAAACATCAACTGTTAAACCTATTAGGGCGATGGATACGATTCTTGAAAAGCCCATGGATATTGTCATGAAATCGAGAAATACAACAACGCCAGTGGTCGAGGATACTGGCCCAAAGGCTCGACTTGTTATCACTTACTTGATTCTTACCAATTTCAAGAGTTACGCTGGTCGTCAGGAAGTTGGTCCCTTTCACGCATCATTTTCTTCTGTCGTTGGGCCAAACGGTTCTGGCAAATCCAACGTCATTGACTCTCTTCTTTTCGTTTTTGGTTTCAGAGCTAGCAAGATGCGACAAGGGAAAATTTCCGCCTTGATTCATAACTCTGCCGCATTCCCAGATCTAGACCACTGTGAGGTAGCTGTACATTTCCAAGAAGTGATGGATCAGCCAGATGGAACGCACCAGGTCATGCCGGATTCTGATCTCGTGATATCTCGCAAAGCGTTCAAAAACAATGCTAGCAAGTACTACATTAATGGGAAGGAATCCAATTTCACAATTGTCACTACACTTTTGAGAGACCGAGGCGTGGACTTAGATCACAAGCGATTCTTAATTCTCCAGGGTGAAGTCGAATCGATCGCCCAGATGAAGCCGAAAGCAGCCAACGAACATGATGATGGACTTTTGGAGTACCTGGAGGATATTATTGGCACCTCAAAATACAAGACCCCAATTGAAGAATCTGCGGCAGAAGTGGAAACGTTGAACGAAGTTTGTGTTGAGAAAAGTGGCCGTGTGCAGCATGTCGAAAAGGAGAAAAATAGCCTAGAAGACAAGAAGAACAAGGCACTCGCTTACATCAAGGATGAAAACGAACTGGCTATGAAGCAATCAGCTTTGTATCAAGTTTATATCAATGAATGTGGTGATAATTTAGCAGTCACAGAAGAGGCAATTGGTCAGATGCAGGCACAGCTGGATGCTGAGCTGGAGAAACATCAAGGAAATGAAGCAGGTATCAAACAGCTGGAGAAACAGTACAAGAAGGGCCAAAAAGAATACGAGTCAGTGGAGAAGGACACACAAGCAATTCTCAAAGAGATGGCAAGTCTTGACCAGGAGCGAGTAAAGCTTGAGGAGAAGAGAAAATTCTTGACAAGCAAGCAGAAGAAATTGGAGAAGACGATCAGCACATCTGAGTCAGCCATAGCTGATGCTCAAGCGACAATTGAGAAATGTGGAGAGGATATTGAGAGTTCCGCAGCCGAGATAGCGGAAATGGAGGAGAAAATGGCTGCTGAAGAGCAGGAGCTGACCAAGATAAGAGACAATCTTAAGGGGAAGACGCAACAATTCTCTGATCAAATTGCTGTCAAGCAAAAGTCGCTGGAGCCTTGGAATGAAAAGATTAACCAGAAACAGTCCGCTATTGCCGTAGCAGAGAGTGAGTTGGCCATACTTCACGAAAAGGCCAATGCAGGTGCGGTGGCGCTTGAGGAACTCGAAACAAAGATCCAGAATATCGAGGAGGGGCGTGAAGCTAGGCTCGCTGAGATTGAGCAATGCAAAGTCGAGAGGAAGAAGCTAGAGAAAGAGGCTGCCCGCCTGCAATCTGAGCTGACTCAACTGTCCGAGAAGGAACCGGAATTCCGTGCTCGGTTATCTGGTGCTCGTCAGAAAGCAGATGAAGCTCGTGCTAGTCTTTCAAATACTCAAACGCAAGGAAATGTATTGACAGGTCTTATGAGACTCAAGGAGACCGGTCGAATTGACGGATTCCACGGAAGACTTGGAAATTTGGGCACGATTGACAAGCAATTTGATATCGCCATATCTACTGCTTGCGGGGCTCTCGACAATTTCGTTACAGACACCGTCGAAGCTGGACAGCAGTGCATTGAGTACCTGCGGAAAACCAACCTTGGACGTGGTAACTTCATGTGTTTGGACAAGCTGGGCAATAGAGATCTATCGCCGATCGATACTCCTGAAAATGTTCCTCGTCTATTTGACCTGATCAAGGCTAAGGATGATAAGTTCAGACCAGCTTTCTTCCATTCGCTGCAAAATACTCTGGTTGCAAAGGATTTGGCACAAGCCAACCGCATTGCGTACGGAGCTAAGAGATGGCGTGTTGTGACTTTGGACGGGCAATTGATTGATAAGTCTGGTACAATGTCAGGAGGAGGCAATACAGTCAAGAAAGGTCTCATGTCTTCTAAACTTGTTGCCGACGTCTCAAAGGAGCAGGTCGCCAAGCTTGAGGTGGACAGAGATGAACTCGAACAAACCTTCCAAAAGTTCCAAGACCGTCAGACAGACTTGGAAACAAGGATCAAAGATCTCAACAACAAAATACCTCAACTTGATACCAAAATGCAGAAGCTTGGTCTCGACATTGAAAGTTCGGCACGAAATTTGGCAGATGCGCAACGACGAATCAAGGAGTTAAGCAAAGAACATCAACCTTCACAAACGGACGATGGCCGTGTCACCACATTGAAGAAGGATATTGCCAAGCTCAACAAGGAGATTGAGAAGCTTCATAACGAAACAGCCAGTGTCGAAGCAGAAATTAAAGCTCTTCAAGACAAGATCATGCAAGTTGGTGGTGAGAAGCTTCGTGCTCAGCGTGCAAAGGTTGATGCGCTAAAAGAAGAGATTGACTCTCTAAGTCAAGCCATGTCCACTGCCGAAGTCACCAAAACCAAGGCGGAGAAGCAACTTGCCAAGCATGAGAAGGATCATGCAAAGGCCAGCAAGGAACTGGCTGCTTCTGCTGCGGATCTTGAAGCATTGGAGGAAGAGATTCAGAATCAAGGATCCAACTCAGAGGGTTCCCAAGCCAAGGTCGAAGAAGCTCAAGAAGCATTGCGTGCGAAGAAGGAAGAGCTCAACGCAGTGAAAGCCGAACTTGACGAAAAGACTACCGAGCTTAACGAGATCCGCGCGATCGAAATCGAAATGCGCAACAAGCTCGAAGAAAACCAAAAAGTTCTCGTTGAGAACCAAAAACGTCTAAGATACTGGCAAGAAAAGCTGAGCAAACTCGCACTTCAGAACGTCAGCGATCTTGGTGAGGAAGCTGAGGCCGAAGAACTCCCTGCTTTCACAAAAGATGAACTTGCAGACATGAGCAAGGAGACTCTGAAAGCCGAAATCGCCATCTTGGAAGAAAAGACGCAAAACGTAAATGTGGAGCTCGGCGTTCTCGCCGAATATCGTCGTCGTGTCGAAGAACACGCTGCGCGTAACCAGGACCTGCAAAGCGCAGTGGCGCAACGCGACATGGCGAAGAAACGCTGTGACGATCTCCGACGTCTGCGTCTGGAAGGGTTCATGGAAGGTTTCAGCACGATTTCTCTAAGGCTGAAGGAAATGTACCAGATGATTACGATGGGTGGGAATGCAGAACTCGAACTCGTGGACTCGCTCGATCCGTTCTCGGAGGGCATCCTGTTTAGTGTTATGCCGCCGAAGAAATCGTGGAAGAATATCTCGAATCTGAGTGGTGGGGAGAAGACGCTGAGTAGTTTGGCGTTGGTGTTTGCGTTGCATCATTATAAACCGACGCCGTTGTATGTTATGGATGAGATTGATGCTGCGTTGGATTTTAGGAATGTGAGTGTTTTCCCTTCTCTTTCTCTTCTTTTTTTTCTTCTTCCCTTTCTCTCTCTCTTCTTGTCCCTCCCTTTTGCCCGTCTGTTAGGTTATTTGGAGAATGCATGTATGCTTGCAGTTTGCTAACAGATTTACCTCAAGGTCTCGATTGTAGCGTCTTATATCAAGGAGAGAACGAAGAATGCTCAGTTCATCGTTATCTCGTTGAGGAACAACATGTTCGAGTTGGCTAGTCGTTTGGTTGGTGTTTATAAGGTTAATCACATGACGAAGAGTGTGACGATTGAGAATAGAGATTATATTACTGCGAGGGCGTAGTGCTGTTGTTTCTGGAATGGAAGCTGAGGTGCTGGAGCGGGGTGGTGGTTTGGATATGGGTTTTGTTTGGATTGCATGTATGCAGGATTTGGGTGGGTGCATGATATTGGTAGGTATGGCATGGTATACCTAGGATTGATGGAGTAGAAAGGACGTCTCCTCTGCTCTGCTCTGGTACGGGTTGGGTGATTGGGGGAATGGGATGAATGTAGGGATGGTTAGATGATTAACGAATTCATGTTTACTTGTTTGCACATCAATATAGCCAGGAAATTGGTTTCCGATAGCTGGAATTCAACGAAGAGTATGTTGAGCTCGCTTTAATTGAAGTTCTTGCACAGCATATTCGTCTATCTACGCCGTGTGCCTCGGGGGAGATGGTATATGGTCTTGCTTGGGTCTTGCATATCTTGTGAACGAGTCGAGTTGAGTCGACGTGATCCGGTATTGATGAATCCTCATGAGATATTGCAAGCTGATTGTATTTCTAGTGTGTATTTTACTATACCATAGCATACCATACCATACCATACCTACTATACAATAAACCCCCGCACGCATGAACAAGTGCTCAGACCTCAACTCCAACTTCAAGTTCGACTGCGACTTCTTCGTACTCCAGCTGATCATACCCCAAGCTGATCACGCTGAGACGAATGCGAGACGCAAGGAGACGCTTTGAGTACCGTACAGCTGGCCTTATCTTATCCATTATCCCACGTATGATAAGTTTTGAGAATGAAGAAAACCATGTAACTTAAGGGAGGGATACGAAAGAAGAGACTATTTATTCATCTATCTTATCAAACTATAGAGATAAGGGGAAGAAGAAGCAAAACAAGGAGAGGAAAGGAAAACTTTCCCTTTAGGAACTCAAGTGAACATACGAATGGAAGAAAGAGTGACATTTAAACTGAATGAATATATATATACAACCTACCATCCCACCCTACCCATCCAACCCAACCCATATCTATCCTTCAACCAAAATATTACAAATGAAAGACAGAAGGAGAAAAAAAAACCTCACTCGATATTACAAAAGGGATAAGTTTATAAAATTTCTTTTCTCATCATTACTTCGGATCTATAACTACCACAAGGACCAGTTCCTCCCTTACATATGCTGCCCTTCCCCCTTCCTTCCTATCTGTCTCCAACAGATACCATATAATACAGGAGCTTTTTTGTCGATATTCCAAAGGATTTCCCAAGCCTGAGTTGTTGATATGCGGAAAACGTGATTAGAGAAAAAAAAAAGCTTCACGCTAGATGTTTGTTTGTGTTTGGTCCGACACTGAGAAGAGGTGCTTGACTGTTTGTTGTGATCGAGTCGAGAATTCGAGTTTTGGGTATAAGAGGGGACTCGCTTGTTAAGGGAAAACAAAAGGTGTTGAAGGAGATATGCCGGAGGAGGACGTATTTTCGAAAATCAAAAGTTTGAAAGGACAGGACGGAGTGAATTTCAAACGTGAACGTGTGATAGTCACGTTTGGTGTATCGTAGACGATGCCTGATGGAAAAATGAATCCTCGTATGGCGAAGAGTAAATGTTCTCATATGCTCATCCTACGCCACGCCTATACACACATAACACCATAAACCCTTTTATAACAGAGGGAATAATACCCAAAGCAGACCCATGTAATGTAGTCACAAAGGGAGAAGGACCGTAAACGCCGAAATGATTTGATTGAGCTAAATGACATTGGATACTCGTCGTTCGTCACATAGGATTGTGGCTTATCATGCGTTGGTTACCTGGAGTGGTGTTAATAAAGTGTTAAGTATTGTGGACCGGAATAGTACTGACCTTCAAGATCCTCCGTGAGTAATCTTGGTTATCAGCGATACTTCCATCACTCATTCTCCTGTTTGCGAGGGTTGGGTCTAGGCGAGTATCGGTGAATGAAGCTCCTCCACTGCTGACTGATGATTTTCCTCCTGCGGCAAAGTTGTTGACTGCTGCATTTCTCCTATACTCCTCCTCGACCTCACGTCTCTTACGATTGCGCATCCAAAGGAAGATGCCTCCAGCGATACCAGCAGCCGCAAGTACACCGACAACGACGCCTGCGGCGATGCCAGCTTTGCTTGGACCAGAAGATTTCTTTTCGGTTATTGCTGCTGCTGAACTTGAGGCTGCTGCAGCACTTGTTGCCTGGACAGTGACGGTTTCACCTAGATACCATTAGCTACAAAATAAAAACTGCGGATTCCAGGCGTCACCAACCTCCTACTGTGACAACGGAGGGCGCGATAGATGAAGTAGCAGTCGCAGCAACAGATGCAGCCGAAGATGAAGCTGCTGCGGCATCGTAATTGTCCGCCGAGTTCTCGGTACCCGTAAGATAGACAGAAAAGTACTTCCTACCACCACACATTTCCGTATTGATACCCGAACAAGGGTCATCGCATTTCGAATCGTCGACAGCGTCGCTAGCTGGTGGTAGATAGTTACCGCACCAGCATTCGTCGCCATTGTGAGTGGCTTGGACTGAGAAATCTAGAGGAACACACACTGTCTGACAGTACCCCTTGCTGTTGAAAACATATGTTGAGTTCTTGGCTAACCCATCACCACTTGAGAAGCATCCTTGGTAGGTCAATGTCTTGTAGGCGACGGTACTTGGTTCAGGAGATGGAGCTGCGATTGATCGGCCAACCAGAGCAGTGGCGGCGATGATAGCGAGAGTAGACATCGACTTCATGATGGATTGATTAATTTATTCTTTTGGCCGCGGCCCTTCGAGGTATGATTGAAAGCGATCGATCGCGACGGTTGTATTCTTTTTTGTCTCAATAGATATTTGAAGAGGACTATGGCAAGGAGAGTGAGGTTGGTTGGCAACTATCGGTGTCCCGAGATTGGTGGTTGGTGGTCGGTCTCCTAACAAATGACCCGGTGAGCGACTAAACAATTTCACAGCCCTGTGGTCGACAATAGAATGAGTGAATCGACAAGTTGGCAACGAAAGAGTGTAATGTATGGTATGTTTGTGAGTGAATTGTTACGGCGTAAGTTGAAAGAGGGTGAAAAAGCGAAGATCGATGAGTGATGAGTTTTCCCAGTGTTTCGAATTGGTTGTAAAAGGAAAGGTCACCTAAGATCTCCTGTTCGTCGGGGCGGGTGTGCACTGTGCAAGAGAAAACAGGCGATGTGGATGTAGATGTGGAATGAAGGTGTCGAAAAGGGCGCAAAAGGCGATGCTGAAAGACACGACAAAACGAGTGAATAGAAAAAGGAGAGAATATCAACAAAAGAGAGTGTTCAAGTCATCGAAAGCGACGTGATAAATTGTTGTGGACGACGTTGACGATGATGGGGTGAGTTTGAGGTTGGAAATGGGAATGGGGAATTGTTTTGTCGAAATAGTTTGCAAAGGAGGAGAAGGATGAATTGAGTTGAATTGGTGTGGAATTGTGCGTTAAGTCGGGGAGTGGAAGGAAATGCACGTAAATTGATTGGGGAGGGAGGGTGCGAGGGTGTGCAGGAGAGTAAAGTGTGGGTGGGTGTGGATAAATGTGACTGGGTGTGACTGGGTGTGACTGGCTGGTGGATTGGGTGGATTGGTGTCGATTTGTGGGAAACCGTGGAAGATCGTTGATGGCCTTCACCTCTTCGGCTCTAGCTCGTCTGGCTTGTTACGCCTTTGGGTAACTGGACCTGACTACCCAGGCAGCTAATTCAGGTACGGATTGTTCGGGCTGCGGCAGTGCCGGGAAGTTCCTAGGGGCAGAAAAGCAAACGCGTCGGCCTTCTCATTGATTGCTTGTTTGTGCATGTGTGTGTGTGTGTTCGTCCGAAGAGAGCACGGTAAGGAAGGAAGATAAGGTAATGTACGGAGCAAGATGAGGTAGCGCGCGAGAGGACTCAGAGGACTCAGAGGACTCAGAGGAGAGACTTCAGAGACAGTATAATCAATGCAAAGCACCTAGACCGTTGCGCTTTGTTTGTGTGAGGTGCGGCTTGTGCGGGTGTATACAAAGTAATGGTGCAGTGGCACGGCTGTACAATTTGCTATTTGCTATTTACTATAACTTACTTTCCCCGTACTCCGTACAGCAGCAGTAAAGGCCAAATGGAAGGAGAACCGAGGGGAGCACTTTAGGAATCTGGTTGAAACCTTCCAAATTTTACCGGGATGCGAGGTGCCACCAGGGCAAGATTTCCGAGATTTCTGAGGTGGCTTGGTTCACGCTGCTTGTAAACGGGAAATTATCACCTCGTCCTTGTGATGGTGAGCCCGTATTACCTTCACGAACGCACTTCTGTAGACGATTTTCATTGGCCGCATCTCCTCCCATTTGCTCCACTCTGTCCCAATGGGGCTTGCGTTCCCATTTTGCCCAGATGGGCGACGAAGCATCCAGACTGCCATCTGCAATTTATCTTTAGAAATGATGCTCCAAGGTACCTTTCGATGGAGACGGGGGACGGAGACTCAGACTGGAGACTGGATGGAGACTGGAGGCTGTTGACGGATACGGATCTCGACTGCTCGAAATATCCGTCGATGTGCTATCTTTCCATCTTGGTACGAAGCACTGTACGAAGTAAGACTTTCTGCCTGCCAGGTGCAGCGGGCACGGGATGAATAGGCACGCGCACGAGCACCGAAGCTCAAGACCAAAAGGCAGGGAGATGATGATGATCACTCACTATTTCCAATTGTCTTGAAAGTACGAAGTACAAGAAAGACACAAAAGAAGGATGGGAGAAGGAACTATCGCGGTGCTTTTCGCCAATACGAAGTCTGGCATAACTAACAAACATTCTACCGGTTTGCCAATGCTGATTAGCAATTTCAACGGTATGAGGCAAGGTTCTTCCCCGAAATGCTCATACTTCGCAAAGGCAGAACAAAGGTCCTGTTCTCTTATGCAAGGTCAAGTCTCCCACTGCAAACTGTCAAAACGGTCCCTACTTGTACCTGCACTGCAATATACCGTCAACGTACTGTGCAACTTGTGTATAAGCTTACTTTTCTTCCAAGTTCCCACTCTCCCGAATGCCAGGAGTCAGTTCTAATCTCTCACTCCCTTCTGCCCAGCGTTCAATGCCGTTCATACATTTGTATCCTCTTTTCACTCCACCCACTCACACTTCCATATTAATTTCTGACTGAAAAATTGGGGAAATCTTCCGATGAATCCTCCACCTCTCTGCCCTGTGAATAAAAGTCAAAAGTCGGCAGTCATTTCATCCCTATCTGGGCAATGAAAGACTCTGACTCTGAGCCTGACCTTGAGCCTGAGCCTGAGCCTACCAGAGATACTCACGCGACCAAGGCGACGGCGAAGATCCGGTTCTCTCTTTCCATTCGCCTCTATTCCCGATACTTGCTTGTACAATACTACAGTATTCACATTGCTATAAATAATCACACAACGCATCAGATTACAAACCCTTTGTGCCTCATCGATCGCAACGCAACTCATCCTTTTCCACGACGGGACACCATAGAAACGCATAATGCAGGAGAATGAAATGGCCCAATCCGGTCGAGCAGGGTAGCGCTTATTGCTCCTAACGTCCAAATCTAGCATCACTCAGTGTAAGAATCTCACTTTGTACCTACACAATGAGGACATTGAGGAGTGTTACATCGCACATAGAGTACCAACCACCAACAAAACACCAGCCGCCAAACCAACTAGAACCACCCTGATTCTAACCCTATACACGCATTTTTAGATCCTGAAGATTCAAGATGTATCTCTATCTCTATCTCTATCTCTATTTCTATTGATCCATCAAATCATTTCTGTTTCATCCTTCGCCCTTTGGCCTGAGCCATCAAACCCGAATGTACAGTAGCTGCCACCAACCCTTTTGGCCAGCGCATTGGACGGATGTGCAATTATCATCCGTCTGTTGGAAGGAAGCCGTGGATGTAGGCAGATGCGGCTACGATGGGATCTCATCTGATTATTATGGCTTCCTCCGTCCGCATTTGTACGGCTGAACTATTGCCAGTTGTGGAATACGAAGTCCGGCTTACCAAGTATCCCATCAGGATTTTAACTTTTGCTTTATATAGTAAGCAGTCGCTTGCTGGCCGACGCGTGGTTTTTCTAAGAAACTTCCCGAAACTTATGATCAATCTTTCATCTTTCTTCCAATCACTTCCGACCCATCTTCTTTCTGCTTTTAACCACTTTTTGACTGGACTGGATCATGAGAAATGTTTCCCCCATTCTAGAATTCTGTATTCTTCAGACATTCCGTATTCAGTGGCACATATGACCAGTCGTCACGTCTCCCATTCCGACCCTATGTTACTCAAGTGTTTCAAATGTCTAGAATCTCAGAACAACTTCGAAACCCCCACAAACGGGAAACCACCCCCATGATGGGGGATCTTCAACTGTCCATGTATTCTTTCGACGAAAATGGACACAGGTCCAAAACATCGTTACCTAACCTCCAGCTCCAGATCTCGAAATCGTATCCCCAACCAACCAACTCAACGTTCCATGTTTCGCGGGTCGAGGGATTCGAGCCTGATCTGCCTTTCACAACCAGCTACACCTACAGTTCATTGTATCTATTGTAGGGTAGGACCTATTGTGATTACATATGAAACCTTCTTCCCCTAACCCCGGGCCCCGCGATCCTTTCGTTGTCCGTCCGCCTAACTACCTACTGTAGCAATGGTTCATTTCCACACGTCTCCGAAAGTTCCGGGGACACCGAGTGGGAAGGAACGGGATGGGGATATAGGATTCGATATCCGTTTTTCTATCTGCTGGCTTTGTAGAAGTTGTTGGTTGTTTAGTGCGTTGAGATGCAAGTCTTAGATTTTGTTTGACTTCAGTATGGGGATTCTGTTGGAATGGTTCCTGCAGATGGCTTCTAGAAGGCTGGGGTGCAGGGTCTCGGTTTTATGCTCTGCGGTTTATGGTTTCATACATGGCTGTTCTTGTTCCTGTTCTTTGCACCAATATACCATATCTAGAGCACAGCTCTATTCCGCAACGCCGCAAGTGCGCGCAGGTCAACCGACCCTCTTAGTAAAACCATATATTTTCTCCCATCGAATCTACATTTTCGCCTTCCAACTGTGCCTCTTCCCTGCACCAAGTGCCTTGCCCCTACATCATCCAGAAACTTCTTCATCTCAACCCACCTCTCCATTCATCCTCTGCATGCCATTTTCTATCCTGTTCCATCCCATCGTATCCTCCTTACCCCATGCCATCACCTTCTCCATATCCCCTCACCTCCTCCCTTACATCCCACCCCTCCACCACCAACAACATCAAGCATCTTTCCAACAGCAGTCTTCTTCCCCTTCTCTTTGTCCGCCGTGCTTTCCCGCTCATCACACTTTTTCTTCCCTTCCTGCTCCTGTTCGCGAGATTTATTTGCGTTTGTATTAGTGTTTGTATTTTTATTTGCATGTGTGTTTTTGTTTGTATGTGTCTTTGTGCCCGTTTTGATATTCAGGCAGTTGCACGCTAGTCCATGCATCGGATCATTGCAATCTCGAGCCTTCAGTCTGCGGATGATGGCGGACATTATGGATATACTGAGCTGTAATGAAGTGTGTTTGTATGCCGTGCAATGAGTAAGTAGTTGGTTGGTTGGTATTGACGCAGCTGGGAGCTTGGGAAAGAGCAAGCTGCAATCAGTAAGTAGGTGTGAGTAGAGCAGCGGGGAGTAGAAAGTCTGGAATACTCTGTCTGGATCGTATACACGCATACTACGAAACATTGAACTGATTCATTTTATTCCCTACCTGCCAGCCAGCCTGCTGGTCCTTGTGTGAATATGAATGTGAATGTGAATGAATCATCTAACTTGCATTTCTAAATCTTTTTCTCATCACATCCATCCATCCAACCAATGGACTTGGAGAAAAGGAGAATGAGGTGTGCATGAATGACTTTCTGCATCCATCAATCCACCTCGTTCCCCTTCTCTCTCTATATTTCCCTTCAGGTGTGAGTTTGATGTTTTTTTTTTAATCCACTCAGTCATTCTGGGTGTGCGATGCGGTGCGGTATGGTGGTGCTTTTGGTTCTTAACTATATATAATTCTGCACTTGAGGAGGTCTGTATCGTATCATTTATATCTTCTCACTTCGTTCTATATCACATCGCATAGCATCGCATCCTCCAGCACACTAGATCCCACCCAATTATATTCCATCCCATTATATCATATCATATTACGTACTGCAGTAGGTTACATGAGTTGAGAACGGGAGATATATATACCATACTATACCACGACGTAACAAAATAAGCTAGTATATCAGATACAGGTACATTGCATTATGCTATATCGCACTGCATCAAAACTCGAAGCAGACAGACTGACCAGCTATATAAATGAGTTCTATATAACTCTATAAGTTACCTAAACATCTTTCATTCAATTATTCCAAGCCTTAGTATAGCACATAGAGTATTCCACCCTCTACTTTCTTTCCCAGCTCTTCTTCCCACATCTAGTAGTGGCAGTGGGTGAGATGAATATGCTATTCTGCTCTGTCTATAAACAGCCGTACCAGCATCTAACCAACCAAACATAGCATCTCTAGTCCTCCACGCTCTATGCCAGACCATACTATACCACAGCATACACCTTCCCATGCTCTTCCTCGCTTCCGTAACCATCTCCCACTATACTATACACATCTATCATATCCTAAGACCTCGGCGTGCTTGTGTCGCCGGGTCTAGATGGACGGAGTATGCGGCAACTGGGTTTTCCACCAGACGCGGGTTCACTTGGCCATCCATTGTTGCAAATATTCCGTGCTGACTGAAATGCAGCAACTATGTAGCTGGGTCGTCCGTAGATTTAGATTGCGTAGCGTGATTCGTCATCCCGTGATGACTGGTCGAGCCTCGTGCGCCGATCTTTCCTTTCTGCCAAATGCAGACTTCGAGGTCCGCACGTGTGTAGTGATAAGTCTGATCTTCAAATCCCCTTAGTGGTGGTCGTTTGCCTTCACCACTACCTTCAGCGACCATACCGACCCGGTTCCGGCCGCCAACTCTCCCCAATTCTTCCTCCTCTATCTTCTACTTCCTCCTCGTCTCCCCTCCTCCCCCTCTCCCCCTCCCTCTCATACTTCCCCCGAACCACTCGCCCCACATCCCTATACTGCACATGTCTATCCCAATCCCCCAGCGTCGTATACGGACTCCGCAACCAAGCCCTCAACTCATGCAAAAACAACCGCGCATCCTCGGTCCCCAAATACTCCCCCAACAACTCCTCCGCCTTCCCTCCACTTTCCTGGATATCCGTTGTTTTCAGAATCGCTATTATATACTCCAGCAAAAACTCCGCATTATTTGCGCGCCGGTCGGCAGCTCGACTTGTTTCTCCTGCCCCGGAAGATGAAGATGGGTGCAAGAATTCAAAAACCTGCAGTTCCCGCCGAATCCAGTTGCGCGCACGCGAAACGGCTTCTGCGTCATGGACGAAGAGCTGCGGTGTGAGTTCGCGGAATCGGGAGATCCGGTTGCTGCCTACGTGCAGGGAGAACAGCTGATGTCTGTAGATGTGGCGACGGCGGGCGATGGGATCGTCGAGGGTGGCGCTTGGATGGGAAGCGGCAGGGCGAGGGCCGAAGCGGAGGCGGCGTCGGTTGCGGGATGCATGGTGTAGGGAGGCTCGGTTGTAGTTTGGGTTTTGGGTGGGAGGCTCGCGAGCGGGTGCGGGGACGATATAGGTTTTGGGTTTGCCGCCTTCAAGGGTATCGTAGTGGACGGTTTTGATTTGCGTTTTGCAGAGGGGACAGCTGGGGCTCTGCTGGAGCCAGGTGAGGAGGCAGAGGTAGTCGAAGGTGGAGTGGTTGCAGGGTTGAGTGACGGCGGGTTCGGAGAGTTTCTCGAGGCAAATTACGCAGACGGTCTCTTCTTGCTCTGGTTCGGGCTTTGGTACAGCGGAGGACGATGTAGGTTCTGCTACGGGTGGTGAAAGTCGACCATCATTGTCGAGGACTTCTGGCTTGGTGGCCAAGTCAGTGCTGTGCGGACTATCCATGGGATGTAATGTTTTGGAAGAGAAGTCTGGGGTAAGGAAAGTTAACTTCATCATCTCTTATCGGGTGGCGGAAGCGGGGCCGGTTCGGGGAAATGTTATTCCGCAGTCGTTCACAGTTGCTTTGGATGAACGATAATTTATATGACAAAATTCAGCATGCATTATATGAGTAAAATAGCAGAGTGAATATCCTCCAGATCGGGAGAGAAATCTCACTTCATGAGGTTCTCACACAATGACAGCGCTTACCAAAATTCACTTGAGCATGAGTGATTTGCCGCTAAAAATAAAGTTGATCAGATCGCGTATCGACTCGGCCCAGACGCGTTTAATCTATACTACCTACGGAAGTACGACATAAAATGGTCCAGGAAAAATACTTATGATTACTGGTGCGAGGATAAATTTATGACTTATGACTATTTCATGACGTTACGGCCAATTATTATTCATATCAATATACCAAGCAGTATTCATCTTTCCAATTCAATCATTGTGTGCGTAGCGACACGAAATATTGTACCGCGTTTTTGATGTACTTCTGCGAAAAGCAACCTCGGATCTAGTATTGGTGCGCATAGAAACATGGACGAGGAAGAGAAGAAAATATGGATCGAACGATCGAAAGTCCTTCGTGCAGACTTGAAGGTTTGGGAGAAGGAATTCCAAAGCCAGAATGAAGGAAGAAAAGCATCGCGGGAGGATATCAAGAAGAACCCTGAAATAGGTATGCATACTGTTGTCGCCGGCCACAGATACACTCACTAATGGTTTACAGCTTCTAAATACAAAGAGTATGATAAAGTACGGAATATATTATCCGGAAAGGTTGCGCCGGCACAACCAACAGCTCCCAAGTCCACACCACGGAAGAGAAAACACGACGAATTGCACAAGACGACTCCGCATAAACGACTACAAGTGGATAAGACACCCTCGAAGGGTTCCATGCAACCCTGGGATGTCGACCCTTACTACTCTCCTTCGATAATGCGAAATCTTTTCGCAACACCCCAGAAGAAAACCGCAATTGGACCAACACCACAGAAAGATGGACAAGTTCTTGGATTATTCGATCTCGAGGAAGACAGCCCTGCCGACTCTCCTTCAATGGCGGCAGGGCCCGGCAAAGCAGCTCCTACACAAGCAACTCCTCGAAAACAGAAGAGTCCTGATGAGTCGCGGGCATTGCACAGTCGAACACCCTCATCGAGAAAGCAATCTACACTAAACCCATTTGCCACTCCCTCCAAAAACCGCATCCTCGATACTACACAAGGCACCAAAACCCCCTCTTCAATCTCCAAACTTCATTTTAGCACCCCCTCATTCCTCCGAAGAGACAGTCAACGAATCCAGATGCCGTCTATAGACGAAAACGAAGAAGGAGGACCCCAATCCCCCGAAATGATCCGCGTCCCACGCAAACCCATCATCCGCGGTCTAAGCAGCATGCTTGCCGGTCTCCGAAAAATGGAAGACGACGCCGCGGACGAAGATCTCGAGGCCCTGAGAGAAATGGAGATGGAGATGGAGAACGGACCAAAACCAAAACCAACACCAAAACCACCATCCAAACCATCGGATACTGCTCCTTCACCACCACCACCCGAAATCCTAGTAAAAGACAGCCAACCCAATTTCCCCCTCGGCGCTTTCGACGACGAAGCTCAGTACGACACCGAGCCCGAAGATCAACTAAATCCCACCCAACCCCTCCGCAAACCCTACAAAAAGAAAGGTCAAAAGCGCACCACCCGGCGCGTAAACCTCCGCCCCACACGCAGCAAGCCCATCAGCGCCCCCACCACCACACCCCTCCACGAAGACTCCTCCTCCGAAGACGAGCTCTCCCCGCATCAGCCCACAACCCAGCCCACCTCCGACCTCATACCCGAAACCCAACTCGAAGCAGAAGAAGCAGAAGAAGGCCGCAACTACGCCTCCGACTCCGCGTCCTCATACACGGCGTCCGAAGGCGGCACGCGCTACCGCCGACCCGATCAGGAGAGGAATAGGACGGCGAATAGGGAGGGAAGAGTCAAGAGTGCGGCGCGGAAGGTGAAGGCGAGCGCGCATCAGAATTTCAAGAGGTTGAAGTTGAGAAATTCGGGGATGAAGGGGGGGCCGGGGGTGGGGAGTAGGTTTAGGAGGAGGAAGTAGAGGGGAGGGGGTGGAATGGGAGTCGTGGGTGGTGGGGGAAGAGGTGTGGGCGAGAAGAGGAGAGTGGAATAAAATGGAGGAATGAAACGACGAGGGGAAGGGGACGAAAGGGGATGATAATAAGAGCAAAGTATATGGCATGAGAAGTATAAATGTACATTTGCTCAAGTCATGGAAGTTCTAGTGAATGCCTTACTAGGCACAGTACATACATCAATCATAAGGGGTAATTAGTTAGCTTAGCGAATGAATAGCTACTTGGATTGCAACATATGCAAAATCACACATACAATCATCAGTCACAAATCACATATATTCGAGAATCAAGCAGATTTAATGGTGTGGAGTCATTGGTTCCTTTTTCATTCATACTCCTCTTATACCCATCCGTCCACTCATCCATACATACAAGTCATTCATGAACCATAGTAGATCGCTTCACCAAAAAAGGTTCAAACAGAAAAACAGAAAGAGTTTCCCTCCGCCGCCCAAATCCATCCAAGGGCACCGATTCACCCACCCAACCAACCCATCCATCCATCCCTCATTAATATTCTAACATAACGCATCTCTTGCATCCGGCATCGTACTTTGCTAACTGTCTTTCCCATGCCCCGGAGTCCTCATCACCATATAAATTCAAAATAAAAATCAAACAAGGTCTGGTAACTCCTTTTCCCAAATGCATTGCCCATGTATACACAAAAAATCGAGAGAAGAAAACAGCAAAGGGTAGTTAACCTCGATTTTTTTCCAAATTTGGTCATATCCAGCCAACGATATTCTCGCTGGTCGTAATCATGCACGCTGAAAAGAAAGTATAATGTCAAATTCGTAAAAGGTCGACATATGTGTGCTTGTTTCGTCTAGAATGACGCTGTGCTGTGGTTTCTCATCCGAAGGTCTCCGCCAATACTCTGATACTTAATATCATAACCAGTAATCCAATGGTGACGATGATTAGAAGGGCGAATGAGAACCACCCAAGAACCATTGCAGTGCTTCCAACTCCACTCCGTACACTGCCGTTTCCGAGATCTTGTGCTATAATGGAGGCAGCTACGGAAGCTGTATGTTGCCATAGCACGGATACAAGCACGAAGATGGATGCGATGAAGATGATAGCGAGTGCAACTTGGGATACCGGTCTCGATGGGAATGGCTTGACTTCGCGCTCGTGACCTGTAATGTCCTCCTCCTCGTGCCAACCTGGGAAGGTGGCTAGAAGTAACAGACAGACGAATGCAAAGATGATTGCAACGATGCTATGGATATATTAGCGATTGTGACTGGGTTAAATATCAAGGAATACTTACATAAGATATGGGAATACGATCATATCCTTGAATTGACTTGCAAGCCAAATCAAGTTCAGCGGATCTTGGTCGACGCTCACTTCGTTTGCCAAAGCCGTTGCATTGTTACTGCAAAGCCATGCTCCACCATCCGGATTGATACAGATGCCAAAGTAACCAACTCTTGCTGCTAATTTTGCTTGACCAACAATGTTAGATATCGCGGTATGTACGTTGTAGTCGACCTGTGCGGTGGATGGTACGGGTGTGTAAGGTTGGTAGTATAGTGATATGAGGAAAATGTCGGGTATCATAGGTGACGAGGAAGAACATCCTGCTAGTAGAAGTGCTGAGAAGATTGTTAGGTAGTTCCTCGATACATTGTTTGTTTAGGCCTACTCACAAAGTAATATAATAGCGACCGCGATCAATATCATCAGCACATGATGGTATCCTAAGAACGGCACCGCCCCTACACCCAGCACGTTAGCACTTTGTCAAGTCTCGCGATCAATGGTTTGTTACTTACTCAAAAACCCTCCGAACCCTCGGTCAGCCATTGTAAACTATTCTATCGATGTCTCTGAACGAATGCGTCGGAGCCTGCTACTCCCGTCCCCCGTATGATTCGGAGCGACTGAGGAGTCGCGGCCGTGGAATGTTGGCAATGTGGTTGAAGAAGGTTAAGATTCGAAAGAATGTGGAATACCGCGTGGTAGGTATTGTATGGAATGTATGGGGATTTTCGTGGAATTCGTAGGGTGGTTCGTTAAATCGTGTGAAGAGTGGATATAAATTTGGTCGCACTGCTTATCATGAGAATGAACAAATCGTCAGATATCTCTACACCCAAATAGGTTTTGAAAGGGGAGAAAGGATAGAATGCGTAGCAGTTTGTAACTATTCTCCAGAAGAGAGGAGAAAAGAAAGAGAGGGCCCAGAATTTTCTCTTTTCCCAGCAGTGTGATGAGGTTGTGACAGAAAATTGTGTGGCAGGAGAGCTAACTTGCTAGAAAAAGAAGATGGCGCAGGAACACCTTCAGCAATTGTTTACATATGTCGAGATTCGGTTAATCGACACAGCAACGACAACCAAGGAAAGCGCGAACAAAGGCGCAGTCGTCCAATCAGGATTATCTTATTTCCAGGGTGCCTTGCTCGAATTCAGGAACAGATCAATTAGCGACTCGATTGATTGGCTGGAAACGTCCCGCCGAAAAGCTTGTTTTACCAACAACTGATTCTGGTGCAGGACAACGGATTGACACGTCGCTTTCGTCATTTTTGCCGTCTGCAATGGAATACGGGTATGGACCCTCTTGATGTAGCTAGAATCAAGTTGCATATGTAGGTGGAGCGACGGCTTGCCCGGGAATTAATATATCCTCAGAGTTTTCTGTTCCTACATGCTGTTGATCTTTTAGACTTACCGGTTCGATGACGGGCATTTTTTGGTTTGTACCCCGCATGATCCACGACTGAGTTGATGTTCCTGCCTCTCTCCTGTACTGAGGGACGTCCCCTCCATATATAGTTGTCGGTGTTTATATTTAGCAATGCCCTCCACACCGTCTCTTCTTCAAAATGATCTGTCTTCGGACTAGTTGGACTGCTAGGATGAACTTGCATGCAGCTAATTGTGCTGTGTTGGAGGTTTCGGTAACTGAGTCTAGACACCGCATTTCTGTGGGTGTGCCGAGTACATTGTACATTCATTGTACGAAAGCACACAACTTTTCTTCCATCTTCTGTCTAATGATTAGCATTTGCTCAGGGACTGCGGATCTACCTACCATACCTCATATTCCAGAACGTAGACTAGGTGGATCAACAATGATACCCGATACCGATCAGAGCCGCCGCCCATAAAATGTCGAATACCAGTACAGTAGAGTACTGATGTGTATGACCGCCATTCTGATACGATACAAAGATTCTCGAGACTTCTACATCAATAGTTGGGAGAACAAGACGCATTTGCCTATCATAATTACGCATATTCTGCTCATGATGAGACAGTATACCACTCAATAACAGCAGCTATCAATAAGAACCTGCGAAGGAAGCCATTCACTCCCCAGCCCAAAAGCAGAAAGCAGCTGAGCATATAGCCAAGCTCGACAAGATCGCATAAAGCAATGGCGCGAGTTCCAATCAGGTGGATTAGCATATTGATTACTAAATAACTATAGCAAGTAAAACAAAACCCCAACGTCCATGTAGCAGTGATCAGAACCCCAGTGCGCGGCTTCTCGTCAAAAACAAGAGCAAGACATCAAATTAAACCGCTCATTTGACAGCGACGAATCGAACAGCAGTCAAGGCAGAGAATGACGCCGATGAGAAAACAATGGCAATGAGAGGTCAAAAGGTGGTCTGAAGTAAGGTTCTTGAATGCTCTACAAACGATAGCAGGACGCATGTGCGGAACCTTTTTCTCAAAATGGCTTTCTTTGGGAAATTCTAGCACCATATATATTATGTGAAGTACACCCATACCACACTCCCAGAAAACACCAACGCCTTTTGAGCGCCTTGCTCGCGATTCAACCATGTTGCAACGCAGTGACAAGAAATTTCCTGAACACAGCTGAGCATTTTATGTTCGGAGTTGGAGATAAAGATGTCGAGTCGCTGTTAGTTGAATCATGAGATGAATATCAAGCCACCGAACAATCGGTCAAGAGTATGTTGGTGTGAATTAGGAGTACCGGCAAAATGTTCTACTAAATCAGCTATTTCGTGGAAATAGCGAGTCCCACTTGGGAGGGAAAAGGAGAAATATGTGTTCGGACTTCTACAAAAGCAAGGCCACTGATCGTCCCCAAATAATAAAAATTCGAAGCTGAATGTGGTATCTTCATTCCGTTCATGCTTGTTCTTCGAACCGCCCAGCGACAGAACCTACTCGTACATTTTTGGTCATTTATGATACATGTCCCAGACTCCACTATCGCACAACAGACTTTGCATCCGAATCCTCAAACTTCACTTTGCCCTCCTTGCTAACCTCGGCGACGTGAAATCCTGTTGGCACATCTGTGCGTTGGGTAGGACTCGAAATTTGCTTGGGTTTTCCTGCTGACTCCACAGCTTCCAAAACCGCACCTGGAGGTGCATCTGCAATTTCATTGATCTCTCTTGAGGTCAATACATCGCTTACTCGTGATGCTCTCGTTGACATAAGAATCGTGGTGGGGCCTTGGAATTGGAGGAATAGTCGATCTCCCCAGATCGTCCGCCTCGTCGTCGTCCTTAGTGCGAAGAACAACTTCTTCACCAATTGCCAAGAATCTGTCTGCTGCATTACTCGGAAGAATTTGATATCTGGCAGTAGCTTGCTGAACCCTAGTGTTGGAACCTGGAGCTTGAGAATAGAGGCTTTAAACCTATATGGTTTTGGTGGGTGTTGTGATGTCATGGTGTATGCTAGGACGTTCCCAGGATGTGCGACAAACTCCTCGCCGGCTTTCAGAGTTACTTCATAGATACGTCCAGCTCCGGCCAAAGCTACTAGACCTCGTCCCGTAATCTGAGTATTACCCCAGTGAGCGATGCTCAAACTTCTGTTCATAGTAGGCGAAACATTTAATCTGTGCCCTGTCCATGCCAGTAAAGCATTCCGCTGCGCTATCATCCAGTCTTCCCGTCCGTCAAGATGTAAAACTTCCATAGAGGTGATTGGGGATTTCGTAGATATTAAAGCTTTTATCGGGCTCGTTGAAGATATTTTCTGATACAGGAAAGGAATGCCCAGAGGGGCTCGTCGAAACGGTTCGAGAATAGATAATGTCGATTGAGCCTACCCAATGTATCAGCAAACTAGTCCTTCATCTTAAAGAGCTCCAAGTATCGCTGACATTTTCCGCCTTCCCACTAACACCAACTAATGTGCCCCTCCTTGTGTACAACGTTTGTGAGGCGGACAGCGAGGCCGATAAAAGAGAATATGGAGCACCAATAACCTCGAACCGCGCATCTAAAACATGGTACTTAGCATATGAACATCGATGAAATTGCTGCCGACCTACCCGCAGGATCTGTAGCATCTAGCGTTTTGCTCAAAATATCACCTTCCAAAGGGCCTTCAAGATTTGAAGATGCGCCTATTCGCAGGGCGCGGGTTCCGGTAGGAGCTTTTGCCGCTGCCTGGAGCTGCCCAGTACCACGAGCAGCGCGGCCTATGGATCGACCGATCATTGCTGCTCTGTTTCCTGATAATAATCAAAAAATATGTGGTTGGCGGGCCTTCTTGTCGTCTCAGAAGCTGCAGGCACAAAGGTCCAATTTTCGCCTTGCGGTTAGGCGAGACAAGGCCTCAAATGGCGTAATAGCTTCAACAATGAGGTTACCACAGGCTTTTACATGAATACCAATAAACTGGCACGCACATCTTGGTTTACTCTTTACATTTTGGAAATAATACAATTTCTGCGTGGGCAAACTCAAGCTACTGTTTTCGTCATGCAAAATTGATTTGCGACATTTTGCAGGCTCACATTACGAAGGGGCGCTGGCTAGTTTCTTATCGATAGCTGGGGCTTTCATGGGTGTCCCGCATAGCTCGTGCATGCGTAAACAGTGATCTGTGGGAAGCGACAGGAAGCACAATGAGCTTAAGCAGCTTCCGCGGAGCTTCTTGCATGCTTGCAAGAGCTTCAGTTCGAAACCAAAGATGGCAACGGCCAGGATGTTGCCTACGAGTCTTTGCAACCACAAATCGACTCCGGAGAGACAACCCGAAGGGCATCTCACTTCAAAGTCAAGCTCATAGAGCCCCGCGACCTGCTGACGACATACCTGGTACGAAGCCTGAGACGGCCCAAAGACCTGCAGCAGCTACGCCTGCGACAGCTCGAAAAGACCCCCTGGTTTTGGATGAGAAGACAAATAAGGAGCAGAGGAAGGCGGATTGGGCGATCATGAAAGAAATGGCACAATATCTGTGGCCAAAAGACAACTTGGGAACAAGGGCTCGCGTTGGACTATCATTGGTTTTACTGGTAGGTGCGAAGTTGCTGAACGTCCAGGTGCCATTTTACTTCAAGAGCATCGTCGACGCAATGAATGTGGATTTCGTTGCAATTGGAGGCACAGCTACGACGGTGGCTGGCTCAATGATATTGGCCTACGGCCTTACCAGAATAGGAGCTACACTGTTCCAGGAAGTCCGAAACGCAGTATTCGCAAGCGTTGCTCAGAAGGCCATTAGACGAGTGGCCTGCAATGTTTTTGATCACCTGTTACGACTTGATCTAAACTTCCATCTCTCAAAGCAGACTGGTGGATTGACTAGAGCCATTGACCGTGGTACGAAAGGAATTAGTTTCTTGTTGACATCTATGGTTTTTCACATCCTGCCAACTGCTTTGGAGATCTCCATGGTGTGCGGTATTCTGACCTACCAGTATGGCGCCAAATTCGCAGCTATTACAGCTGTGACAATGGTGGGATATTCGGCATTCACGATCTGGACTACTGCTTGGAGAACCAAGTTCCGAAGAGCTGCTAATGCTGCGGATAACAAGGGCTCAACGGTGGCAGTGGACTCCCTGATCAATTATGAAGCAGTAAAATACTTCAACAATGAGAAATTTGAGGTCGGCAGATACGACAAAGCACTTCAGGACTATGAAAAGTCGTCTATCAAGGTCGCAACATCTTTGGCGCTACTCAACAGTGGACAGAACTTGATCTTCTCGAGTGCTCTGACGGCTATGATGTATCTTGCAGCAGATGGGGTGGCGGCTGGTAACCTAACTGTCGGTGACCTTGTAATGGTCAACCAGTTAGTATTCCAGCTTTCGGTGCCATTGAACTTCTTAGGATCTGTGTATCGAGAACTTCGACAATCTCTGTTGGATATGGAAACCCTTTTCAACCTTCAAAAAGTCAACGTAGCCATCACCGAGCCTCCAAATGCTAAGCCGCTGCAGCTCACTAAGGGCGGAGAAATCACATTTGAGAACGTAACGTTTGGCTATCATCCGGATCGCCCCATCCTAAAGAACCTCAGTCTAACAATTCCTGCTGGAAAGAAGATTGCTATTGTTGGTCCTAGTGGTTGTGGAAAGTCAACAATCCTTAGACTTCTGTTCCGATTCTATGATGTTCAAGAAGGAAGGATTCTCATCGATGGTCAAGATATCCGACAAGTGAGCTTGGAGTCATTAAGGAAGGCCATCGGAGTGGTACCACAAGATACGCCTCTTTTCAATGATT
This sequence comes from Rutstroemia sp. NJR-2017a BVV2, assembly GCA_002946415.1. Lineage (NCBI taxonomy): Eukaryota > Fungi > Ascomycota > Leotiomycetes > Helotiales > Rutstroemiaceae > Rutstroemia > Rutstroemia sp. NJR-2017a BVV2. The sequence goes on from NJPS01000045.1 coordinate 258,596, forward strand.
CCATTGAGCACAATATCAGATATGGCAACATGGCAGCTTCTGGCGAAAGGGTGCTAGAAGCTGCAAAGCGTGCAAAGATTCATACCATCATTGAGTCCTTCCCTGACGGATACAAAACTATGGTTGGTGAGCGGGGCATGATGATCTCTGGTGGGGAGAAGCAACGACTAGCAGTATCGCGGCTGATCCTAAAAGATCCACCCCTGCTTTTCTTTGACGAGGCGACTTCCGCGCTGGATACACACACAGAGCAAGCACTAATGCAGAACATTAATAGCATATTGAAAGAAAGGTCACGAACAAGTGTTTTCGTTGCTCACAGGCTCCGAACAATCTTTGATAGCGATAAGATCATAGTCCTCAAGGAGGGGTCTGTAGCAGAAAGTGGAACGCATCGGGAGTTGATTGACACTGGTGGGGTATACTCAGAACTCTGGAGTGGTAAGCATTATCTCTGGTTCTTATCTTGCATATTGTCTCACCTTTTCTACAGCACAAGAAACTCTTTTTGCCGAAGCGCAGGAGAGCAACAACGATATCCTGGAGGAAGAACGAGAAGATAGGCTTCAACGATAAACAATTCGTCTGAATTAAGCCAGATGCATAACTAATGCAGGGGGAATCAATCAGGCGATGAAGTATTTAACCGGAGATTTCGACAGGTCTGACCGTTCGGGCTCTGAACAGTTGATACCCTCAGCCACCTCGCATTGATCGTTTAGCAAGCTTAAACTCCGTCTGTTTGATGGACTCAGAAACTCCTAGAAATAATATTCGATAGCATGGAATTCCATTCATTGGAAAATCAGAGAAGACAGCTCTAAAACAAGCGATTCTGTTAACGAATCCGGGTTGCGGCATGAGGCCTCGATACAGTACTTCCCGTCCCAAGAAAAAAAATTGGGTTTATTGGTAGCGCATTGGTCGAGATGGGTCGAGATTGCGTTTTCTATGCCTTTTCCAGGGTGGGTTTGAGGGCCTGCACCGGAAAACGTGCCAAACGTCGAGTGCAAACAAGACTCGGACGAAAATGGACTGAAACACCGGTCTCAATCTCATTTCATTGGATCGACTGTATAACTCCACATCCCACCCGCATGGTTTAGACAAAGTTAGACGGCCTTTTAGACGAATTAGTTCGTGTTAGCCGGTCTGCGCCGGTCGTGGATAAAATGGTAAAGTAGTCTGATCTCTGCCATTCGTGGTAAATGGTGGGGCTACTTATGATTTTCTATGGGGTTCCGATCAATCTGGTGCTTCGGATGCTGCATCCCTAAGCATGCTAACTTGCGAGGAGAGAAGGAGAAAAAGAAAGTGTAAGTTCGAGACGGCTTATCGCCAAGGAACTTGGGGGAGAGAACGAGATGGGATGGGATGAATGGGATATCTTCCCTTTCTTTTCTTTCTCTTGACTTCACTACTATTCCTAGGCTACTACTACTGTATGTACGCGAGATACTACGTACCATTTCTGACTCCATACACATACATACTCCCACCTGTCGAATACCTCCGTATCAGCGTGTACTGTACTTATCTTTCAGCTCATAATCGTGCTTCTTTTGTACATACCACCGAGTAGAACACGGCATATAAGAATCTTCTAGACGAGGAATCATTCGCTCTTTATCTCATCCTTTGGACGAAATCACCTGCGGATACCACATCGCATTGAGTCTCGTACGACCTTCGACCTTCAGGAGATTCATCTGTTCTAAAAGGCCTTACTCAGTGGCTCACATAAAACCTCATATCTCCGTCCCATCACGTCACACCTTCCTACCGCAACCATGCCGAGCCTTATGAACCTCATCAACCAGAAGCTTGAGCTCTACCGCTTAGAGAAACGCTACACTCGCAGACGGAATCGCCGCAGCACGTTCGTCTCTGACGCCGTATACGTAGACGGAGAATACTACTCTCCCAACTCATACTCCTACTCAGCAAACTGCACAGCCGGCACCGACAGCGACAGCGGAAGCAAAACATCAGAGGAGAGCAAGGCGTCCAAAGACAACACAGGCAAATCGTCAGTGACGTCGAAGAGAATGAGCATGATGGATTGGAGGAGGGGTAGCGTGCGGGAGAACAAGCAAACCGGGGGGACGCGGGTGTCGGTACGGGAAATGAAATGGGACGGGAGTGTGCGATCGTAATGCGATGGGTACGGTTAATTGATTGATGGACGGTTGCTCTGATGTTCGGGTACTGGTTATTGATGCCTTTCTTCTCTTTCCTTCATGCGATGCATAGCTTTTGCATATCGTTGCGATGGATACTTTCAGCGAAAATATCTTCTCTTCTTTTTTCTTATTTATGGATCTTATGATGGGGTTCTTGGGTATTTTTTACATCGGCTTGGCCGTGATATACAATCAGATGTATATGTGCAGCGGGATGGACGCCTTCTCATCCTTGTTTGTATTTACCCTTTGTCGGGTAAAGGCTGTAGTGGTGGTTGTTGATATTACGAGGCCGACAAGTCTGCATAGAGCATTCGTCGCATACTCCTAGACGTGGGAAGAATTGATTGATAGTTTAGAATAGACAACTCGTCGTTTAGTCAAATGATATATGTCGTCTACAGTAGCTGCAGTGCTTCATACTCCGTTTTGGAATATTGTGGTTCATATCTTCCGCTACGATTGCTGTAGTACAAGCAGCTCCTTCCAGTTTTTGCCTACTATACCTCTCCAGAATTCCCGATAATATGTCCAATGTCCATCATTTCATTTCACGCGAAATAACTTTTGCCCGCTTTCCACGTCTAACTGGTACTATGCATTGTCTTGCAGCAATGCTTGGTGCAGTGTGGTGTATTCTTTGTACGAGCTACCTAATGCATGCAGTAAATTCTCGTCTCTTTCATTCTACAAATTTGATGACCAGAAACAAAGAAAGTATGAGCAACCGAAAAATGAGAACTTCCATCTCCTCAAAGTTCGTGAAATAGAGCTTAACCACATCTCGCATTTTCGAGACCAAGCAGAAGCTGAATCAACGGCCCAATTCACCAATTCGATATTGAATAGTCGATATCATGGCATTCAACTTAGATAAGACACGAGCCAAGCTAGCTAGCGACCAAAAGGCCGAGCAAAACAGGGCATGGATTCACTTTTCAAAGAATTGGGCTGCAGAAGCCATTGGCAAGGATTGGGTAGGGCGGAGATACCTTGGTGGTGGTACATATGGCATGGCAGCGCTGTTCGAGTATGTTGGAAAAGATGAAAATGTCAATCCTCGCCAACTTGTGGTCAAGCAAGAAGCTAGACCAAGTATATACTTGTTGCAAGAGTCTCGTACGTTGAGTCGACTTATGAAATATAAGTCGGAGCACATTATAAAGATCTACAGAGCGTATCATCGGGCTTTTGGTCAAGTGAGTGACCCCGTCCAAGGCTTACGACTCGAGTGCTGAAGTTATTCTAGGGCACCAGCACATCTGACGGTAAACCGTCTTTAGACCGAGCAGATGACGTGTCAAGGATATATCTTGAATACGCTATAAACGGAGATATGTCGCATTACTTAACGCGAGCTTTAGGGTATGCAAATCTTGCCTTTATCGTTTATCAAGCTGACGCCCCCTAGGTCAGAAGAGGACGATCTGGACGAGCCTTTTCTTCCAGAGGAAGCAATTTGGAGAACATGGGAATGTCTCGTCAAAGCTCTCTTGATACTCGAGAAAGGAACAGAAGATCCTGATCAGCGCAGTGATCAGCACGGGGGAAAAGAACCCAAAAATCATTTCCACCATCCGATTTGCCATTTTGACATCAAGGGAGGCAATGGTAAGTAGCATAATCAGTTACATGATATTCAGGTTACGGGTGCTAATGTGTCACCGTAGTGTTGTGAGTAACTTTTTCAGAAGCAGGCACCGCTTCTTTTGCACTTAATGTTGCTGCGTGCTGATTTGGAGCGTCCATAGAATCGGCGGGAGGCCACAGCCGGGCCATGAGCGTATCTACGTTCATAAGGCTCGTCATCCCTTGCGAATGCATGAACACAGCTTACTTAGATTTAGTTCGCGGACTTTGGGCTTGCATTGGAAGTACCTTTGACAGTGGCAGGGCGAAGAGACAGTGACTGGATCCGCGTTGCACAAGGCCGTAACACTTACCATTCACCTGTACGTCTTTCTCAAACGTCGCTTTCTTCTTGTATTTTAACAAAAATATACTAGGAACAAAGACATCCAAATCATCCCAACCGTATAATCAGTCCACGGTCAGATATTTGGAATGTTGCACATCTAATATTTAAAGCGATGTGTTATGGCTCAGACCCTGGCACGATTACTTTTATGGTCCACATCCACGAATGCGGCCGAATAATCAAGACAGTGGGAAGGAAGCTGTTGACTCGGGGGATATATACCCGCACACTCCGCGAAAACGTCCTAGAGTGTCTTGCATTTGATCCCGAGGATCGGCCCCCGGCAACAATTCTTCTGCGGCGTATTCAGACAGCGCTTCGGCGCTATGAAAACTCCGCAGGCCCTGGCAACCCGCCCGAGTGGCCAAATCCTTCCGGAGATCTGATAGGTGAAGATGGATTGGACGGCGGGCCGGCAAGAGGTGGCCCGTTGAATGACCCGTCCTGGATGACCGATGTCGCCGAGGACAACTTTGATTATGACGATACTGAACTGCTGTATCCGTCAAGGTTCGATCTCCAGCATGGTATAAGGGAAATGCCATTTGAGACAGGAAGGATCCCGACGCCGCCCAGACAAACTTACACTGACTTTATGAATTCTTTCCGGACCCATGACAGGGCCGAACAAGCTGGACCTGCCGGGGAAAATAATAATAACTCCAGCCTAGCTGCGCAACCTAGGCAATCTACTATTGCCACATCGTCGTCCGAAGGTAACTCCGACGGGGAGGATGACAGACCCGACTCCGCGCGAAGACGTGCATACGAAGCCAGGATTGAGAGTATTAGATCTAGACCTCCGCAGCTAGGAAGACCCAATAGAGGCGGAGGGGCGATGAAAGGGGCCAGAAGACAGCCAGCTCCTAGAGGGAATAGGGGTGGAGCTGCAAAACGAGCAAACAGAGGTGCACAGGCGGGTAGAGCAAACCAACCCGCTCCGCCGCCTCCTGAACGAAGACCAGGATCAGAGATAGCACAGGATTCAGTTTTTGATCGGGCGCAGGCACGAAATGTGACTTTGGGACGTGGAGGCGGATCAGCAGCGTTAGGAGCACAGGTTTCGACAGAGAGGAGGCCATTTGTGGAAGCTGGGGATGATTTACCCGACTACGAGGTCTTCAATCCGCCCTCCCATTAACCCCAATGAGAATGATCGGTACGACGTAGGTCACAGCAAGACATGCACAATCAATAGGAGAGAATTATTCCTAATAGATGTAAACAATCTGCCGGTTAATATGCCAGGTTGCGCCAAATAGTGAATTCAAAATACCATATTCTTCCGTCTCTTGACTGCAACTGAGAGAAAACTATAAGTCGAGTAATACTAATCTCCAGCACCCTTTCCAAGTAACAAATCGAACGAGTACCACTTTACTTACAAGTCCTCCACCTGTGGGGCCGGTTCGGCCTTAGGAGTCGGTGCTTCCACGATCTGATCCGCAGACATGCCTTCTTCTTTTGGCTCCATCGCCACCAGATAATCATCCACAACCAACCTCGCAACATTCTTCCCCATCAAAGCGCTCGTCTCCATCGTGCTGATAAAACTCTCAATTCCACTGGTATAATAGAAACCCTGCGCAAGTTCAATCTCCTCGAACGTCACGCGCGGGAGCTCGTAAGGATATGAATGCCAAACATGGGGGTAGTACCAAGTTATGGTATTGTTAGCGACAGAGGAAATGGTAGACAGGTCTTCAGGAACAGCAGCGCCGAGGATGCCGGACAGGAACTCGGATGTGAGGGCGGAAGGGGAGAAGACCTTGTAGAGGTACTCCCATTCAAGGGTCTCGGGGTTGATGACTTTGCGGAGAGTGGAGATGGAGAAGAAACCGGCGGGCCCGACGGGCTTCTCGAAGTCGGTTGGCACGGTGTTCGGGGGAAGGGTGGTGAGGATTGTGTTAGGCATGGATGAGGAGCCGGCGGGAAGACCGAAAAATACGGGGTTAAGGGCGTGGGGAGAGGTGAAAAGGGTCACGTGGAGGGTTACGTAGGGGATGGTGTCGGGGGTGTGAGTGAGGAGGTCGGAGGGGAGTTTGATGTCGGTGTACTGGAGGGGTGCAGCAAGGATTATGGTGTCGAAGGGTTCGTCGTGTGTGTGGGAGAGACCCGTGGCGTCTTTTGTCGTAGTCTTGATCCTGTATCTATCATTCGATTTGGTGATTTCTGTGACAGTGTGATTTAGGAGGACAGTAGAGTTAGAGGCTTTAACCATGCTATCGAATATTTGCCAGTTGCCGCCTTGAATTTGCATTGCTCCTTCAATTGCCATGCAGACCATTGTCTCAAGACCATGGATGAAGTTCAGGTTTTGACCGTAGTTGACTCGAGTAGATGCTTGGATGATGTCGGTCGCAAAAGAGGAGCTTATCTATATATTGTGAGCAAGTCTGAGACGAAGCAAATTGCAACATGAACAACTTACGCCATTTGCAGTCAAATATTGCTCGCCCGTTACAGAAGTTACTGTCTGAAGACCCAACTCCTCAACTCGGTCCGACAAAGATCTGAATGGGAAGAAGGGACGCTCATAAAGCTTGAGAAAACTTCCAACAACCGTTTTCATCAGGCGCTGAGTCTTGTATGGAGCAAGGCCATACTTCCAAAATAGCTTTACAATATCCCAGTACTTCCAGTCGCTATCGGCTTGAGTGTAAACAAACTTCTCTCCATTCCAAATGCCCATTATGTCCTCAACGTCAGACCTGGAACTTTGGGCGGATAGACCAAATTCCCGACTGGCATTGTTCAGGATGGTGTTCACTTCAACGAAGATACTGGCTCCTAGTTCTACTGGCTCGAGAACGTTACCGTAGGCATTAACAGTAGTAGAACGACCTCCGATGTAGGAGGAGCGTTCGATGACAGTGACGTTTATAGCTACATCTGATTCAGAAGCATATTTTTGTAGGTGGTATGCCGAAGAAGAGCCAGCTGCTCCAGCACCTAAAGACGGGTGGGTTAGTGAGGGCTCGCAAGGATAGAGTACATATCATAAAACTGATCATCTTGATATCTAGGCACTGCTATCCCAACTAGGGATGACGAAGATCATATCGATGTATGCCTTAATTCTGCCTTGGGTCCTACTTAGAAACGCATAGCGTACTCAATGAACCACCCCTATCCCAACTCGAATCACGAGGACAGGCACAATGAAAGGTGGTTGTTCGCAATATAACACGAAGGAAAGGAGCAGTGCTAGAACGAATATGAGAGTCCAGATGTATGCAAGCTACATACCAATGATAGCGATACGTTTAACACTACTGTTCGCATATTCATCATATTCAGACTCGGTTGTTTCTAGGATAGGTTCCTGTACAGCGTTGTTGACAGTAAATGGCCAATACCAAAATCCGAGAGTCTCACCCGCAAGGAGGGTGAGTATGATAGTTAACACCAAATTCCGACAATGAAACATCTTGAAATTGATGGAGATCGATAGTGTACATATACTACAGAAGAAAGAAAGAAAGAGGTCGAGGTCAGCAAAGCTTCGCAAGTAAAGTAGGTGTAACAGCCTGGCAAGGATTACAAATTAGGACTAGCGCAACCTTCGCGTGGGCATTCACGTCGCCCATAGAAAAAAAAGCTCGCGGCGTAGAGTGAGAGAATAGATACCGTTCTGCCATCATAACCCCGCTTTCACGACATTTCAAGTACGCAAGAATATCTTTTCTCTTGCAAAGATGTCTGCCGCACAGCTTTTAAACCCAAAGGCGGAGTCTAGGGTATGTTATTACAGGATGTGGAGTACTTTGGCAGGCACTGACTGAATGCAGAGAAGAGGGGAAGCTCTGAGAGTCAATATTAGTGCTGGTGAGGGTTTACAAGATGTGTTGAAGTCGAATTTGGGTCCGTTGGGAACTATTAAAATGTTCGTATATACCCTGCAGTGGCCTGGAAATATGCTAATATCCTCAAAGGCTTGTCGACGGTGCTGGTGCGGTAGGCAATTCTCCTTTGGACTCTGCGGTCTTCATTCTCTAATTTTCGGTGGCGTGCAGATCAAGCTTACAAAGGATGGAAACGTTTTATTGCGAGAGATGCAAATACAGAACCCCACCGCAGTTATGATTGCACGAGCAGCGACCGCACAAGATGATATTTGCGGTGACGGCACAACCTCAGTTGTCCTTTTGGTGGGAGAACTGTTGAAACAGGCAGACAGATATATCTCCGAAGGTCTACATCCTAGGATTATCACAGATGGTTACGAGATTGCTAAGACCGAGGCGTTGAAGGTGCGTAGAGACTTTGTATAAGAGCAGGATGGTACTGATCTATTTGCAGTTCTTGGATACATTCAAGATGGAGAAGGAAGTTGACCGAGAACTCCTACTTTGCGTCGCCCGCACCTCTCTTTCCACGAAACTCAACCATACTTTGGCAGAAAAACTTACCCCGGATATCGTCGATGCGGTACTATCTATTTACCAAGCTCCTGCAAAGCCTGATCTCCACATGGTTGAGATCATGAAGATGCAACACCGAACCGCCTCTGAAACCCAATTGATTCGAGGTCTAGCTCTGGACCACGGTGCTAGACATCCCGACATGCCTAAAAAGGTTGAGAATGCATTTATTCTTAGCTTGAACGTCAGCTTGGAGTATGAAAAGTCGGAAATCAACTCTGGCTTCTACTATTCGAGCGCGGAACAAAGGGATAAGCTTGTGGAGAGTGAGCGTCGGTTCGTTGATGAGAAGCTACGAAAAATTGTCGAGTTGAAGAAGGAGGTTTGTGGAAACGACCCTAACAAAGGGTTCGTCATTATCAACCAGAAGGGTATCGATCCACTATCGCTCGATGTCCTAGTCAAGAATGGTATTTTTGCCTTGAGAAGAGCCAAGCGAAGGAACATGGAGAGATTACAATTGATCTGTGGTGGTACAGCACAAAACAGCGTGGACGACCTAACACCGGATGTCCTTGGTTGGGCTGGAAATGTTTATGAACATCAACTTGGAGAGGAGAAGTATACTTTCATCGAAGATGTCAAGGAGCCAAAGTCTGTGACCATTCTCATCAAGGGACCAAATCAGCACACCATCACTCAAATCACCGACGCCGTCCGTGACGGTCTTCGTAGTGTCTACAACATGATCGTAGACAAGAGTGTCGTTCCAGGAGCCGGTGCTTTCCAAGTTGCCTGCGCAGCACATTTAAACAGTGAAGCATTCCGCAAGACTGTTAAGGGTAAGGCGAAGTGGGGAGTGCAAGCATTTGCAGATGCTCTTCTCATCATTCCAAAAACTTTGGCCGCAAACGCCGGTCATGATATTCAGGATTCGCGTAAGTCCAACTGCACATAGATTTTCAATTCTGCTTGCTTACAGTTATACAGTTGCCAGCCTACAAGACGAGCAGGCGGAAGGTAACATCGTGGGTCTTGACCTTAAGACTGGAGAACCTATGGACCCAGTTTTGGAGGGTGTATATGACTCTTTCCGTGTACTGAGGAACTGCATCGCTTCAAGTTCAGGCATTGCGTCCAACCTTTTACTTTGCGATGAATTATTGAAGGCACGACAAATGGGCAGGCAAGGTGGACCCGGACCTGGAATGGATGAATAAACCAACGGGAAAATCTAATGATCAACGTCTGGCTTGGAGTGAGGAAGCTTCTCATGAGGAACACATGGTATGAAGCATTTCTCGCCTTGGTATGTAAATCTGTACAACAGGATGGCACCTGGAGAGGTTATGTAGCGTATCCTACCCGGACGCATGCCTAGATAGAGAACCTCATAAGAAATGACATGACTTGACGAGATAGCTTCTCCCCGCGCCGATGTGCCTGTTCCTCCTTCCCCAGGAATAACCCCACCTGCCAAGTCCCGTGGCGTTGTGGAGGGGTTTCTCTTGCCTGTGTGCATGAAATGTAACATCGAAGCGAATCCGGTTAGCTATCGGCCCGAAGGCACACAAATCCGGCTCTTCGACGAGATAGAATGAAGTTCGTTTTAACATCTTATGATGGTTGACCCCGATTGTCAATCCTTTCCATGTTGTAGAAAGTGGGGACGATAGCACGTTAAATTGCCGATACCAGGTCTGCGGGTAGCTCGGACAGTATCCGAGGTGGCTCGGGTGGCAAGTTGACTGACTCTGGACACTGCAGATAACTTACTTCGTACAGTACAGTCCAAGTTTGTTAGTCCAGAGGGTGTTGGCTGCCGTCCGAAAAGCAGTTTTCACAAACGTTACTCTGTGCACCTCGTGTTCAATATGGATAAATGGTCTATATTCTAGTCAGCGAAATGAAGCCTTTGCTTGGGTTCTTCTCAGCTGACACGTTTTGCACTTTAATTCACTCCGTAAGTCTAAGGATGCCAAATCCCCTCCTGAGTCCTGATCACCATACCCACGATCTCCCTTTTCCCAAAGCGCTCTGGTAGTCGAATAAAGAATGGCCGTCCCGCTTTGGAAGTTTGGACTATCCGACTAGCACGAGTAGCACTTCGGAAATGGATCGAAGAAGCAATTTAGGCTCGTGTACCTTAATTGTTTTAGCCATAGTTATCCATAAATGACCCCGTCAATGCCGTAAATGCAGCAAAATATCCAGCGATACCCAAGAACTTTATTTATAGTGGGGGACTTCAGGGAGAAAACTGGGTATTCAGCACCATCTCTGCCCATGCCAAGCGTGGAAGGTGCTACACCATCCACAATTCATACTTCGATAGGCTGCTGGTAGGATTTTCTCCATTTGCTTAAGACAAGTAGGAGTTGCAGTGGCACTGGCACTGGCACTGGCACTGGTCCTTCACTCCTTTCATCAATCATACTTATCTGCATGTTGCTTAGAAGCGTCTTATGAAAGGAATCGATCTATGATTATCAATACGAAACGACCCTTTGTTTCGTTATGAGGTTATCATTCGGTAACAATTCATTCGTACCGACATTTATTCCGCGCTGAACACGCGACCCTTCCCTTTTTCCCAATTCAACCCATTTTCCCTGAAGCTTCTGGTCGAAAGGCCACGGAGTAGCGATTCGCACAATGTTGCGATTCCGCAGATACAGAGTGCTTTTGATCTTTGCAGCCGTCGTAACCCTCGTTCTCATTCGCTTTACACATATACGGGATTGGGAAAGTTATACCAGCGGAGGTGTCCTTGACATTCATACCTCGAAAGATGCTAAGACAGGAGCGGTAGCCCCGCAAGCACCATTGCCACCGAAAGCTGCTGTGCCAAATACACCGGGGAGTGTGAAGGAACAACCGAAAGAGGAATTGAAGCCAGCAAAAGCGCCTGCGGCATTGTCTACGTCGTTTACTAGCAGCAAGGCATTGCTTACCTCGACTTTCCCTACCGTTCCGACTGCAGATGCAACAACTCCCAAGATTATACTCCCCGATAGAAAACGACCCAGTTTTGGATACGATGATGAAGATCAGGATTTCGATGATATTCATGCCATTGCGCCAGATGGGAGACAAGAACTACCTATATTTTCCGCCGCACCTACTACAATTCATTGGTCCAAGCAAACCGAACACTTTCCAGTACCTACCGAAAGTATTATAAAACTTCCAACAGGTGTCCCAAAATCCATACCCAGGATTCAGTACCCCTTCAAGGACGAGACAACGGATGCGAAGATTGATCGAGAAAAGAGGCAAAATCAGGTAAAAGCGGAATTCTTGAAATCATGGCAGGGATATAGGAAGTTTGCATGGGGACATGATGAACTCTCTCCAGTGTCAGGAAAATTCCGTGATCCATTCTGCGGATGGGCTGCAACCCTGGTGGATGGTTTGGATACTCTATGGATTATGGATCTTCATGACGAATTTGAGGATGCCGTCAAAGCGGTCGCACTTATCGACTTCACTACTACTCCAAGACCGGAAATTCCAGTATTCGAGACTACGATCAGATACTTGGGCGGCTTATTGGCGGCATATGATGTCAGTGGTGCCAAATACCCAGTTCTTCTGGAAAAAGCTGTTGAGTTGGCCGAAATCTTAATGGGAGCGTTTGATACGCCGAACCGAATGCCGATACTTCATTACACGTGGAAGCCAACCTTTGCATCTCAGCCGCACCGTGCGACCACAAGCTCGAATCTGGCAGAACTCGGATCCTTATCTATGGAATTCACCAGACTTGCACAACTTACCAAGGAACCCCGCTACTACGACGCCGTAGCTCGAGTCACTAATGCTCTCTCCGATTGGCAAGACCGAAATACCACCAAACTTCCCGGAGTGTTCCCAGAGTATGTTGATGCTTCAGGATGTAATCGCACTGCCACCAATCTGAAACAGCAGGCGGCAAAGGAAGCTGCAATGGCAAAAGAGTCTCTTCTCACGACCCCGGAGACTGCCGCCTTGTTGAAGGAAGATCCCCAAGGATATCAACCTCCTATGCCCAAAACAGTCGCCGAGCCTAAGCCAAAAAAGAAGGCTACATCAGAAGAAAAAACGTTGGAGATGCAGATCCTACCAGGTGAACCACACAAAGCTCATATCAAAGGCTGGGATGAGGATAGCAAACTATCAAGACGAGCTCCAGAGGATACAACCGGTTCTTCCACTTCTACAACAGGATCTTCTCCTCCGCCACCGGCAACGCAACCGGCGGAGCATCCAGCATCCAACCCACAAGTACATCCTATCAGCCGACAGAACATCAAATCGGACCTGAAGACTTCGTCTGACGATTGGGACTGTGTTAAGCAAGGACTTGAACCAGCCAGTAAATATGGCGCGGATAAGTTCTCTATGGCAGGAGGACAGGACTCTACATATGAATATTTCCCGAAGGTGTGTAAAACTGTTGGCACTGGATCCTGCATAACTGACTACTTAACAGCAACATCTTTTATTGGGTGGTCTTGAGCCTGTGTATGAGAAAATGTATAAAAGGACAGCTCATGCAATCAGAGAGAATATGCTCTACCGTCCTATGGTGCCTGGAAATGACGATATTTTGATTTCTGGATCTGTATCTACAGCCGGCAAACCTGGCGATCACGTTCTACATCCTGAGATTCAGCATTTAACATGCTTCATCGGTGGCATGGTCGGTATGAGTGCTAAGATATTTGGTTTAGATGGTGATCTCGAGCTTGCAAAGAAATTGACAGATGGTTGTGTCTGGGCTTACGGAGCTACAGCATCGGGTATCATGCCTGAAGGGGCGGTTCTAGTGGCATGTGAAAGTGCCGAACATTGTTCGTGGAACGAGACCCTCTACTACGAGCATTTGGATCCCTCTGCCGCTTACCATGAAAAAATCCTGGCAGATTATATTGCCAACAAGGCAAAACTTGCAGCTGAAGAGAAGGCCAAGCTTGCCGCAGCTGAAGAGGCAGGTTACGATCAAATCGCCTCACAAAAGGCTGAAGCCGTAGGAGAACCGCAAGGCTATGTTGGTTCGGCGGGAACCGGCTCCACCGGCGCCACTTCTAAGGAAGGTACGCTGAAACCAGCTGAGGCTCCACAAGTCGCCAATTCAGGTAGCGGGTCGTCCGGTGTTAGCTCCGCTGGTGGGGCTTCTTCGAATGTGGGATCATCTGGTTCGGGATCTTCGAATGTTAAATCACCTGCCTCCAGTTCCTCCAAAGGCGCAGTCAAGGATGAAGATGCATTCAAACCTAAGGACAAGCCTGCATCATTAACAAAACGTCAGACTGTACCAGGAGAATCGAAAGAAGCACTCAATGGAAAACTCATGGGTAACAGCGGTAAAACTGGCACTCCCGTTGGAATGACGGATGAGAAAGAAAAGATGTTCAAAGAGAAATCAACCAACACCGAAGTGGAATTGCAGAACATAGCGTCGGGTCGTCAATTAGAAAAGGGTGCACAGTCACAGAAAGCTCTACCCGAGGAAGTATTGCCAGATCCTCTTCGTCCACTCTCTCACAAGGAATACGTCGAGGCCCGCATCAAGCAGGAGTCGCTACCACCCGGATTCGTCACCATCGGTTACAAAAAATACATTCTCAGGTTAGTCTCTCGTCATCCTCCATCTTCAACCCAATGCTAATGCCTAGATCCTAGACCCGAAGCCATCGAATCCGTTTGGTACATGTATCGTATTACGGGCGACAAGACTTGGCAAGACAAGGGGTGGAAAATGTTCGAAGCTGTCATCAATGCTACATCCACCAAATATGGTCATTCGGCCATCTACGATGTTACAGCCCAGGAACCAACTCAGATCGATGAGATGGAAAGTTTCTGGTTGGCGGAAACGCTCAAGTATTTCTATTTGCTGTTTTCGACTCCGGACACTATTAGTTTGGATGATTGGGTCCTCAACACCGAGGCTCATCCTTTTAAGAGACCTACGTAAATATGTGGGAATGAAGAATGTTCGGAGTTGTCTTGGTAAAAGATTCTGTTTTCGCGTTTTGGGTCATTGCATATGAGAGTGGAGTTCTGTAACACGGGTTGGTTCATTTTTATGTTCTGTGCTTTTACTCCTCCGGTTTTGGATTCGGGCATGCAAATGGAAACGGGAAATAGGTCTACATTAGGTGGTTATGATGGACGGGCGGTGGCTGGGATGATGCGGTGTCGGACTTGTATCAACAAGACGGGGAGGCATGGCGGCAAGGAGATGGCTTTTGAAATAGGCACCTACATTGCATTTGGATGAGATGAGATGAGAACAGATGGTATTAGATGTTGGTACTGGTGGTGGATGGATAAACGGCGTTTTGAGATGAGGGCGGATAGTCCAGTCTGAGGAAATGAAATGTGATAGAGTGGAAGCAGGATGGATGGATGGATTATGAGGCGAAGTGAGCCAGAAGTTGAGCTGGAGATTATCAATGGAATGAGATGAATACATATATCATTACCCCCATAACGAGATGAGAGTATCAGTTCATCGGTTCACTTTATTAGACATGAAGTTTGCCGCCTGTTTACAGATATTAACCCTGAGGTAGCTCCTCCTTTCCAATTACCGGATGCAAAAGCAAAATTGTGTATCTTTGTTGGGTAACTTACCGGTGCGATTAAAAACCAACAAATAGTGTGTTGCGTATGTAAGCCGAAAGGTCGAACTTACAAAATGGTATCATCGGTGAGCAGTAGAGCGTTGATTGAAATCGAAATCTAAACCCCCACACCTTTCTTATCAGTGCCAACTTCATCACTAATATATACTATCGCCGGCAACAAAAATCACCTCACACCACCCTTCCGAGGCCAAGGATCTCGTAGTGTCGCCTTTTGCTCACCACCATAATGGCCACCTTCAAAGTTGCCCAGGTGACGAGTATGTTGAATTCCAATCTCCTTTCAAATATGTTCGCAGCAGATGAGCTTCAAGTGAAGACCTTCCACGAGTGACGTTTCCACAGTCGGAATTACAAATCATCGCTCGAGCTCATGACAAGTCATCAAGCAAATCATGGTCAACACAGACTGATCCGTTTATAGTCGCAGATAGCAACGACCTCACGCAGAATAACATCCCCGCCTTCTGGGAAGATCCCAACTGGGTTCTCGCCTGGCAGCACACCACTCTTGAAAACCACATTCTCCAGTAAGTCCACTCCTGAATCTTACTTTCCCACTGATAGAATACTCCTAGACTCATCTGGACCGTCGAGCTAAGACTCCAGCCCATTTCAGAGTCGCTAAACGCACCCCTCGCAACCTCATCACAGACCGTGAACACAAGCGCCATCAAAAAGCCATCGATATCTCAACCGGATCGCTGGTAGGCTACGCTCGCTGGCTTCTCCCCGATTCCCACGCGCGACTGGACGTCTGGCCAGAAGCTGTAGTCCCGGCTATTAGCGCGGAAGAAGAAGAGGAAGCGAAACGCTTAGCCGAGACGGCGGTTTGGAAACCGAATGAGGAGAGCGATGTTTTGCTTACGCGGATGGTGAATGCGAGGAAGGAGTTGCTTGCTGGGAAAGAGTACATTCGTAAGTTTCCTGTTTTCGGGTATCTGGCATTCGATGTTGATTGCAAGCTAATATGAATAGGTCTAGATTATCTTGCAGTTCATCCCAGGAACCAGGGGAAAGGGATTGCGACGGCTTTGGTGCGGAGCGGAATTCAAGAGGCGGAGAAATTGGGTCTGGATATTTTCGTCACGGCTTTCAGGGCTGCGGTTGGTGTGTACAAACGCTTGGGGTTTAGGATTTGGAGGGACTTTGTGGAGGATGACTCGATGTTTGGGGGAACGGGGGAGGTTTATTATGCGTTGATGGTTTATGAACGGAAGGGAACCGGGGGGTGAAAATTGCTTGATAGCAAAGTATATGTGCTATATTTCCATAGCGTGGCATTGAGATTAGATTGAGGGCCGCATGGTGCTGGGATGAGAAATAGGGACCTTTAGAGAGCACTATTGAGTCTTATACACTTTCTATTACAATAATCTTTACTCTAAATATCATTCTCTAGCTCGAAACTTCTCAGTATCCAAACCTCTCATCATGAAACCATACATGCCTGCCCTTACCAACCTATCTACCAACTGCTCCTCTCAAGTCACGAGTCATCCCCGGAGGTCCACACATTACAAGAGAGACCCGACTTGATTTCCTCCTTGAAATACCTCGCCCAATACTCTCTCAATGTCTGGCCGTTTGCAATTTTGTATCTTGAATCTGATTCCATTCAGGATACTGTCCTTCTCGAGTAGATTCGTCTTAGTGTCCCCGTCCCCTGTATTAGCCTCATCTTTAGGGACTTTGATACCCGTAACAATGAGGAGAAGTGCATTAGTTTCACTATGATGGACGTCCCACGCTACGAATAAAGGAGACCAAGTCAGTTCCGCAGCTCCCCGAATCGCCCAAACGAAGTCGTCTCTCGAGGGAAAATTTTCGCTTGAGATTTGCTCATAAAGGGGCGAAGTAAAAGTCGTTCCAGCGCTTCCAGAAACGAGGAGGAGTTTATGGAAAGTACAGTCTAAGAAGCTGGGAAATCTTGCTGCGATGCTATATTGTCTTTTGGATCAAGACTCGAAACTGAAGACTATAGATTGGGACTGGAAGAGAATTGGAACTGAAACTGGTAGAGATATAGAGATATGCAGAATGAAAGATGAGGATAATAATAATAACGCACAGGTACGAAATAGAGGTGATGAGATATACAAAAGAGTCACTGCATTGGTAGAGTGATAATGAACTACATGTACTCGAGTAGCGGGTAGCTACTGATGGAAGGTCTCACTATGAGCACCCTTTCCAACGAAGTGCGGCTTGTCCAACCGGCAAGACTGATCAGTCCTCTCCGATCTGCTCTCACAAAAGACACTTGTAAGCATAGTAACTGCAGAGTAGAGATATATTGTTCCATACAAGCAAAAAAGAGAAAAAAACAACATACAACAGTGGGGATTCGCTGGTGGTCACCCACCCAACTACTAATCCACCGATTCAAGGCTTGTGTATGGCAGAGCGGACGGGATGCCCAATTCTCCTTGATCTATGGTCGTATGTAACTGTTCTTGTGAAATTTGAGTACATATTGGAAATTCGACGTAGCTTTGCTGGTGAACTGAGCTGTTGTGAGAAGAATTTCTGCTTACATAATGAGGCCTGCGCGGGGACGAAATACATGTCGTGGGGGCCATTTACTTTGCTTCTCGAAATGAAACATAAAATTCAGCAGAAAAGATAGGTAAGTGCTTGTATACGGTGAGCCCCACAAAGCAAAACTATTATTGAAGTTACTACTCCTTTACTTTCTCAATGCTCCTTTCTTGGTGCCACTGTAAGGTTACAGTTCTGCAGGCGCATGTGCGCTCACGAGGCTGTAAACCTCTAAGGATCCGATTTGCTTTCCATGTCTCGTGGATCTCTGCTCATTTGACGGCAACTATGCATTATGCTTGATCCGCTGAGCGCAATCAGCCTTGCAAGTGCCATTGTGCAGTTTATTGATTTTGGTTTCAAGCTGGTATCCGAAGGCATCGAGCTCTATGAAAATGGAACTTTGACTGAAAATGAGGAACTTGAGCTGATAACTAGCGACCTGGAGAACCTTGCCAACAACCTCGGAACATCCTCCTCTCAGTTGAAAACGAACTCGCCAGACGAGAAAGCCCTCCAAGAATTGGCATTCCGGTGCAATGACTTAGCAATCGAGCTGCTCGCGATATTGGACACCCTGAAGCCTCAGAGACAAGGGTCTACGAAGCTTCGCCATGGCCTAGAGAGTGTTCGGGTGGCTGTTCGCAATGCGAGGAAGAAAGGAAGAATCCAAACCATTGAAAGCCGACTGGAGAAGTTGCAAAAGCAATTGAATAGCCGCATGATCTCAATCCTAAGGTGGGAGCTTTATTTTCCCCGCAGTTTCCTAGTCTATCAAATGCTAGTATTTCTAATGTGCATGCTAGCAACAAGCAATCCAAAACTTTTTCTAGCTTATTGGATATCGAGAGAGAGATCAGACGAAGCGATACGAATATAAATAGCAGGATTGATAGTCTGCGAGCTGAGCTATTAAGAGTCATACCGTCGACGCCAACCTACAACCATGATACAAGCCAAGACACGGTCAAGCTGATAACGCAACAATGCCAAAAGCTTGTAGAAGAAGGACAAAGAGTCGCAACTTCAGCCGAGATTTTGCAAAGCTTGCATTTCAGCTCTATCAGGTCCCGAGAATCTAGCATCAAAGATGCGCACCGTCATACATTTGAATGGGTTTACAATGATCACACAAATCCTGGCTCCGAAACACAATTCGTGAACTGGCTCCGCCATGGAGACGGGTTGTTCTGGTATAATGGTAAGGCAGGCAGTGGGAAGTCAACACTTATGAAGTACTTGTGTGGAAATGAGCGAACGCGGGATAATCTTAAATTCTGGACTGGAGAAGAGCGAAAGCTCGTTATTGCCAGCTACTTTTTCTGGAGTGGCGGTAACAGCATGCAAAAATCGCAACAAGGCCTTTTGCAATCTCTTCTGTACCAGATACTCAAGCAAGATCCTGACCTCATCCCAAAAGTCTGCGCTTCTCGCTGGAGGAGTTCTGATGATCACAGCCTGGAAATCAACTCTTGGACCCTGCGAGATTTGTCGGAAACCTTTCAGTATCTATCGTCAGATGAAAACTCTTCCTCGGCCCGGTTCTGTTTTTTCATCGATGGCCTTGATGAATACGACACACATGATGGAGAGCATACAGAGCTCATAGATGTTTTAAGAAGTCTAAGCCGAAATCCTCACATCAAGCTGTGTGTTTCCAGTCGGCCTTGGAACGTGTTTCAAAAAGCATTTGGGAACAAGGCTATTCCACAACTAATACTGCAAGACTACACCAAACGAGATATTGAGCTATATGTCAAAAACAAGCTCGAGGAAGACATACGATTCTTGGACCTCAAAGACAGAGATCCTCGACATCATGAACTTACAACGGGGATTGTGAATAAAGCTAACGGTGTCTTTCTCTGGGTATTTTATGTAGTTCGCTCACTCCTTCGTGGGCTTACAGACGACAACGATATCTCTACGCTGCTTGATAGACTAGACCATTTACCGTCTGATCTCGAGGGCTATTTTCGGCAAATGCTCACATCAATCGAAGACGTGTATCAAGCAGAGATGGCACAGATCATCCAGATCAATGTGCTGGCTGTGCAGCCGTTATCCGTGGTGGCGTTTTCTTCTCTAGGTGATATCATGAAGGATCCTAATTTCGCCCTCACACTGAAACCACAGTCCTTGTCCGCCGAAGAAGTGGGCTTGACTATCAACAAAATGAAGACTCATTTGAACGCACGTTGTCGAGACCTTCTAGAAGTTTACGTCGATCCTGAAGAGATCGATTTGCTACAAACCAAAGTAACATTCTTACATCGCTCGGCGAGAGACTTCCTCATGATGAAAGAAATACAAGAATTATTACGATCACAAGCACCCGCAAACTTCGACGCAAGAACCACTCTTTGCAAACTTTATCTTACACAAATCAAAACACTGCCTTTGGGAACAAGAAATCAGCGGACCTCGAGTAGTATGTCACTAATGGTGCGCGAAATGCTATATTATGCTTATGAGGTTGAAATTCACAATGGTGTTTCTGAGGTACAATTGCTGGACGAGCTATACGCTTCATTGCTGAAAAGGCGTGCGGATATGAAAGCGCTTTGGGGGAGGCTTCACGGCTTTCCTGCACCGAAAGTTCCCCAATTTCTGGAATCGCTCGACCTCAAGTGGTTCGCCATCATGGTAGTACAAAAGAGGCTAGTGCTGTACTTACAACATCTACTTCAGCGCGAGCCATTACTCATTAAATCTACTGCAAACCAATCAGCCATCCTCCACAAAGCTCTTTCAAGCGTCGCCACACCTCACGCCCCATCAGTTGACCCAATGAGTGATCTAACCGTCTCTATTGTGTCCATCCTCCTCGACGCTGGCTGTGATCCGAACGGAAAGCGCCCGTCGAATTCAACAATCTGGACCACGTTCCTCGTCCGTGTATCCCACACCCGACCAGATATGGAAGAACAGCTCTTCGACATAGCCAGACTCATGCTGGAGCACGGCGCTGATCCCGACTGCATGATTGAAGTTGGGCATACGACTTTTGAACATGCGGAGCGAGCAAAAGAACGTCGACAGCCGGCGGTAAAGACGGGGCACATTCGTAAGATGTCTGCGGGTGACTTACTTGTGGAGGTGTTTAAGGATAATCCGCATTTTCAGGAGGAGATTAGAGCAGTTATTAAGAAGAATCGACGGCGGGACTGGTCAATTTGGAGTCTAATTGGGTGGAGATGATGATATGAGGTGAAATGAGGTGTATAGTTGGTTTCATGTGTCGATAATTTTTGGTTGCATATATATCCCGCAAGCTATTTCGATACTTTTCAAGTCTTAAATTTAACCAAGGGATTTTGGTATATGAAGATGAACTGAGCAGAATAAGCGGGAATGGTACGTTGGAAAGAAGAATTAGCGAGAGAGAGCGGAGGTTGTGAATCGACGATAGCATCCAATTCTGCAAGTATCTGGTTTGCTCGTTCAAAGTAGCACCAAACTAAATCCCTCAAGAAATCATATCCACCGAACAACCCTTCCCAATATCAAACCAGTACTTCCAGCTCCACGACATAAGGTGTAGGCAATTAGAACGAGTCCCACACATATGACACAAGCGTGCGTCGTACCATCTACCCGACAGAATAGGAAGAGTCAGAGGGTGAATCGGCGCTCCATGAAAGATCTTGGGTTGAAACTTCAAAAGTTTATTCAGGCTGCTACATCATACTATAGATATGATATAGTCGAGTATCCCGCTTCTCTGAAGGTAAGGGGAATCTCCAAAGCCGGTACAGAGCAGTATGGCTCCCAAACCAGGCGTTCGATGCAAGAAACAAGTTCGACGTCCACTCAGCGGATACGATGCTCCCTAGAATTTTTGCGTGGTGTACCCTGGGATATCAGCGAGACAGTACGTAGACCAGCTCAGTACGAAACAGTCTATGTATGCAACTGGTCTGCGTTCCTATGTCTAAGATAGCATGAAGCAGCCGGGTGAGTTGCTGTCACAATCAAGACTTCTGGAAATAATTATTCAGCGTATTTTTCTGTGCTGACTTTTCCACTTTCGTTTTCTGTTCCTCTTCCATCGACTTGTCAGGTTTCTCTCCGACTTTCATCAAAGCACATAGCTCTTCGAACTCTGCCGTGTTCACAATACCACCCGAGGCCTCCTTGTGTCCTCGAGCAAAACTTTCTCCAAGTCTTTCGACCAGATCGGTGGTATCCAGATCTGCGACTGCTTTCAACGATTCGATGATATTGACGGGTAGATCTCTTCCCCGAGCACATCTTGCGACTCGGCAGGAGAAGTTCACTTTGCCAGGGAGGTATCCATAGTTTGCTACCATGACGATTTCGAGGGCTTTTGATTTTAGAAAGCCTGCCTAGGGTGGTGTTAGCGGAGAGGGGCATAAGTAGCATGAGAATGTGTACGTACCCATCTAGTAGCAATGACTGGATGTACCTGAGCCTCGCTCTTGATCTTCAGAACCGCAATCTTACCATCCTTGCTAAATTTGGGAGGAATATGAGTCTGTCGTTCAACTTCCGCATTGATCTCTTGCCGTGCCTCAGCAAGTCTCTTGTTACTCATGATTTCTTTTGGATTTTCGGCTTCAAGTAATGCTTTCCATGCTGTGATGACATCGTATTCACCGGTTCTTCGAGCTATTTTACGGTAAGTAGTAGGAAGTATAAAGGTAGATACAACATACGGGCGTTTATGAAGGATACACAGTCATTTATTAGCTTTTTCGTGTGAGTCTTGAATGTTTCTTTCATGTCTGGAAATGGAGGCAACCATTTCAAAGTATTCCCCAGATCTCCATGCGTCCCAATTGCACATAGATATCCGCACTGTTTAGCAATGTCGGGGTGGAGTTCTTTGCAAATTTCATAAGTCATTAAAGCGGTAGTAGGCACAGGAGGACTATGACAACCGGATACGACCTGTATTCGGTTAGCAAAGTACTAGTATTTATGTTTATATACATACTGTCGCATCCTGTGGAAACTCATCACTGAAATGGTGGTCGATGATCAGACTCTTCGTATCCTTACTGTCAATAACTGGCGGCCCTCCTCGACTCCCCTGGTCCAAAACTATCACATACGATGGCTTCTTCTCAAGCATCAACTTCCGCTCGTACTCCTCATGAATATTCGATCCCTTCCGCACCAGGTGAACATCCAAATACTTCTCATCGAGACCAAGTTTGAGCAGCGTTCGATGAACAATCACCCCAGAACTAAGTCCGTCTGCATCTTTATCTGGAACGATAAGAGTAGGCTTCTGAGCCTTTGCACATTCTCGGAGGAACTCATAAGCAGCATTCAACTGCTCACGTGGTGCGGGCCAGACTTCTTCTCCACGCGAATCACGACGCACCGGTGTGCTGCAGTAATCGTCGACTTTGGCGGTTTTTCGGGGAGTTTCAGCTGTGCTGCCGGCTTTTCGTTTAACACCACGATTCATGGCAGGAAGTTGGTGGAAGATATTTCTAGGAGAGGCGAGCAGATGGGTATTCGGGCAACCGATTCGAAACCTTGCAAATGCGGAAATTGCCAATGAGTTAGGTTTACTCAATGGCCTGAGTCTTGTGAACATTTACGACAACGGAGCGAGGACGAGCCGAAAAATATCAGGAAAAGTAATATACAATGAAACTTCGTTTGCTGCTTCCGAATAGGAAATGTACCTGCATCTTCGGGCGTAGGGTCTATGATGTAATCATGATCGCCGCCGACGAATAGCCGACATCTAAGCTCGAGCTCAATTTCGACGACCAGCAATCTTTCCTTCACTGCCACTGTGGACTCTAGTGAGTGAGGATGGATGTACGCAGAGAAATTATACTGCTGTTTGTAACACTGCCAAAGTGGACGTCAGGTTTTGCAACTATACTCGAACTATTCCGTACCTCAAGGGCTCCTTGCTGAGGAAAAGCAGGAGACCTATATTATCTCACAGGTTGGACATCCTACCTCAAGAAAGGCTACGCCTAGTGCTCTGGCTTCATGATGGTATCACATACTACATACTCTAGGTCACATACTTAGTTCACATATATTCATCGAGTCTATTTTACCTGTAACTTTTTTTGCATTTTTGTTTGGATATATTTCCTTTTAGTTGTCTTTTTAGGAAATTTTAAGATAGACTAAAGCATAAGGAGATAAACCGGACGCCTTTTCTCTATCGTTAGTTATATACAATAACCATATCATCATCTCCATTAAGATTTATGAATCTCATCATGGACCTCGAGGAACCAGTCCTCACCATCCACGGTCATATTCCCGTGAGACACATCTAGGAATATGGTTAGCTAGCTACCATTCCCAGTGATTCCTCGCAAGTTTCTTCCTCGACGCACCCAGGCAATTGATGCGCATGAGGAAGCAAGAAAGAGGCTCCTAACTCGAACGCCTCGAGCACCGCCTCCATACTCTCATAGTACTTGTTAAACTCCGTGTATCTATGGCGGTAACACCATGTAGAAGGTACTTTATGTGCATTATCGTATTCGTTACGAACGTACATCGAGCGTCCGGACTCGTACGCTTCAAGAATCACCTCTACCCCGCTGTTACGTTTATTGATCTCCTTGCGGTTCTTTCGAGAAAGCGATGGTAAAACTGATGTTCTTTCTTCAGCGCGCTGTTCGAGAACCCGTTGATCAATTCGTAGCAGTGCCGCATGTAAAGGCTGGAAACCCCGTCGCCAGAATTCTTTCAGGTCAGCCCGGAGGTACTTAGCTGCCTTTTTGTCTCTTATAGCTGCTTTCTCATCTACTTCGGCTTCCCACTTGGCCCGTATTTGCCAGTACGCATCGAACCATTCATTTTCCAGCCTATTATATTTGCACTTCCAGGCCTTCGTGGACGCTGGTTTGGTGGAAGATGATGCATTGCCAATCGTGAGGAATCTGAATGCATATCGGCGAATGATGTGGTCAGGGTTGGTGCCGTGTGATTTGTAGATGTTGGTGCTGTCTAGCTCATCGATGAGGCGGTCGTGTCGCATGATGGCAGGAGTGTACCGGTTTGTTTTCAAGGTCTTTTGCCACTTGATCTCTCTGCTGCGAGAATTATTCTTCTTATTGCTGGCGGATCTGTTTTTTTGGCCTCGTCCTACGTTGTTTCTAGAGTTGGACTTCATCTTGGAGATGTGCTGGCTCTATCTTTTTGCTTTGCTGCCTGTACGTCCTAACCCAGTGTTGATCGTATAACGGACGGCTGACTGGACCGAGAATGAGGCGACGAGCGAAAGAATTCGATAGTTAATTGACCATGTCGGGTATTCACGCGGTTTTCATATTCGCGTCCGCACTTAATTCTGTTCTTGTTCAACTGACTAGACAATGTCTTTATTTCAGCCAAAGGAGGTAAACAAGCCGCTTTATGTACAAGCTCTTTGTAAAGCTTGTAGAACTCGAAAGACAAAGAACCCAAGTGACGAACAGTTTATTTACTCCATTCAGAAGTTGGAGTTCGTGGTGGTGATCTGCGCAGTAGAGAGACTGGAGCCGGGTTCGCAGTACCAAGAGAGCTTCGGGTGAGAAGAAATACCTGCCAATTCTACGTGGAAGATGAAAGTAGGAGATACGCAAAGATGCTTGTACGAGACGAGGAATGTCATCGAAGGCGAAGAAAGAAGCAGGCAACAAGGGCAAATGGTGTTGGTTCCGGATCCTGGAAGTCCCGTCAAGAAAAAGTGTTCGAGGAAAGATTATACATATGATTTGGAAACTCGACGAGAACACGTCAGTACTTTTAAATCGTGGCACCGAATTGGCTGTAGAAAGCTTCTCATTTTGAAAACAACCTATGTTTTTTTTGCCTTTTAATTGAAAATAATCCGAACTTCAATTATTTTTAGTGAATATCTCCTAGTAAAATTTTGTCTCAAGTCGAGATTTTGCTTGCACCGACTAGGAACCGAAGCTTTATGTACTCAGCTATATGATTCCTATCTAGAGGAAGAGTTTGCCTGCCTACAGAGGACTATATCTCCCGTAGCATTTACCTAATTGGGCAGCCCATACAGGTGATGCTAGACAAGTGAGCCCTTTCTGTAGAAATGAATGACAAACGACTGAGAGACTGGCTACTCGAGAGTGTGTAATTGTTCAACCAAAGGAAGTTGTTTAACTCAATCATAAATCATCATCCAAAACCTACCTCTTTGTTCCACCACCAAGTCAAGCGCAGCCATCTCACCGAACAGAAGTGAAACAAGCATCTATCCTATTGATAAATTCTCGTCGAACTTCGCAACAAAACCTTTCTCCGTCCCCATCCTCTTCGAACTCGACGACCCCCACGCCAAACACCCAAACATCCTTTTGAAAATCACACACCGTCTCAACGCCTAATGTCTTTCGCCATTGCCCGTTACATCAGCGATGATGATGATGACTTTTTCAAGGTGAGCCCCACTCCGATCGTAGCCAACCCCGCCACTGCGACACTTGCAATGGCAGCAGGAGCATCCGCATCGATGACAAGTGCTAATGGGCTTCCGGCTTTTGTAAGTAACGGGTTGAACAGCTCCATGCACAGAGTACCTGTGAAAGCCGAGGTGTGTCATTGCACGATTTGCATCAGACCCTTCGGTTACTCCTACTACGAGCCCGAGCCCTCCTTGAGAAATTCCAAAGACTTTTGGGCCAACCAAGCCGAATGCGTTAAACGTGAATCGGACTACTGGGACAATCCGGACAACACCAGTTCTGCAACCAGCGGAGACTTATCGTCTCGAACATGTCTTAGTATCGCGTACCAAGAAGCGCGAGCTTTCACCCAGAGCCGAAAGGGGTCATCGTCCAAGAGCTTTGAAGTATTTCCGTTCACAATTCTACCGCCTTCTGTATCCAATTCGTATTATGCAGATAAGGAGTCCAATGACGACGAGTTTGATATCTCACCCAGTGATTCTGAGCTCAGAGCCACAGGCAACGCTGAGGAGGTAGGAGCAATCGATCACGTCCAGGAGGCGACCCGTAAGCTGCAAAGAGCGTTGTGGGGAGTTACTTTGGAGGAACGGAATACCGTCCATGAACCTCAACTCGGCCAACAAGCCGCGAAGGATTCTGACGGGGAAAATGACGGAGTCCTCGCGAGTCCGTTTCTCCGGAAAGTAGCCACCAGCACACAAGCAAACGGTACGGGTGAAAGCAGAAATGAGAGAGCTGACGATGCGCGTAGCAGAAGTGGAAGCTTCTCCAGTTCCGACGGAGGCGTCGCTCTAACCGAAAGAGACAATCCCGCTCCCGCCGCCCGCCGCCCATCGTACGTCAAGATCGCCGTGTTCCTGCGCAGCACCGAAGGGGACTACTCGATAACGACGCGGGACATGCTCGACCACACCATGCGGGAGTGGATCACGGATCGGTTGTCACAGCTGCCGCGGAAGCCCGTGGTTCCCGGACGGGGCCTCGAGGTTCGCGTCCGGGAGGACACGATCGATCAGAACGGCATGGTGATGAACGAGCTGATCAGTCACGAGTTTGGTAGCCAGTCGCTTGAAATAATCGAGGGAGGGCTCATGAGTGCAGTGCGCGTGGACCAATCCGACGACGGCCTGCACGGTGATCGATATGCAGAGGAGACCAGACCACTTGTGATTGAGATTGTTTACGAAGGCGGGGAATACTCGGCCACGCATGAGGAGCGGAGAGACGAACGCGTTCGTGCTAATTCTGTCTCGACTCTACCAATGGGATCCCCGGAGAGTGCGCTTGGCCAGGCAAATACTTCTGTATCGGAATTGCTTGCTGACGAGGCTGATTTTGGATATGAGATTGATGAGAGCAGATTTGCTCATTCCATCGCGAATTTCGTGTTGGATTCTCCGGTGAATGCCGCCGTTCTACCCAATACTTACATCTCAGACTTGCTTGCCGATGCGGTCCATGAAAATGACAGGGCTAATCAAGAGTCGTAGAGAGTAGAAAGTCAAAGTTTCGCGCTGTCGTCGTCTGACGTAAAAGGAGAGTTGAAGCGATGACGAAAGTGATAGAGTAGGACTCTCGGCTTATCAAGAACAAACATTTTTTTATTTTCTTATTTCAAACTGGACTGTAAAGATTGAGATGTTAACGTGATGTTATTGCAAGTGTATGTAAGTGAGCCATGGGTCTAGGGAAAGAAGGGAGGGTATGTGACAAGACAGTTCCCTGTTACCTGGGCACTTCATTAACAACCATGCCCGAGGACTTTTGGGATTTCCTTGCGTGCGGGTATTTTGTTGCATGATCCATTTCTTGATTTTGAATGAGGCACAATAGTCAATCTTGACGCAAATAAACTCACCTATCTTGTATTCGGTACATAACCAGAGGAATGTTGATGTTTTATTGTGCTCCAAGAGTCGCAATTAACCAGTTCCATGTCACTTTTTGCTAAAATTCTCATCGGATAAGACCCAAAATTTGACCCGTTGATATCCTCATTAGGAATCCGGGTCTCTAGTGCTCGGGGCAGTAAGTCCAAATGCTGATGCAGGATGATTATCTACAAGATCGTACGGGTTTGTGGGGGCGAGATCCTCAGTTGGTGAAATTCTCTTTGGTTTACAAAACCTACTCAGGCTCAATATTTCATGTTTCCAGGAATATCTTCCACCCAATGGGAGAAAAACTGCTGTTATCGCAGCATCGGCGTTCTCCAGTTTGTGCGCTTCATCTACTGGTGATGAAGTTAAAAAGGCCCCGAGAAATTGCATCCTCATTGAGGACCATCGTCCCTGCAAATGGAGACACCTAGTTCTCGGGTCATACCACGCTCACTACATCCCCATTTTTCTCCATCTCCCCTACTAGGAACCTCCATTCCCCATCACTGATCTTGCTCACACTTAGCCTTGCCAACTTGAGCATTTGCATATTTTCTAATGGATGTCCTTTCTCATTGAACCACGCCTTGAGTTCTTGAAGTGTAATAGGTGTCTTGAGCTTTTGACGAAACTCAACAT
Organism: Rutstroemia sp. NJR-2017a BVV2; assembly: GCA_002946415.1. Classification (NCBI taxonomy): domain Eukaryota; kingdom Fungi; phylum Ascomycota; class Leotiomycetes; order Helotiales; family Rutstroemiaceae; genus Rutstroemia; species Rutstroemia sp. NJR-2017a BVV2. The sequence continues at coordinate 287,239 of NJPS01000045.1, forward strand.
GCACGACGCTCCACTTAGGGTCATCGGGAGATGATTTGGGGTCATAATAGGGCGCCTTTGGATTGTGTGCGGAAACTATTGACTGGTAAGTATGGGGCAACTCATGCGGAATAGGCTGAGTGGTCAAATACGGTCAGGGGTATGCTCTTGAACAATTTCCATGATGCCGACAATCGCGGGGACCTTGCAAGAAGAATGATAAAAGAATGCCAGATCTCCTTTCTTCATAGCGCGAAGGTTATTGCGTGCTGGTATATGTTAGACATGGCGATATCAGTGGAACAGAAACCATCCACACTGTACCTGGATATGCGCGTATTCCATCCCACGGCTCGGGCTCTGTCTTGGCTGCAAGATCATCAATTGAGAATTTGATGTCATGACCTTTCTCTAGCCGAGATTCTGGTTCGGCCTTCATCAACCAGTACTGTCTGGCAGGCGACTCGGTGGAGCCAGAATTGGTGGTATTCGATTCGGTCGATTTGATAGGTTTGGCTGAACTCTAAAGACAGCGAATATTAGATGGTAGGCAAGTGATCGAGGGAAGTGAGGTAAAGATGAAAAGCAACACATGCCCAGTACAAGAGCACATACCCTTATTCTTGAGCAAGCCCAAGATCCCGATCTTTTCATACCGTCCAAACACGCCATGGCGAGTTGTATAGTATTAACCCGGGGCGCAGGAAGCCACGCTGATTCTCAGAGGAGGAAAAATAAAAAGATATCACTCACAGCTGCTGGAGTTGAACGTCGAGAGGATTTGATCCCCTCAGTCGTTCCAATTTTCTCGATTTGCTTTTTTCTGGTAGCTTTGCTTTTGGGTTTGGTCGCGATTTCCGCGTCTTCGACTTGTGCCTCTTCCTGTTTGGAATTTGGTTTCCGCCGACTTGACCTTCTGGGCTCTTCTGGCGCGACTTCATTATCAATTTCTCCAACTTTCCTTTTCGCCATGTTGCACGAAGTATGTGTGCGTGCTTGAATTCGAAGCCAATGTGTTGTTGTTGTTGTGGAATATCGTCGCAAAGTAGCAATCAGCGACGAGCTGATATGCTGGCGCAGTGAAAGATAGTTCGATGTTGAAGATGAAAGTACTCGTATGAAAGTCATCTCCATAAGTTATTACGGGGCAGGGGTCATGCTAGCTTCGGCGCCATCCAAGTGCAGGCAGGTGCGAGCCTCTCACGTCGTGGCTGCCGAAGCTAAGGACTAACTTGCACGCTAGTCCACATAAAGATGGAAATCTCCCACTAGATAATTGGTGCACTCAACCTCGACCTCAACTTCTTTCGGGACAACCCAGGACAAACATGGCAGCTGAATGAGGCAGGCAGGAGTAATCGTTTATGAATTCTCGTTTTATCCGCCGATCCGTCTATCTATCCATTTATCCCTCAGAATTGTCGGGAAGTACGCCGGAGAGAGGAACGACCGGGAACTGGGGATCGGATCGGATACCGGGTACCATGTACCTGGAATGGTTTCTTTTAACTGCTTGGTTATCGACAATCTATGCTTTTTCGAGGCTTCATTTTGCAAAGAATTGGGACACCCTTGTTACAAGTCAGTAGGTCAGTATTTCCTATCGTGATCGTGCCTCGCATGCAGACCAAGGACTCAAGGACCAGCTTTGACTGAGGACCGACCAGGCCTTATTAATTAATCCTTGCAAATGCACATGCACATGAACGAACATGAACATGAACGCCATCCCGTCAACACTTCATCCATTTACCATCCTCTCCAACGAAATCCTGATTTGGTCCCCACCCCCAACCTACGACGGAATGGTCGGCCGGTCCCAAGCCCAAGAGGTCTGACAGAAAACAGAAACCTTAACTTACAGTGCGAGGTTAGCCAGGTTGATGAAGTCAGAAAGAAGATGCCGAACGTAATCTTACGCATATCTTCACAGTTCAAGACATTTGGGCCTTCAACTCGAAGCCTTTGTGCATACTAGATGTGTCCTTTCCCCTCACTGCTTTATGCATACAATAGGACAGGATTCCCCAAGGTGCAGGCTTCCACGCCTGTTTTTGAAGCGACACAGTACCAATCATAAAACCGGCGAATGAAAGCCAGCCTGTCCAGTCGTGACCTTCTGGATATATGAAGCTGCCTGCGGTGTATACTAATGAGATCTCCTTTGTTTCCTAGACCCACTAAGGTCCATGGATATGGATGACTCCATTACTACTGACATATCATGATGAACGGGAAAGTTCGCGTGCTCATTTCGTTAGTAAAAGCGGAAATTCCTTTATCCAAGCTTTTAAACTTCTACCTGTATATGCTCATTCACTCAATCAGCCGTGAGGTACAAGCCCGACGAATATCATACGCCGCAGACTAAAGATGTATCTTATTCCTGTAACGGTCTGTGCTACAGACATGGTGTGAGAGAGCATGAACTTGGTCGAGAAAAGTCGAGCTACGCAATCTCCCTCCATCCCCTTCCATCTATCCATACATCTATCCATACATCCATCCACATATCCATCCGTACACACAAACCACACAGCACTAGTCGGGGCAAAACGAAACCACAGGACACAAACAATAATTCCTGGATCTCCAAATAAAGCTAGGTAAAATAGGTAAACAGGGTAGAGTGACTTTTTAGAATGTTTTACAACGCCAAAAAGCTTATACCACCTGTCCTGCGCTCCCTCCCTGGTGGGGGAAACGTGATTGATGATGACCCTGCACTCGTCCTGTACTGCGAACGAAACTCGAGCTGTGTATTTTTGCTAATTTATTTTTACGACTCCTTCCAGTCCCCCTCTTCTACTTCTTCTTCTTTTCTTTTCTTTTCCATTCCTTCTCCTTTCTCTCCAAACGTCTTCTTCTTCGTCTGTTCATTGTTTGTTTCAGACTTGATTGATGTTTGTAGAGTCATTTACGGAAGCAGATTCTCTCTCAAATTCCTCGCATATCGCTATCTATTAGCCCTTGTCAAAAAGCGGCGACATTCCTTCAGTCGCAACAGCATTTAATGAAAAACCCAAGCGTTTTTCCTATAACTTGTCCTATAAGATTAGAATCTTTTCCTGTTTTTTCGTTCATTCTTGTTCATCTCTTTCCATCCCTTTTCCCTGTGGTCCCCGCGAAGACTGAGGACTTTACTCGTGCAGCAAAGCAGAGCCAGCAGCGGGAACACTCCTCAAAGGGACTACTAGTACTACGTGCACCGCAACGGCCAATCCGACCTCCCAGATACTGCTATTGAACCAAACTTTTCTATACTCGCTCACACAGATTATTGACAAGACAGCCAAAAGGTGCATGTTATTGAAATTCGAGGGGATTCAATGATTGAAGCACTTTCAATGGATTGTTTACAATTCATTCGGGCGAAGACCGTCGGGTTAAATGGCGTTGGACGGGCTTAGTAGGTGAGCAAGAGGTCAGCCGGATATGATTGGTCGAGCAGTCGAGATTTCGTGCCTTTCCAGCCTTTCTCCGACGAGTTTTCACAGCACAAAGTACATGACAGAAACCACTTGGCCGCAACCTTTTTCATCCGAGAATCCCCATCTACACGTCTGCCCCGGAAAACAGCTCATTTCTAGTCGGAAGCGTCTCCTTTGCCGATCGAAACAGTCCGGCAAACTTGCTTATTCCGGTCCACCATCGACGTGTGACAACATTCATTCCAAGGTTTACAACGTTATTTTCGCCCGTTGGTCCAGCCGCCCAACATCTGCCTGATACGTACTTGTATGCACACATTCCTCTAACCCGATCTTATTATTCTTTTGGAGACCCAGTGTATTCTGTTCACATTGGTACGTTCGACCGATTTCCTTCTGGAAGCTCTTAGCTCTTCACATGCATGGTTCTGCCTGCCCTATCATTGTTACCAGCGTCGGCGGAGGCATGCTCAGCTTCTCATATGGTTATGCTATGGCTGCGGCTGCCTTGCTCGCCGGTCACCCGCCGTGGGCCACGGCGGCGCGAACATGGTTACTGGGTTCGCCGTATATTTACTCTACTTACAATTCTTACAGGAAAGCTAGTTAATTTCTATTCTTTCGATTATTTTATTTCTATTTTAATTTCCATTGGTAAGTGGACTTGGGTTGCAAACCAGCACGCGCACGCTACCTGAGATGGCTCCTCAGGCAGGAATAATTTCCCTTGGCGAGCCTTGCCTTACCTCCGGCAAAATTGGGGCGTTGCTTTTTTAGTTGCTAATCCAATATCACATTAGCGCCTAGTAATTACAGAAGAGCAATTCGACCGACCGACTCAAAACATTCTGGGACCTCATACAGCGCGTTGTAGGTAAGACCCTCCATATCCTTTCATTCTTCATACCCTTATTCTTAAATGTCGGCGATGTCTCGTGACATCTTATAGTATTTGTCGCGCCTCTATCGCTGATCGGACTCGACGTTGTTGATGGTTAGTTGATGAGCAATTGTTATTCCCCCTTTGCTTCAATTGACTTGACCCATTCAGCGCGTCGCGACAGTTCCATCGCGCCAGACTTTATTCCAAGACGTTGCATCTTTACCTTTCTTCTCAACGATGCTCAATGAATGTCGTCTTCAATTTGATGATCGCTGACAACTTTGCGCATCTGCAGATGGGTTGCCACTATTCCCTCGAACAGACATGAGCTCCTGGATGAACGACGCCGCCGTCCAAAACCACAATGGCGCTGGCTTCAACCACCTTAACGATTCGAATACAGGAGGAAACATGCTTGATCCATCGGCTTTTATGGCCAATTCTCCATCCTTTGATCCAAACCAATTCCAAAATCAGCAACTACAACAAAGAATGCAAAATGGTGGAATGCGCAATGGATCGCCAGCTTTCAACAACCCTGTATATCAAACAAATCCTGTAATCCCATCAAAGAGACCAAGACCTAGAGAAGATAGCCTAGGTACATCACCGCGTCAACCTCCTGGTATGCTACCGAACTCTCGCTCGCAAACTCCTCAACAAGGTGCCTATCCTGGTTTCCAACCTAATAATGTCCCTCCACAACATGCGCCCCAACAGACCCAATACTCGCACTTGCAGAATGGATCGAGCAACGCCAGCCCATCTCCCATCATGGCTAATCAGCTACGTCCCGGTGGCGTACCGCAGCGAGTTTCAACCGCGTCTCCTCATCCGTTTTCACCATCGCAATCTGACCATGGCAGCCGCGTCGACACACCGCAAAGCGGCTCGTTTAATCAAAACCCTTCGTATACCCCGGGATTCAATCAAAACTTCACTCCGCCGCCAGGAAGAACTTCAGCGCCTCCACAAAGCGCAATGTCGACACCACAAATGCCATCTCATATGCCACAAAACCCAATGTACAACCAGCAACCACAACAGCAGCTCCAACAAACTCCGCAGAAGAACACGCTCGATCAGACAAGGGCCATGTATCAAATGCGACTCCAACAACAGCAGCAACAGCTTCAGCTTCAGCAAGGTAATATGCTGTCAGCTCAAGGTCAGAACATGACGCCAAGTGTCAATCCATTATCTCAAGGTCAAATGATGCAAACGCCGAATGGCCAGTTCTCTGCAATGCGCCCTCAGCAATCAGCTATGTCTCAAGGTCAGACTACCAATAGCTTCCTCAAAAGTTTGATGGGCTTCATGTCTTCGAAAAACCTTCCTCTGGAGACAAATCCATTCGTAGGCGACCGGAATATAAGTATCGCGGTTCTATACATGGCAGTATCAAAATATGGAGGGTTCAGACATGTCAACGCCACAAACGCATGGCCACAAGTGTCTCAGGCACTGCACATACATCCAATGAGGAGTCCCAATGCGCCTCAGCAGCTTAAGTTACTGTACGAGAAAAATCTGTTCCCCTTCGAAGACTATCTACAGAAGCAGAGGGCAGCTGCAATGAAAGGCGGGAATCCAGCTGCCCCTCAAATGTCTCCTACCAAACAAATGACTCCGCCAGGTGCTATGCAATCGCCGCATTATATGCAACAACAACAGTTTGCCCAGCAACACCTTCAGCAGCAGCATGCACAAACGACTCCTGTCAAACAAATGACACCAATGCATCATCCACAACAGCCAATGATGAATGGATTTTCGACACCACAGCCTCCGTCCACTCAACCTCATCATCCTTTAGGCCCACAAGGCCATGTTCGTAATAGTCTCTCGAGAAGTGTCGAAGCTACCCCGTTGCAAAATGGTAGCGCATATCCATTACCATCTCCAGCCTCAGGAACAAAGGTCGGAAATAGCATGTCTCTCCCATCTCCCCATGCGGGTATGGGTCCAAAGCTAGATGATGACACCAAAATCGATGAAGATGAGTTCCTAAACAAGACTCTCCCAGACGAATATCCACCGAAGATCAAAGCTCGTGATCCTGATGTGTATGGTGGTATTGATATGCGGTCTCTGTATGAGTTGGGCGAGGAACTTTTAAGCTTAAAACCGGATTTTCCGACGCTCGCCGAAATGGGTACAATCGATGTACATGCTTTGACCATGAGTTTACAATCCGGGCTACATGCCGAAGTTCGTTTAGCATTGGATACACTCGTTGTCCTGTCGGTGGAATACGAACGCTTACCACTAGAGCTGAGGCAATGCGACGACCTGGTTGAGTCTCTTATTGACTGTGCTGAAGTTCAAGTTGAGTTATTGGCTGAGAACGCTGCGGAAGTTTCCGATGTAATGCTTATCAACTCTTATGAAGACGTGGTCCGTTCCTGTTATGTCGACAAAGATACTTTGCGAGACATTCCGGCATTCGGAACACTCGAATACATACTAGACCGAGCTGTTGACAAGTTGATATGCATCATGAGTATTCTTCGGAATCTCTCTTTTCATGAGCAGAATCAGCCTTTGCTCTCTGAAGAATTTGTAATCAAATTCATCTGTGTGGTCATTCGATATCTTGGAACTCGAAACATGTTGCTAAGAACGAATCAAAATACGCTCGATTTCATGAAAGATGGCATTGTCTTACTATCGAATCTTGCGCATGAGATCAAATTACCAGGCCGAGAGCAGGCGTTATGTCTGTTACATTTCCTGATAGCATTTGCGCCTTGTCCTCCGCCAAACTGTTCTGGTTCCGATAAAATCACCTTTTCGCCTTACGATCCGACAATTCACTATTATCTGTATCCTGCTGTTGATAGTCTCGCCAAACTGCTTGCACGGGATGAGCCTAATCGAACGCACTACAAGACCATATTTGCTTCTGACGTGGCTTCATCACCACCTTTCGACCTTCTCACAAGAACCTTTGCTTTGTCCATTTCAGCGATACCAGATCAACAGAGGGAGATCAAACGAGGCAATTTCTTGCCACTTGTCGAAGCGCGAAAACCGATGTTAATGCAAGGCTTGCTCGCTGCTGAGATTCTGTCGAATCTCGCTCCAGGCTATGACAGCGGCGTTGCCAAGGCTTGGTTGACATCAGAAGATGGGTTTGCGAAAAACTTGTCAACGCTTATATTGTCTCTGTGCAATGACCCACCGCAAACACCCCAACATAGAGCAACAGCTGTACCAAAATCCCTAGAGGAAGAAACGATGTTACACATTGTTCTTGATGGAATTGCGGTGCTGCGAATCCTGGCCGAAAAATCACGAGACCCTGATGATCCGACGTCTATGATACCCCTACCGGGTTTGCCGGCAACGGAACGAATAATCAAACTACTCGAGCGGAAGCAACCTAGGCTCAGGGTGGCACTGCGGCAGTTATGCGCTTTTACAAATTTCTGCTCATAGGATAAATGGCTTTCACCCTTGTACTCTGGTTCATAGACGCACCAATGAATTACAACAGCATTTGGCGTCGGCGTTTGAAATTTGATCTGTCTGTCTATCTAGCATGGTATTCACTTAACTTAACGTCTGTGGTTGGGTGGTTCGGTATTGGTTTTATTGTACAAGGGATGATGGGTTCTCTTGAAAAGCAAGAGTGTATTGTACATATAGGCATAACGTCTGTAGAATGACAATTCAAAGCGACCATTGTATGTTGTTTTTGAAATTAAACAGACCCCTCATGAGCTTCGTGTGTCCATTCATACCATGTCAACCCTGTTAAAAGTGTCGCTCTTCCAAAAACTTCTCGACCTCCGGTTTCCTGTGGCCCTACAAGTTTCTAAATTAACAACAGCCCGTATACACAGGATACTTCCACATACCTTGATTATTATCTGCTGGGTCAATTGGTTGATTGTGATCTCCCTTTCTTTCAGTCCCAGTGCCTGCTGTAACTGTGTTCTCAACACTTGGATGTCCCCTTCAATCTTCCGCACTTTCGTTTGCTTCAAGTTGCCACCAGCTTTGGCAAGTAAATATATCGGGAGATTGTTTGAAGGCGTACGACTAACACGATAAGGCTGATTCGGGGCTGTCGCTGGCTTAGTAGGAGTGGAAACTGGTGGTGACATGGAGGCTGTTGTTTTGGGCGCATCTGTTGATAGTTTTGCAACACCAAGGAATCGGCGTAAAGTCGTAACTCGCGGCAGAGCCATAGGTCGCAGGAAATAGAGTGGCATGGCGACGGCCATATTTATTATCAATACAGTGGTCTCTGCTCTCTCCAAAGCTTTCCCAGCCGTCGAGTCGTCGCGAACTTCTGAAGATAAAAAGACGCTAAAATTTCAAGCTAGCTTCTACTAGCGCGAAATTTTGTAGGCGGGCGCACACAATCATCAAATTCCGACATCTTTAATACTGCGAGTTCGTGAACCCCACCACCACCTCCTTAATTCACGACAACAAGAGCAGTCGCAATCATGGCGGACAATACACCCACTGCCCCGAATGATATCATTAACGGTGCTGCTCAGGCGGCGAAATCTCCGGAAGAAATCGCCAAAGAGTACGATCTTCTACCCAGACTTATCACCCATCTGGACCGACATTTAATTTTCCCTCTGCTTCAATTTGTGGCAGATCAAGAAGAAGAGCCAACACCAGAGGTCACGAAGGCGAAGTTTGAGCTGTTGAAGAAGACGAACATGACTGATTATGTCGCGAGTCTATACTGCGAACTTGAGGGAGTTGAGGAGCCACCAAAGGAATATGCGACAAAAAGACAAGAAATTCTCGAGCGCCTGGATATTTTCGCACAAGAAAGTGAGAAGATCACTGATCTGCTAGGCAGAGAAGACGTTGTTACGAGTTTGAGGAGCGACAAAGTAGCAAACTTGGAATATTTGAAGAAAGAACATGATGTATGTGCAGAAACGTTAGTCTACTGGAGATCTGAGCTGATGATAAAATTAGGTTACGATAGAAATGGTCAATGTGTTATACGATTTTGGCAACTTCCAATACAGCTGCGGAAACTATGGAGCAGCTGCCGAACTTCTTTACCAATTCCGAGTCCTGTCCACCGACAACGACAAAGTTTCTGCTGCAACATGGGGAAAATTGGCTTCTGAGATTCTGACTGCAAACTGGGAGTCCGCCATGGAGGAAGTCCAGAAGGTCAAGGAACAAATCGAGACCAAGCTCTTCAACAACCCACTCGCACAACTCACCCACCGAACATGGCTCATCCACTGGGCTTTGTTCCCATTCTTCAACCACGAGCCCGCTCGTGATGTGATCTGCGACCTATTCTTCTCCCCCGCCTTCATCAACACCATCCAAACTGCATGCCCATGGATTCTCCGATACCTCACCGCGGCTGTTATCACCAACCGTAACCGCACACGCCAAACCAGCCAATACCAGAAGCAACTCAAAGACATCATCCGTATCGTCAAGCAAGAAAACTACGAGTATTCCGACCCTGTCACCGACTTCATCAAGGCCCTCTACCTCGACTTCGACTTCGAAGAAGCCCAAAAGAAGCTTTCCGAAGCAGAGGAAGTTCTTCGATCTGATTTCTTCCTTGTTGCAGCATCCGATTCCTTCGTTGAGGCTTCAAGACACTTGATCAGTGAAAGTTACTGCAAGATTCATCAAAGAATCGATATCAAGGACCTGAGCGCAAGATTGGGCCTGAACCAGGACGAGGGTGAGAAATGGATCGTTAATCTCATCAGAGATACAAGAGTCGATGCAAAGATCGATTATAAGGAGGGTACAGTGGTTATGAACCACCCACCAAGCAGCGTGTACCAACAGGTGATTGAGAGGACAAAGGGTGGTTTCTTCAGAACGCAAGTTCTAAGTGCGGCTGTTGCGAAGTGAGGGTAAGACAGCAAGTAGTTGTGGTAGTGGTAAAAGATGATGGCGATGGCGATGTTTAGAGCTATACTATACCTATGGATGGGATCACGTCGCAATGGTGAACTTGTTCCGTTCGGGTTTGGTCCGGTCTGGTCTGCATGGCTGGTTGGCGTTTTGGGAAATCAAAGTCGGGAGGAAGAAATCAAAAAATGGAATGTGATTGAACGGCTAGACCAGCTTGTTTGTAGACGTGTATCTAGCTAGGTAGGTGAGTGATCTTTGGTCCCTATTGTGGAATGGAGAAGTCTCCCTCTTGGAGAGCTATAAGATGTGGATGGATGGATGTTTGAAGACATGATGCAGATGATTATGATCAATCCACGCTTAGCAATAGACAATTTCCCAAGCATATTCCAATTGAGTCAGCTCGGTTGTGGTCCATCGTCTCAAGTTTTAGATGATAGCGCGTTCTCGTTCCTACTTCAGACTTCCTAGAGTAAGTGTTACACGGAAGAACCTGTGAGAGAGGGCAGGCAGATTTCTAATATCCCACATCTTCCACCAATTTCCCTCTAAAAAGCTACATTCAACCGAGTACCTGGATGCTATCTATCGTGTCTGTCTCGTGTAGTAATGAGCTGAGATGATAGATGCCGACAGTCTGAGCCTTCCACACATACACTCCTCCTTCCTGAAATCCCGCCTGATCCGATGCGTCGTTCGCTCAGCTCTGAATGAACTAGCTCTCTTTAATTGGATGATGTGAGTTCTGCGAAACTAGGTTGAGGGAACCTGCCTGTCGCCAACAACGAAAAATATTCTCCAAGCACGAGCTCGTGATGCGATCGATATATATGCCTACCTAAGCCTCCAATTCCCACCTTCTCACTGCCTCCCTCAACATCCAGCAAACCAAGCTCGAGTTCCCCTCACGCCCCTAGTCCCTCAACCTCCAAATCCAGCTAATGCACGAAGATCCTAGTAAAATCACACAAAGGCATCAGGTAAGTTGATTTGTGAATCACCGAACAGCAACGAACTTGATCTCATGAACATTAAGTATTATCTATATCACAATGAATTATATATATACAATCCTCTCCAGGACATCGAATCTAAGCATACAAAGCCTGCTGCCACCAATCACATCTCTCATTCGCAGTCGTATCCGTAATAACCCCTCCCAGCCCCGTAATTCCCAAAACCAGCGTCGTGGAATTGCTCTGGTATTCAGGGAAATACGCCACCTCAGCTCCGTTTGGATTGCCCGTCATAGCAAAATTAGTAATGTAGCGTTGAAGCGCAGTAGCCACCGTCGCATTAACCGGCAAACCGTCATCAGAAGTAGTCGTGTCGCCGTTAAAGAACGTATACGCGATATCCTCGCCGTGGAGTCCCGGGGGAACGGCGAAGTAGTACGCGTGCGTCTGGTTGTCGTAGGCGGTGTTGAAGAAGCGCGTGTTGCAAGTGAAGCTCAGCTCGGCGGTGATGAGGTTGGCGCGCTCGAAGAGGGTGGTGTAGGGGTAGCTGCCGTTGTAGATAGGGGGGTAGAGGGTTTGGGTTATGTATTGGATGGTGGCGTTGGAGGCGGTGGGGAGGGTCGCGGAGATGTCGGCGACGATGTCGGCTTCGGTGGCGAAGAATGGGGAGGTGAAGAAGAGGCCTTCATCGGAGTTGTGGCCGACCATAATTTCGACGCAGCTGTCGTATCCGCCTTCTAGGAGGAGGACACCAGGGAGTTTGGGAGCAAATGTACCGTCTACAACTGGACCGAACATGAATTGGCCGTATGGGGCAGCGCGCGCAACAACGATTGTGTTGAGAGCAGCGACAGTGTTGAAGTCGAGACTTCTCAAGGCAGCCACTGAAGTGATGTTGCTACCGATGAGTGCTTGTGCTTGAGTAAGAACGGACTGGAAGGTCTCCTCCTGTTGAGCACTTCCAACCACGGGAGGGAAGCCGGGACTTTGCATAATGGCCTGTGCGAATGGCGCGGGACCGTTCTGTCCACCGTAGGCTGTAATCTGATGCATGATTGAGCCTGCACCTGCTGATTCACCCATGACAGTTACACGAGATGGGTCACCACCGAAGAGATGAATGTACTTTTGAACCCACTCCAATGCCAACCTTTGGTCTAGAAGTCCAGCATTGGCGGATCCGCTTTCCTGGAATGTGGGACCTGAAAGCCAGCCCTAAATCATCTTGTTAGTATATTTCATTGCACGGTGGCACACCAAACTTACAAAGAGACCCAGTCTGTAGTTCAGGGCAACATAGATGACACCCTCGCCTCCGTTTTCTTGGCTTCGGGAGATCAGAGTGGCCGGGTTACCGGTACTGAACTTCGAGCCGCTAACATAACCACCTCCGAAGAACCATACTAGCACGGGTGCACCGGAAGCAGACTCGTAAATTGTTTTGGGTACAAGGACATCGAGGAACAAGCAGTCCTCAGAAACGAGGGGTCCCGGAGCGCCCACGTTGGCAATAGTAAGGGCACTCTCGACGGCTTCGACTTGTGCCTCGACTTGCTTTAACGCGGCCGTGCTGGCACCCTGGAAGAAATATGATGCGACCTCCTCCCACTAAAGTAACAGAGTATTAGCAAATGAACATATGAACATTCAGTGGTAGGAGGATCCGTAATGAGACAAATGGTGTTGAATTTGGGTTGAAAAGCGAAGGAAGCTTAGACCATGAAGTCATGGTGGAGGATCTACACTGGAAGGTTTGCACTCACATATGGGGTAGCTTGAGCACAGATAGCGCCTTGCTGTCCGTCGTTGATTGTACGGTCGATTTCTGTTGGTGCAACTGGGGCTGCAAAACGGAGGTTTCCTGTAGGTGGTGCAGCATAACGGATGTTGGAGAAATTGTAGTATTGGCCCGTCTCCTACTTCACATTAATATGTTTCACAAAGTGAAATGCTGAGACGTAAACATACGTTGATAGTTGCCCTGTGCAGGGCATAACCAAAATCAACAACTGGTAAAGACGAGTTTGTTGTGGTTGAGTTTAACGTTGGAAGTGCCGAAACAACTTGACCTGCAATTGCAGCAAGTGCAATGGCTTTGGCTGCAATCATGTTGACTGATTTGATCGTGAGAGCAACTTGTGATTAATGCCGCCGGGATGAGCAAGAAGATCCAACAGGGAAGCCATTGTATATATACTCTGTAGGGAAGCCCACTCTGGGGCTGTACTGGAAGTATCTCATAATAGCTTCGCGTATTCCGTAGACAGACCCTTGACGTGTCGAGTAGAGAAAATAGATTAGATGCAGAATACTAATAGCTGTGCCGTTCCGGCTTCAGTGCCTGTTCAGGAAAGGGAGTTTCTAGCTGAACGGGGGATGTGTGATGAGCAAGGTTAAGAGATTAGTACCTACAGCAGATGTGAGAAACTAGTACCAGGGTGCAGCGGCGTACAGATTGTGCTACGCGAAGGATGCTCAAGAGTCAACATCCATCTGGTCTAGTCCACCGTCCACCCACTCACGGCAGCGCGTGGAGGCACTTGCTTCCCCCGCCACTCATATTCGAGCTCAAGCCTCACCGGCGGTCAACCAGACTTCTGGAAAATGTTTCTCGCTTCTTCGGGTTCCTGTCTCACAAGGTTCGGCTGTGTTGAAAGAGGGAGTTCTGTTAAATCCGAAGTGTCCGCGCGGCTAAGACCCAAGCCAGTTGCCAAGAAGAGGTAGACTTTGCGAAGTGAGCTAGCTAGCAAGACAATAGTCGATCTCTTTTCGTACTTGGTACAGCAAGGTAGCTAACCATACTTTGCACCGTTCCGACACATTTCCTCCGGAAAGCCTGCATATGTATGGCCGATCGTTGCATACCTTGGGCACAGAGTACTTCCGAATGAAAAAGATTGGACACGTCGGGATTTTGTGCATTTGTTGGTCCAGTTTTCGCGATCCCCCAATCAAGAGCTAGAGGGATTATTCTTTCTTCTTTCTAGAAAGGTACGAGTACCTAGACAGCTATGTGAACTTGAGCTAGTTAGCAAGGAACCTCCATCTTGCTGTTCTCTACGCTTTGTACGGAGGTATGGAACCTTGCTTTGAACCCTTCGAGATTCTTCTATCGCTACATTCGGCAACCGGATTGCCGTTGCTCTTCTAGCTGCCAGCTTCAGACAAAACACAATAGGTCAGCCTTACGACGCTCGAGCCTTGATCTGACCTATGAACGCTTGCTGTTATTGGGATCTCGCGACGGTAGTTCGGACAAAACCGACAACAGCAGACATACTACCAAAAGAACATTGTACATAATGACTTCGATTGCACAGCCCCGAGACAGCTCCGTAAATGGACATCGTGTACCGCGACTCGCGACACCTACCACATCAGCTCGACCCAGTTTGGACTATCCACGCTCCGCCGAACCGTCTCCGAATCGAGGTCCTTCCGCCGCCATACCCAGACGGAATCGAGCGGCTCTACGGGAATACTACAATCTGAAGAAGAGTCAGGAAGCCCCAACCGATGATGGCGCGTCCGAAGTCTCATCGATACATTATGATACCGAGGTACAGGAGAGTGAGATGGACAAGGAAGGGTTCGATGGGGAGAAATACGTGAAGGATGTCCTGGAAAAGCAGACCCTCGGGGAGCTACTGCGTACTTACAATAGCGTTCTGACGGACATCAGAGCTTTGGATGCGGAGAAGAAAGCATTGGTCTATGACAACTACAGCAAGTTGATCGCGGCGACTGAAACAATCAGGAAGATGAGAACCAATATGGACCCCTTAAATCCAATGACTAGCACATTAGATCCAGCGATCGCACACATCTACGAAACTGCAGAAAGGATCAAGGCAGAATTGAAGGAGAGTCTACCGGAGGGACGTAGGCGGATTATGGAGATGGGAGAGGAGGAAAGAGCGGCTTTACAAAAGAGAAACAATACGAAGAAGGTTGTTCTAAGGGTTCTGGAAACACCGGAGAAGCTAAGAAAGTTGGTCGCTGATGGTGATGAGGAGAAAGCAAGGATGCAATGGGAAGAGACTTTGAAGCTATTGAATAGGTGGAAAGAGAGGGGCGTGGGCGGAGACGATGTTCAGGCTTGTATAGAGGACGGAGAAGCAGCTCTGAGAGGTGAGCCTCCGAACGAAAAGAGTTGGGTCAACAAGAAATCAAAACTATCTTCATGACACAAGGAACGGGGAGATCGATACGCCCTAACAGGACAACATCAATTTTTCTACGTGCTCGTAGGGACACCCTCTACTCGAGTCATTACCAATCTATAGCATCCTTGGCGATGATATCGTAGGGATCTCTATCAACCTCGCTTATCGCGATATCCACTTTCCCATCTATTGCCTGCATTAACGTAGGGCGCATTCGGTCCTTCAAGAATGCCCTCTCGGTATTGCTGTGGAAGGCAGTGATGACACACCTGCCCTGCTCAATGGCTGCCAATGCTTCATGATGGCTGAGTTCTCCAGTGAACATCAGGTCGACGTCCTGTCCATTCAACATCGAGCCGCCTGATCCAGCACAGATACCAATGGAAGAGATCTCAACCGCGGATCTTTTGCCTTTGGGTGTTGACTGCGGAACTGCTATAGAGAGCCCGGACAAATCTCCCAGCGCGTACTGTATGCGTTGAGCAATGTCTCCCAGTTTCTGGGGTTGGTGGAATCGGACAATCCGGCCATATCCAGCGCCGTCAAATCCATCGGGTATGGAGTTGATGGGATTGATGATTGTCCGGTCATGTGCGATGGAGGCAGACCGTATACTGCATCAATATATCAATTTCCATCCTGCTGCCAGCGGAAAAGATAAGCCAGAAAACTTACGCTTCGTCTTCAACCTCGGCACCTTTCACGAGTGGATGGTTAGTGACGATATCAGCTAACCAGTCAGTGAGTCCCCCAGGAGCTGCATCTACAGCAGTATGTGGGCTATAGACACTGATGCCTTCTTGAGCCAGGCGGAGGAGGGAGCTCTGCTGGGAATTGGCTAGAGTGATTGCCTTCAAAGGACGGAATATGATGGGATCTTGACACATAGTTAGATACTTGAAGCAAAATCAATCAACATGTATACTACTCACGATATGTGATAATAACCGAGTCTTTTCTTCGAATCGCTTCATCTGCAACCCCTTTTGTGAGGTCAATAGTGAGAAGGACAGAATCTTTCAGGTGATCTTGACGATGTGGTGCCTCCAGTAAAACTTCAACCTTGTCAGTTTGGTTGCTAGATGTAACTCTGAAAGCATTGAAAAGCTAGATTCATACGGCCGGTATTATCAAAACTGCTATCAGCAAGTTTCTCTGGGTACCTTAAAAGACAATTGAGGTCAGCAAGCTTCCTCACTTTCTTGCCAAGACAAGTTTGACTTACAGTTTCCTCATAGCTGCCACGACAGCTTGGGTAAATGGAGATGATGTAGTAGTAGACATGTTTCTTGCTGATACTCTAAGACCTCTAGAAATTGTCCTTGAGAACATTACTTTTCAATCCTGGCTTAATGTTGTTTGTTGTCTGAAATCATCGGGATCATCGACCTCGGTCAAATGCGGCCGCAAATATTTGGTCATGACCGATTTCGCATCATATTATTTTCCCCAAACGCACCCAGATATCAGTACTTCCAGACCTTGTTTACACACGCGCAACCAAAATGGCAGAATCATCAGGCGTATCAGCCGAAGATCTAAAAGCCAAAATTACAGAAGTACTCCAAGCAAGCCATGTTGATATTGAAGATATGTCGGGTAAACAGATGATTTCATTCATTCTTCTGCCTCTGCCCCACCATTTCCCCCGCCATGCTGATCGATTTCTGATTTCGCAGGTGGTTGCGGCCAAGCTTTTTCTGCTATAATTGTGTCGCCGCAATTCGAAAAGAAGACGACGTTGGCGAGGCATCGATTGGTTAATAATGCTCTGAAGACGGAAGTCGCTGCAATTCATGCTTGGACCCCGAAATGCTACACGCCGGAACAGTGGGAGAAGCAGAAGGAGGAGGGTAAAGAGCCGGTTGCGCCTGGGAAGGATACTACGGGGGAGACTGTGAGCGGGATGACTGCTTGAATAGGCATGAGATTGGGCAACTCAAAGCGGGATATTACAGATTGAGGGAGCTATTGGGAGGGCTGTATTAAGGACGATCTTCTCAACGGCATGTAAACATGTGTAAGGGGCGGAAGATGGGGACACCGGGTGTCATTCTGTGGAGGATATGTACATTTGATGGGAAGTATGTATAGAATATCTTGAACAAGGTAATTCTGCAGCTGGTAGATAAGTGGACCATGAGCATGTCCTGCACTGAGCAGCAGTATTTCGCTTTGCTCTCTGCATATCCAGGCATGTACCTTTAGGATAGCTCTTCGTCATCTGATGACAATGATGATTTGAAGCTCGCCCTCTTCCGTGACTACGCCATGATCCCACACGGTAAGATTGGCGACAGCTCGTCGCAACGGTGGTCTGATCTTTCCCTCAGCTTCTCTTAGATCAAGGGCTCAGTTCTTCCACTTCGGCTTGGTGCGCACAACGTCTTGTTGCGCATGACATCTTGCTACTTCATCATGTCTGGATCTTGCTCACACGCTGTGCAATGACACTGAAGACTGCAACAGAAGACATGAACAGGACCACATTATAAAACTGTAAAGCATGAGCGAGGTATCCCCCGAGGTACGACGCAGTAACTCACAGCATTCCTTGAGTACGTGCTTTCTTCGGCATCCGTTCGTGCTTCAACAAAGAGACGACGAAGATTTGGTAAATTCGCCTTAGAGAAAGCCATCAGTAATAGAAACAAACAAAACTTGATAATGAGAACAATACCATATTAAATGCAACTGTTCAAGAACTCCAAGGATAAATTCGTTTCATATGACTTGATGCAGCAGGGGAGTTACATCGGATTAGTTGTCCCCTGTTCTTGATAATTCTAGCGAGGTTTGCTCACAAGCGCACCAGGCTGAAGCTACATACGCCCGCCTATCAACGGTCAACAATTCTTGAGCAGCAATCAGAGACCACAACCCAATTTCATTAAGACGCAAAAGTCCACCAGACTCATCCCATAGACCATACCAAGCAGTCCGCAGATTCTACGATAACCAGTCCACACCACGACTTGTGGCATTGCAATCAAAACGACAACTAAGCCATAGGCGTATGAGGGGCACACCTCAAAATCGCCATCTGTGTGAGCGATGGCGGTAAATAGGATCAAAGGGGCCTTTGCGCCACCCAAGAAGGGAGAAACATATGAGTTGAGAGCCGGTTTGATATCTCAATATGCCTACGAGCGCAAGGAGGCAATCCAGAAGACCATCATGTCGATGACATTGGGCAAGGATGTGTCTGCGCTATTTCCCGATGTTCTGAAGAACATTGCTACCTCGGATCTGGATCAGAAGAAGCTGGTCTATCTATATCTAATGTACGTGTCTATTGGCAGCTCGAAAACCTGCATGTGTGGCATACTGACAAGCACTCTAGGAATTATGCAAAATCGCATCCAGATCTTTGCATTCTGGCGGTCAATACGTTCGTGCAAGATACGGAGGATCCTAATCCACTGGTGCGGGCGCTCGCAATACGGACAATGGGATGTATTCGGGTGGATAAAATGATAGATTATATGGAAGAGCCGTTGCGGAAAACGTTACGAGACGAATCACCCTATGTACGAAAGACCGCCGCAATCTGCGTTGCGAAGCTGTTCGACCTTAACCCGCAGATGTGTCTGGAGAATGGCTTCTTGGAAACACTGCAAGAAATGATCGGAGATCCTAATCCCATGGTGGTCGCCAATTCGGTGACTGCACTTGTGGAGATCAATGAGGCTGCTCCGGAGACGAAGGCTTTACGTGTCACGTCTGCGACGCTCAAGAAGATGCTTATGGCGTTGAATGAGTGTACTGAATGGGGAAGGGTTACAATTTTGACGACTTTGGCCGACTACAGAGCTACAGATACTAAGGAGTCGGAGCACATCTGCGAGCGAGTGTCACCTCAGTTCCAGCACGTCAACCCGAGTGTCGTTCTGGCTGCTGTGAAGGTGGTCTTCTTGCACATGAAGAATATCAATTCGGACCTGTCCAAGCAATATCTCAAGAAGATGGCTCCTCCATTAGGTAGGCGAACTGGAATTTTCTTGTCTTTGAGAGACCATGCTAACTAAGTCTGCAGTTACCCTCGTCGCATCAGCCCCAGAAGTCCAATACGTTGCTTTACGAAACATCGACCTCCTTCTTCAAGCCAAACCAGACATTCTCAGCAAAGAACTGCGAGTTTTCTTCTGCAAATACAACGATCCTCCATATGTCAAACTTCAGAAACTGGAAATCATGGTACGAATAGCAAATGACAAGAATGTCGATCAACTGTTATCCGAGCTCAAAGAATATGCCCTCGAAGTCGACATGGACTTTGTTCGAAGGGCTGTCAAAGCCATCGGACAAGCTGCGATCAAGATTGAAAGTGCTAGCGAGAAATGTGTCAACACATTACTTGACTTGATTGCTACAAAGGTCAATTATGTGGTTCAAGAAGCTATCGTGGTCATCAAGGATATCTTCAGAAAGTACCCGGGTTACGAAGGTATTATCCCGACTTTGTGCAAGTATATCGATGAGTTGGATGAGCCAAACGCGCGTGGTGCATTGATTTGGATCGTTGGAGAGTACGCCGAGAAAATCAGCAACGCCGATGACATTCTTGCAGGGTTCGTGGAGGGTTTCATGGAAGAGTTTACACAAACTCAGCTACAAATCTTGACAGCCGTCGTCAAATTGTTCCTGAAGAAGCCCGATAACAACCAGGGTCTTGTCCAAAAAGTCTTACAAGTGTCCACAGCCGAGAACGACAACCCAGACATCAGAGACAGAGCCTACGTGTATTGGCGTTTACTATCAGGCGATCTCGCAGTAGCAAAGGTACCCCTCCCTCTTCTCCTTCTCCCATCTCCATCTCCCATCCGCTTACATCATACTAACACCTACACCCTAGGACATCATCCTCTCAGACAAACCCCCCATCACCACGACCATGACCTCCCTCCCCCCACCCCTCCTCGACCAACTCCTAACCGAGCTCTCCACCCTCGCCTCGGTATACCACAAACCACCCGAGACATTCGTCGGCCAAGGCCGCTTCGGCGCCGACGCCATCCAACACGCGGCCATCCAAGAGCAGCGCGAAAACGCTGTCGAAAACCCCATCGCGGCCGTGGTCCAACAGAACGGCGCCGCTCCCACCCAGAGCCACGCCGAGAACCTGCTCGACATTGATTTCGATGGCGCGGCGCCCGCGAGCGCAGAAGCGCCGCCGGGAGCGGGGGCGAGCGGGTTGGAAGGACTAGCGGGCACGCCGCTGAGAGTCGATAGCCCGACTGTGGGCGCCGGGGGAAGTGCCGGCGGGATGGCGGATATGATGGGCTTGTTTGATGCGAGTGATGCGCCGGCGGGGATGGGCATGGGGTTGGGTGCGGGGACGGGGCCGGGTGATTTGATGAATGGGTTTGCGGGGTTGGAGTTGGGGGGTACGATGGAGCCGCCGCCGCCGCAGACGCAGTTGCAGGAGGGTGGCAGTGGAGCGGGGAAGAAGACGAATGAGGATTTGTTGGGGATGTTTTAGAGGAGCGGGGATGGTTGGTTGGAATGCGGGGAAGGGAGTGAGAGAGGGGTTCATTCATGTATTTAGCTACTATAAGTATGAAGGCAAGAAGCAGAATCAGCAGCAGCAGCAATCAGAGCATCGTGAGTTAGTAGTTGGACTTTCAAATCGTTTGAATGTGAATATGCAATCCCAATAGTGCCGTCTAAAGTAGGTAAGAATTACAGGGCACCACCACCTACAGTTAGTCGTACATATAAGTTAAATCTCACTATTCTTGCACTGAATCTGGATATCTAATATCATATGATATGATTGAAACCTTTTCTCAACCCGCTATCCTTTTGTTTACACCTTCGCTTTCCCCCAACAACACCAATACCAACACTGAAAGCGTGCCAGTCATACATAGGTCGCTGCGTTCAATCATTCATTTAAACCATCTTTCTACACCAATGCATGCATGCAATACAAATACGCCTTGTGCCTCAATTTATATAATCCATCCATCCATTCCATCCAATCCACCCCATCCATCCTATCAACGACCATTGAGAATAACAATTCCAGATCTGCACCTGCACCTGCACCAGCACCTAACGAAATCTAATCATTAAACTCACCCGGCTCCAATCTCCCCTCTTCTCTATTCTGCCCACTCATATTGAACTGCTTTACGCCATCATCCAACTCCTGCACCTCTCCCCCTTTCGACCTCTGCATCTTCTTATCCGCCAACTCACTAATCCGCATCAACTCTGCGACGAAGCTCTCACCCCACCAAGCACTCGTATACTTGAAGACGTATTTCTCCAACTTCTTGAAATTGATTTCTCGCTGCTCAGGCGACATGGTGACGGCATCGTGGATGGCGTCTGCGAGTTCTTCCGTGTTCCACGGGTTGACGACGAGCGCGCCGTTGAGGGATTGTGCTGCGCCGGTGAATTCGGACAGGATCATGACGCCGTGGCGTTTGCGTTGCGTGGCGATGTATTCGTAGGAGACGAGGTTCATGCCGTCGCGGGTGGAGGAGACGAGACAGGCATCCGAGACGGCGTAGAGGGCAGTGAGTTCTTCGAAGGAGACGGATTGATGGAGGAAGTGGATGGGCATGAATTCGATGGTGCCGAAACGACCGTTGATACGACCGACGAGTTCGTTGACGACAGCGCGGAGATTTTGGTATTCTTCAACATCTTGACGAGATGGGACAGCAACTTGAACTAGAACCACTTTGCCGATCCATTCGGGGTGCTCTGTGAGGAATACTTCAAGGGCGTGAAGTTTTTGTGGGACACCCTTGATATAATCTAATCTGTCTACTCCGACGATGAGTTTGACACCCTCGAATTTGCGCTCGAGTTGGGCAATTCGATCTTGCACAGAAGGTTTTCCAAGAGCGTCGACGAACTTTTCGGGGTCGATACCGATAGGGAATGCAGCAACAGTAATATATTTACCACGGAATTCGACACCGTTCGGCGTTGTTTGTGTTTCCCTGCCATAGGTTAGCCAATGCTTGTATCATCCAGGAATAATGGAACACTAACAGAATTCTGGAACAACTGCTAAGGAAATGTCTAGCATAGTCGTATGTGTGGAAACCGATCAAATCGCAGTGCAGAACGCTCAAAAGCAAATCTTCTCTAACTGGGAGAATTCTGTAGATCTCACTGGAAGGGAAGGGTGTGTGTAGGAAGAAGCCAATCTTGACATTCTTCTTGGTGGAGCCGATTTCTTCGCGCAACATTTCTGGGAGGAGCATAAGATGGTAGTCATGAACCCAGACCAAATCTCCATCTTGAACATCCTTTGCCATAGTCCTGGCGAAAAGTCTGTTAACCTCCTTGTATGCAGCCCAGTGCGACTCGTCGAAGGTGATCTCTCCGGGGTGGTAGTGGAAAAGAGGCCATAGGATAGAGTCTGTCAATTTTCGTTAGTATCTCCCTCTGAGTATGCAAAGGAGTGCGGGCGGGGTCACATACTGGAGAAGCCATTGTAGTGCTTGTCTGCCAACTCATCATCGACGAAGACTGGTACAGCGGAGTACTCGTCCCTCAATCTCTTCACCAAAGGACCAGCTTCAGCCTCTGGAACCTCCAAACCGGGCCAGCCATACCACTGGAAGGTTGTGCTCTTTGCCAAACCACTGAGACCTGTTACCAGTCCACCAGAGGATTGGGAGAAACTGTATTGTCCATCTTCCGAACGTTTGATGGTAATGGGAAGTCTGTTGGAGACAAGAAGGAGTCTTCCGTTAGCCTTTTGGGAATCTTCAACTAGCGCCGGCATGTTGTCTAGGATTGTTGACTTCGAACCGAATTCTGGGTATCGATAATGGCAGAGCTAGGAGTGCTCTAAATATGTTTGAAGTCTCGACGGTTTCCTCTAGAAGCTGTCAAGAAGTTGTCAAAACAGAATACCAAGTGTAAATAGAGAGGGAAGCGTTTGAGAAGCACTAGCGGATTTATCCGATCAAGGTTAAAAGCAGTGAGGTAATATGGCCGTTATCGAGAGAGGGGCAGAGGCTTGGGATTTTCAAGGGCTGAGCAGCTTCGTGTTTGTAGCTTTAAGAACAGAAAGTTTGGGTACGAAGTGAGCCAAACCTCAATAGCAATTACATGTATTGTCGAAGGTATGTATATGAGCAGTGAAGGGAGTAAGCTCTGAAGAAGTGCAATCCTACAGGAAGGAAGTGGTTGCGAACGCGGTGGTGTTGACTTTATCGTGGTTTTTCCAAACCCCACCAACAATACCATGGCACGATTCACGATTCATCGTGATGAAATATTATTTAATTACCTCATACCCGGCCCAAAACGTCCAGAAAGCTCCATTAATTATATCGGATACGGACCGTTGATTGGACCGCTACCCGGAGTTATACTCCGCATTCCAGGTTCTTCTAGGTGCAGATGCAGGCGCCATACCTTGGAAGTTTCGCATTTGTACTTTCGATATAAGAAAATTCTATAAATCTGACGAAGCTCCATAGTTGTCGAATACTACCAAAATCAAAATTCGGACGTAAGGCTGCCATTCCCACATCGCACCGAAAAGAAGAGGGTGAGCGCAGGGCCCGATTCTGCAGCCCAAGTGTAACATTCTACGACGTTCTACCGGCAGAAAAATGGAAGATGGCTACGCGCTATCATTTCTTGAGAACGGAAGCTGACTTACATAGCGAGGGAGCAGCCTGGGTCTGAGAAAGTGTGGGAGCAAAAGGATCCATCTTCACCCGACCAACCAATCTTGGAACTTACACCACGTTTCGTCGAATCAGGATCGATCTCTGAATTGTCGGAAAGATGGAGCAAAGTGCACCTTTCGTCTTCACAGAAAAATGCTAGAAAAGACCCAGTGGCTGTAGGCGCGAAAAGTGAGCAGGCCATTCAAAGGTAGAACCACCAATTTACCCAGTCGGCCACCTCCAGATGCGTCGAAGAGGTGCTGGGTGGTTCGTGTCCATGTTTGGTGACCACTGAAACACTGCGTGACTATCGAATTCAGTGCCAGCACCGCTTAGAACTCGCCAGACAAAGTTTTTAAACGCAAGTGTTGTGAAAGCGATTAATGAGCCACCTGATGGTTCACTCCGCCGGCGGGCTGATAATTGTTCCTTTGAGCCCCATCTGTTGGAGAGGCGCACCTTGCTTCTCGATCGGATGAAGAAAGCCATAGCAGTTTCTCGAAAGCTGATAGAAGTCAGACCTTAGGGCGCCTCGGTTTGTAGGACCCAAGTGGAGAAGGCAACGAACAATGGTTGCAGAGGGGATGTGGTCCACCAAGCGTCCTGGACTGTTTGCTATTATCATTCCGCGCCCGAGTGCACTCTTAGCAGCAATTGCAATTACCCCCAGGTATCAAGCGCTGCTCTAGATTTCAGGCAGCGAGACGCCGAACTACGACTGATTGCGACGTGGTTGACGGTCTTCTTCGATGCAATAGTATGCTATGCAGGCATTTGGTGACGTACTGACAAGTATCGTCACTTTCGCTGGTCTGCCTGTATTGTGGAGCCGCTGTTGTGCTTCTCGATGTCTTCAGTTGCCAAGTGGCTTTGAGGATATCTCCCTTATAAGCTACCTCTCCTCTCCTTTCTTCATTGTCCTCCTGTGGAATCGCCTCGGCTCTCATTAACCCCGGTATCAACGTAGCCTGTCTCCTTTCCAGGCGGAGAGAGATATATCGAGCGCAAAGAGTTCCTCGCCCAACCTCGATCGT
This sequence comes from Rutstroemia sp. NJR-2017a BVV2, assembly GCA_002946415.1. Lineage (NCBI taxonomy): Eukaryota > Fungi > Ascomycota > Leotiomycetes > Helotiales > Rutstroemiaceae > Rutstroemia > Rutstroemia sp. NJR-2017a BVV2. Next base: position 312,210 of record NJPS01000045.1, read on the forward strand.
GGTCTGGTATATCACGGTTTAGGAAACTTGAGAATCTCGCTGCCAGAATGTCTCTACTGGGCCTTCCAAATATCTGGAGTTGAAAAGTACTCAGAATTCGCGCCTGCACGTGGTTTCCATTGTTTCAAGCTTTTGCCGAGAAAAAACGTTCATTCTGTATGATCTCTGGAGGGCGAGAGGTAGTAGCTAGGGCACACGGGGTGCGTACATGTCGTGGCTCGTGACGCATCATCATAGCGTTATGATCTATCCGCTTGAACGTTAACGTATTGTGAAGCAGTTATCTCGGCCATTTTTTAAGTCCCTGACCCCTGTCAGAATAGACTTTCGGCTTTTTAACAATTGTCCGAAGCCGCAAGATATCTATTATAGCTAACGGTAGCGTTAATTATATATTTCATAGAGTAGTACGCCCGCCTAGTCGACTTGTCATATTCATTCTCCTCCCGTGTTCGAGTCCTTGGATTAAAGTGACCACAAAGCAGCAATGGAACCCTCTGGCTTATCCACCTCTATCGCTTCGAAGCTCTCAGTGCTTCAGGGCGCGGCGTGCGTTCTAGCAGGGTTCCTCTTGGTCTTCTACCTCGTACGACCCATTCTCTCCCCGTTACGATCCATCCCCGGGCCTTTTTTGGCGCGCTACACAGACGCCTGGTTTCTGTGGCGAGTGCATCGAGGTCATCTCGAACAAGACTTTGTGGCACTCCATAGAAAATATGGTAACAAACCCAAACGCCTCGTGCGGCAATGTCTTGACATGACTCTATGCAGTATCGCTGACTCGAGAGCCCAGGTGTTATTGTGCGATACGGTCCTAATAGGTACAGCTTCAAGGACCTAGAAGCGCCCAAGATTATCTACGGTCATGGTCACTCATTCGTCAAGAGCTCACTCTACCGACCATACTCCCAACCAGGCCTAAATGACTGGAATACATTTGCCGTCGAGGATCCCAAAATACACTCGCAGCTGCGTAGACACTATCAGAGCACGTACTCGTTGACCTCTCTTGTCTCGTACGAGCCGCATGTGGACGAGTGCGCACGCCTCTTCAAACAGCGCCTCGAGGAGCTTGCCGTCGGTGGTCTGCCGACCGACCTCGGCCACTGGCTCCAGTGTTATGCATTCGATGTTATCGGTCTCATTACCTACGGGAGTAGGTTCGGCTTTCTCGACCGGGGCGAAGATGTGTATGGGGTCATTTCTGCCATTGGAGACTCGCTGCGAGATGCCGCGCATGTTGCCGTATATCCGTCTCTCCATGTGCCCGCAAGCCGTCTTCGAGGTTGGTTATCTGAAAACAAATCCGGAGCCACGTACGTGAATGCTTTTACCCAACAACAGATCGACCAATGTCGAGCCAGCTCCAAGACGGCCACCCAGGAAGTCGAGAAAGAAGACGACGGCAAAGTGGAGACGTTTCTCGAAAAGTTCCTTCGAAAGCATGAGTCGGACCCGACAAGCTTTACACGCGCACACATCTTCGGTGGCTGTGGTGCAAACGTGGCTGCAGGCTCCGATACGACGGGTATTAGCCTCGCCGCTATCTTCTACTACTTATTAAAGCGACCCGACTGCTACCAGAAGCTGCGAGAAGAAGCAGACGCCGTCCAGCCTTCTCCGAGTAAGGAGTTCACATTCCAAGAGGCCCAAGCCATGCCATATCTACAGGCTGTGATTAAAGAGGCACTGCGAGTCCATCCTGCCTTTGGAATGCCTCTTGAGCGGGTAGTACCTCAGGGTGGTGCTACTATCGCAGGTCGATTTTTTCCCGCTGGTGTAAGGATTCCCGCGCTTCTGTCCACATATACCATTATTTCAGGGCTAACTCGCGCACGCAGGAGGCTGTTTCTGTACACTGTTGGGTGGAGAACAGGAACGAACTCATCTTCGAAGACCCGGACGAGTTCCGGCCAGAGAGGTGGCTCACCACCGACACCGAGAAGCTCACGTTCATGAACCGTCACTCGATCCCAGTAAGCATAACATCCGTATCCAATGCACATGACTGACATGACTGACGCCGACACCAGTTTGGACTCGGCACTCGGGTTTGCATAGGGCGGCACATCTCCATGCTCGAGATCGCGAAGCTGGTTCCGCGCATCGTGCGCGACTGGGATTTCACACTCCAGGAACGCGCCGACCAGGCGTGGGAGACGGAAAACATTACGTTTGTGAAGCCGCAGAACTTCATGGTCACGGTTGCGGCCCGCGGTAGGTAGTTGCGGATTTGCACTCGCCTACTGTACGGGCCGGCTGCGTGGCACCGGTTTGCTGGTTAAGGAGTCCGGAGGCGAAACGGCAATACAGTGATATTTTCATTAACTTTGTATTCAATGTCGGGTCGATATGGCCTCTATAACGGCTACCTATAGCTACATGGTTCTGGCTTCAGAAACGGTCGTGCAAACAAAATTTACAAGAGTTAATATTAGGCAAGAGTCTTGGACTATTTGGTATTATCATTCTGCATTCGAGTATACTCTTAGCAGTAATTATAAGTATCTAAGTACTAAGTACTGCTCTGGATTTCCAGATAATGAGATCCCGAATAACGAATAGTTATAATATAAGTAATAAGTTAGTTATCTTCGATATAACTATCTATTATCACTCCAAATCTATACGATCACGTCGATATTAAAGATTGGTAGTAATTATAGGAACGCGAATTATATATTAATACTAGTAGAGACTTCGTTAAGGCGACGATATAGGTTTGCAAAGCGTACATGAAGCACCAGAGAACAAAGATATATCCCTCTCCTGACCTCAACGGAAACCAGGCCCCATTTGCAGAGTTATAACTCGCGTGCAGTCCAGGTGAAGGAGAAGATTTCCAAATTCGATTGGTCCTGGTTTATCCCCACCTCCGTCTTGATATCAAATCAAGCATGCTTGTGATTCTTTCTGCATGGCCGCGCATGGACAACTCTCGGCATTTAACCTGATTAGCCAATTATGCTCAAGAATCTGTAAGCTCTCACCAGTTTTTAACTGCTGCCTAGATCAACTGTAACCGTCCTGTGTGATTATTCACTGATGTTTCCATATTTGATACACTTTGAGGAGAATATGTATCCAAGTTTAGATAGAGATGCATCGCCGTTATCAGTCGTGGATAACTGCCGTAGTTTTTCCGCTCCGGTTTTTGTGCCGATGAGCAGGTCAGGTTGTAGCTATTTAATCCAAGGTATTCTTCAACGTGAGTGATATTCAAGCAGGAGTGAGACACAGAATTGAGAGCACAGTTACATGTAACTCATTCATCCGGAAGAATTGAATCTGTGGCAACATGGAGCTCAAGCTTCGCAAAGCAACATTGGACGATATCCCGGAACTTCATCCACTCATCGATGCATCAGTGCGTGGCCTCCAAGCCGAGCATTACACGCAAGCGCAAATAGCCGGCGCGCTCAAATCCGTCTATGGCGTGGACACTCAGCTGATCAAAGATGGGAATTATTTTGTGGTGACATGCGGAGATTTGATCGTTGCAAGCGGAGGTATTTCTTTCCGATCCACGCTATATGGAGGAGATCAATTTGCAAGCCGAGATTCGAAGCTGCTCGATCCAGAGATAGATGGTGCGAGGATTCGTGCCTTTTTTGTCCATCCTAATTGGACGAGAAAGGGTATTGCCGGCATGATTATCAGGGCTTGTGAAAGTGCGGCGATAGAGGCTGGGTTTAAGAGAGCGGAGATCGGGTCGACGTTGAGCGGTGTTGCGTTTTACGAGAAGATGGGTTACCAAGCACTTGGAAGATCTGACGCACAGTTAGATGATGGTTTGGTCCTGGAGATTGTGAAGATGGGAAAGAGCTTAGAAGGAGGATCTCTTGGCATCCTGTAGCTTCTGCTGGTAAATCCTAGCAGGTGGGGGGAGATGCGGGAGAGAAAGGCAGTTTTGATGGTGATGGAGATGGAGATCTTCAGTCGTCGATGTCATTTTGAGGGGATATTAGGAGTAGGCCTGGAAGTGGTATCGAAGAGAGCGGAGGTATTTTTATGAAATTGCCGTCGTAGGAGGTCCGGTTGGTAGAATTGCGCTAGGAAGAATGGTCCCAAGGTCTAAGACTGAATCATTCTCAGGCTTGTTACCGTTAACTTTAGATAATGTCGAGATAGATACATCCGAGCAATACGCGTGGATGAGAAGGCCATGGGTGAACTCAATCTCGCGTGTCTCACAGAACTTAGAAGGTAGCGGAGAATGACCTAATCAATGCAAGCGAGCTTGATGATTGGATCGTCCATATTTTGGGCTCGCGATACGTGTCGGTAGGCGAGTAGTTGTCTGCTGCACTTCCCACTCGAGCCAGTGTTCCCAGGTCGTCCACTCCATCGAATTAGAGGTTGACCTACTGCGTGACACACTTTGAAATGCAGAGGCGTTGGCGACGTTTTGGGTCAGACGTGCATCCCCTGACTCCCCTCACTCCCCCTCACTCCCCTCTAACTATTGACCGCTTGCGAGCTTGGTTGGCGTGGTTGGGTATTGGCGTACTGTAGCATGGCCTCGGGAGGGAGCTGTCCCTTTTGGGTGGGTGGCAACATACAGTGGCACGAGTGGTTACGGAGTAATGCTGGGCCGACGAACTTACAAAAACAGTCAGCACAGTGTTTGCTGCAGTATTAAGGAGGGTTTGCCACCCTCCGTCGCTAGTTGGCGTGTGTCGTGCATGAGCTACAGCAGACTTTTATTCGCCATCACGATGGCCATGGATGATTGAGATATCGAGGTATATATCCTTCACACTTTCCGACAGTTCCATGCCCAAAGTTCCAAAGTTCCGATGATCTCCTGGAATCCTTCGATTTCGGTGGGTATATTCCAGAGCCTAGGTTGCAGAGTGCTTGGAAATGCCCGGCCCCTCTCGAGCTCCATACCTGAAACCGTGCGTCCGGTTTAAGGGTCTGGCCCGTGCGTCAGACCCTTAATTTTTCGACTCGTATGATATGACATAATCTTAACTTGCGACTGCACGAAGCAAGGAAGAAATGGCGGAATAATGGATGTGTGGCTGCCCAGCTGCATGATACTTGGTTGTCGTCTGCTGAGCATTACAAAGAGAATCCCACGTGAATGGAAGCAAAGAGATTCAACACCCTCAACCCTCAACCCTCAACCCTCAACCCTCAACCCTCACGCCTCAACATCGGTACTGCGTCCCAAGATCTGACCTCGTACTAAAGTAGATCTAGTAACTCAAGTTGCCGTGATCGTCGCATTTCAGACGGCCAGATCCTTTGGAAAACATGTATTTCCAATACCAGCCTTAAGGGAGCCCCATTCCTCGATGCTGTGATTGGCTTGGGTCAGCCACGTGTGGGGATCGAAGCTGGGTCTAGCGCGACCAATAAAATGTAGGCGATGGCTGAGAGCTAGATCGTCCGTAGAATTTCAGATCTCCACGCCATCGAGAAATGTCGAGGGGATCGTAGCTATCTAAAGCATCAATTTTCAAAGGGTGCGCCCGCACCAAAAATCCCAAGGGAAATGGACCAAATGTGTCAGTGTCAATTGATATGGCCTAGAATGGCCCCACCTCCAGCTCTAAATAATTATTTTACAATTCTATCTGATCTTTTCAATTATTTCTCCTGCGACCACGGCCGATTATTCACTGTTTACCATCCTCGGCCTTCATTTCAACGCCGCCGCCGCCGCCGCCGACGACGACGACGACGACGATTTTCTGTACCTTTGCGCCCGCGAGCGACCTCATCCATCATCTACCACACCACTGTCCCCTTTGCCATAATTCGCTGCAACTGGTCCCGCATAGCATACCCATTGACCCTGCAGTAGCACCTATCATCCAAACCGACCCCTCAATCCGCCCGTCGCTGTCTATCCGTCACAGTCTATCAAACAAAACTCCGGATCGTTGGCGAAGTGGAAATATTCTCCATCGATTACCTCTGACATGACAATGGGTGCTCTACACTATTATTCTTAACCAACATATTTGTCGCGTATCACTTCAGCCACTATGGATTTTGAGCCCACTGCAGAACGTGCTGTGGCTGCTCACCCACGAAGACCTCCTGCGCATTTATCCGTATCCCTGAAACACAATACTCCCGCCGGCAACCATCCAGCTCAAAGTTCCTTAACAGCTGTCGATACCGAAACCACGGAAAATGCTAGTCCTTTTCAGCCTCTCGAAAAGCGGATAACGGAAGAGAGCAATAACTCGGGAGGTTCTTCTGGGGGTATGAATGTCGAGAAATGGTTCGATCGGTCAAACAAACGTCCGTCTGCCACCGGAAATGACATGTTGAAGGATAGTAAGTATCTCTCAGAGGAGAGTCTGCCTAGTCTGTCTTCTGATATTGACTAGTCTATGATTCAGATGAACCACCATATTTCCTTCAACAAAGTTCGAACGATACGTCAGATTCCGGCGACCAACGGATTCATCGGAGCAAGACCCACAGTTACCATCCTTTCTATAAAGCTCCATCTGCAAACGATAGCTCCGACGATTTTCGAGGTGTTATCGATGACTTGACGATTGAAAATAGACGGTTGAAAGAAAGGTTGAGGAAGTACGAAAGTCCATCTGCGGCGCACTTGAACAACGAGAGGCTCTTCGAGATCAAAGTCCACGGCCTATCATCGCGCAAACGAAGAGAACTGGAAGAAATTCTGCGGTCATTCAGTGCTACTATTGATAGCTCAGAAGATCTCAGCAGCCCGAGTGCGTCCAACAGTCGTCAGAAGTCCAATCCCTTACCGAGGAAGGTAGCCAAGAATGATTCCGTCTCCTCAACGTCCAATTCCCGACCCACAGATTCTGCCTATGCATCGATGACAACATCCGGACCATCAAGTGGTGCCACAGGCGTGGAAAGTGGTCAAAGTGGTCAAAGTGGTCAAATGCAGGACGCGAAAGATGAAAAGATGCAAGATTTTCTGCGCGACATTCCTGAAGGTCTCCGGGTCGGTAACTCGAGGCATATGACAAACACTCAGAAAAAGAAGTTGGTCGTCCAACGTCTGGAGCAACTCTTTACGGGCAAGACTGGGACGATGGTTGGCGAGAATAGTCAAACCCTGCAACAACAAGAGGTCTCGAATTCTGCTTCAAAATTGGGCCACGCTTCCGAAGATCGAAACCAGCGACTAGAAGGTGTTCGTGAGGCCCATATCGGATCGTATGATATGGAGCTTGACAGACAACGGCCGGAAATTATGCGCAACAACTCGCATGTTGGATCGGCGGTACGCGACCCTTTGAACTCCTCCCCCGATAGCCTTGCCGGCTCTCCTTCGCCTGAGCAAAGACCAACTAGACCTTTGGACCTGGATCCCGATCGTGCCCAAGTCGCTGCTGAGAACGCCGACTACATTCGTCATTTGGGTATCTCGGCACCTCAACTGTCAAGGGAAGAGTCTGCTGATGCTACTGCTGACGCCGATGGCTGGATATATCTGAACCTCCTTATAAACATGGCGCAGTTACATATCATCAACGTAACACCGGATTTCATCCGATCGGCTGTGACTGAATTCAGTAAGAAGCTCCAAATATCACCCGATCTCAATAAACTCCGATGGAGGGGCGGTACCACTGGCACGCACCTCAGTAGCGATAGCGGCACCAGCAGCGTTCATCAACGCTCGCCAGATAGTAGTGACATCAGTGATGATGCTGCACGGAAGAGACGCAAGACTAATGGCGGCAAATTCGCCCCTGTCAACGGATTTGAACGATCCTCAGCATCGCGAAGTGCGCCAGGACCGTTTCATTATAAGCCACTATTTCGAAGGGAGAGTTCGAATGAGACGTCGTTTGATGAGAGTTCATCCCCGGAACTATTGTACAGTCAAAGTAGGCTGCGACGTACCATGGGGCTAAAGCGAGATCGAATGTGCGGAGGCAGCCCTCGCGATGATGGTCCGATGGTGTTTTATACCGGCGCTAAATTTTTTAGCGATCTCTCAGGTGATTCTGGAAGCATTGCGGTTCCAGCGCACGTAAGCGGTGTCGATAAGGATGGTTATAGCATACATACCCGAAATGCACTGGGCTGTGTACCTCGAAGGATGGGTTTGCGGGAGAGGACACCGTCCGGGTCCTTACTACCATTTCGGCCATTCAAAGACTACTCCAAGGGAGTAAATTTGTTTGAAACTCCTGCATCAAGACCCGCTACTCCTGATCTGTTGTCCGGCGATTCAGATTTCGATTTTACGACCGGCATGAATAGCGAGGCCCGAGCAGCAACGCCGCCTCTATGTGATCTTGATGCCCAAGGAATTGGTGGAACTTATCCTTCCGACCACTTTGTTTACAAAGTCCGCACAAAGTGGACCAAGGTCAGCAACGGTGAGAAACCGAAAATGTCACCTTTCTCGACGCCAGCAAACCCGAAGAAATTCTTACATACTATTCCGAAGTCATCCTTGGATATCTTCCAGGATAGCGACTCAAAACAACATGTGGATCGATTGGCGGAAAGGATGTCTCTCTTGAAAGCTGGCGATCCTTTGGCTACTATGAGCCTACCTCATGATCTCATTAGAACGGAGAACATTTCCGAAGAGCTTGTACATCTTGAGCCTTCGAAATTACCGGAACCATGTTACTTTCTGGAAGAGTCTAGCACAGAAGATGACCTCGACAGCTCTCGCTCATCGGGCATTTTACATTTAGGAAACGAAGTTGTGGATAGGTCGCCAAACGCCGCGTCGGACAATGATGTGCAAGTTTCTTCTGGTGGACCCTACGAAAACGGCATGGATATCGACGACGATAATAGCAGCATTGATATGCTTGCGTACGCTCGCCTGTGTGATCCTGTCACTATCGCTGCTCGCGAGAAAGATTTCGACCGCGAAGCAAGCGATAGATTGGTTGAACTTGGGAGCACTTTTTCAAATGGAAGTACCGAGTACAGCACATCCAAAGCTTAGGGCACTTTATGGTCTGTTGGCCATGGGGTATCCTATCTCAAAAGAAGGTGTTGAAAAGGGCTTCAGCAAGAGGTGGAAAAATGGGCGTTTTGGATGGATACATATGACTGGACGGATGGGTTGTATTTACGCTTATCACGTTAAGTGGCATATTTATTGCATGGTTTTCGGTGTTGGCTTGTCTTAGCTTGGGGATCAAAGGGCGTTCTTTCTATCAGGGAAGGATTTTTATTTGATTTGAGCGAGCATAAGACATTGTGGAGTTTGTTTTTGTTTTTGTTTTTTGTTTTTTGGTTGGGAAAGAACGGAGATTTTTCGTCTTGGGTGCTATTAGGCGTATTTTGAGATACCACTCCGCGGCTTGCTTGCTTGCGTCTATTTGTTTGATTTTGAGCAAACTGGTTCGCTCTTGGCAGGTTATTCTTGGTAGCGTTTGAAAGTATCCGTTGTTTGATGGATAGAAGATTTGTTTTATTTTATTTTTAATTGTTTTTTGCATCGTGGAGCATCAAGGTTACACATATGGCATCATGAGTATGTAGATAGTTATAAAAATATAAATTTTTAATATACCTCATCACTGAGTGCATTTTTGATATGAATCTTGAATTCCGCGATGTCATCTGTGTGTGTGTTTCTTTGTATATTTGAAGATGGGTAGTCTGCTGAGATCTGCTCAAATTTGATTGCTAGCTATTATTTGTTACAAGTCAAAAGGTGCTCTCTGAATGGAATATGCTAAGAATCTTTCTCCTCCATACACAGGTTCTCACTACCATCCCTCCATACGGAACCTCTAGCTTAACCCAAGACATTCTCAGCAGCACTCACTACTACCCGTTAGTAGCCCCCTAACAGCATTGCGTAAAACATCGAGGGAGGAATAAAAGAGAGAACAAACCATCAAGGCCAGTATTGTCAGGCTCCACGTGCAGAGCCTTGACTTTCCCATCCTCGATCAGCATGGCGTAGCGCTTGCTGCGAGGACCGCCGAAGATGGCGCTCCCGTCGAAGGCGAGATCGACGGCGGAGGTGAATTCGGCGGTGGGGTCGCCGAGGAAGCGGATCTAGAGGAGGGGGGAGTTAGGGGAGGGAGGATGGGGAGATGGGGGGGAGGGAATTGGGTTACGTACGCCAGACCTGCCGGATGGATCGAGAGTTGCGCCCCAGGCTTTGGTTCTGGTGGGGGAGGGGGGATGTTAGTTTAGTGAGTGAGAGGGATGGGATTGTGTAATGTGACATACACGAACGGATCATTAACCGCAACAACAAAAACATCGCCTGCTTCTTTTAACTTAGGGTGCTTGATGTAACCCGGGATGTGCGACTCGGAGCATGATGGACCTGCACAACAACTTCTCATTAGTAACGCAGCTCATCTTCCCCTAGTCCTCTCTCTCTGTCTCTCTCTTGGGAAAAACCAAAAAAAAAAAAAAGAAAACCCATACTAAACGCAGCCGGCACTCCAATAATCAACGCCTTGCCCTTGGTCAGCTCGCTCAGATTGACCTTGTTGGCGGGGGAGTTCTCGACGAGCACGGAGAGATTGGGGACGGGGTCGCCGACTTGGATTAGGGAGGGGCGGGTGCTGGTGAAGGGGCGGGAGAGGGAGAGGGAGGGACTGCGGAGGAGACGGAGGGAAGGGGTGAGACGGGGGGTGAGACGGAGGGACATTGTGTGGATGGGTTTGAGTGTTCAATTGGGGTGGTGGTTTTGAGAATAGTGGTTGAGGGATTGGGGAGGGATGAGGGAGGTTGGTGGGGGGAGGCGGATGGCGTGCGCGGTGGTGGTGGGGATGGGGAAGGTGGAAGCGGGTGGGTTCGGCCGCTGAGGTTCGTCATTTCTTTCCTTGCTTAAGTTACTGTACCTTGAATTTACTTCGACTTCACTACGAATAAAATGCTCTTCTGGACCACTCACATTTTTCACTTGTTAATTTCTGTTTACTTGTTATCTGTCCCCTTTTCTAGGTCTGCCTCGAGTAGATCGGTGGGATTCTATCTCTAGATTCTGCGCTGAAAGAATCGATCAATGAAGGATATATTTACGAGTATTTACAATTTTGGAGTAGCTGCAATAGGCTGGAATATACAAGATTGCATCGTTGAACCCGTTCCCTTTCGGTAAACACAATCCAATTCTCAAAGTACTGCCTCCCCGGGCATGTTCTTCCTCCATTTCCACACAGTGTGCTCATTTGCCCAGGCTAACATCACATCATAATCTGTACACTGATGTTTGGCGCCCCATCCCGGAGTGTCCGTCTTCCCCTCCAGACTCGTATCTGCAGCACACATGATTGCTTGTCGGATGTTGTCAAAACAATGGGCTGAGTGATGTGCAACTTCTTGGGTCAAGTTGACACCACCATACCCTTGTTGGAAGTACTGTACGAGATATGACTATCGGATATACGTAAGTCACTTCCCAGATACGAAAGCAGTATGGAAGTACTTACGAGACAGTGAAGCTGGTGGAAGACAGACATCATGTACACGGGCTCGGAGTGCGTGTCGTTTATACGCATCTCATACGCCTCACCCAAATCGAAGGACTCGGCATCATCAACCCGAACATATCCTCTGCCATCTTGGATGGTAACTTAGCAATAGTAGGTGGTGGTGATGGGTCAGTTAAGCAATGGACTTACCAGCACTCAATTCAATCCAGTTGTGAAGTGTATGCAGGGTCTCCTGCTCACTTGCGAACATATCCTCATGAAGGTATCGGTCATTCCCCTCGAAAATATAGTCCTTTTTTGGAACTACTCACATGAGTAAAGGTAACCTAGACCCACGACAGCGGGTGTGAGTGGGTAACTTACAAGATGGTACAGGAGATGAGGCGAGGTTCTTCTCCTGAGAAGCCCGGCTGAAGGTCGCCTCATGGCGGAAGTAATAGACCGATAGGAAGACTATCATGCATGCCATAATCGTTTCCAGAATCACTCGGCCATATCTTGCTAGGGCTGAGACCCCTACTTGCGAGCGTTTCTCCAGGACTGGAGCGTCTTTGCTATGAGTAGGAAGGAATGGCTGTTGGTCCTCATCGTATTGATTCTCCATGATGCAGGGCACCAAATTTGGCACAAGCACGAAAGAGCCAAAGAGGAAAAGCGGATCGCGAGACAGAAGTAAAATCACGCTGTTACCGAGGTGCCCGATATGCCAGCTGCAGCGGACCGCAGAGGAGGATTGTTTCAGTAATTAGATATCCGCTCTTGGAAATTCGGCCAAGGAAGAGGGCGACGGTGGTTTTACGGACTGGACTCTACAGTTCAGGATCGGTAGACTATTATTTATCAAGGTAGGCGATGGCGAAGGCCCACGATAGGAAAGAATCTGCGAATAGGAAATCAGGAAGCGGCAAAATGCCCGGGAGATCTGAGCATTATGGCTGATTTAACCTTAACCCCGCCCTCATTTCGGCGGAATCCACCATGTCGTCGAAATTAAGGGGACGCGTACAGAAGTTAAGGTTATCGACTTTGCTGTTTCGTTTTGAATGTCTCCCCGAGTCCTGCTCGTATTTTGTTGTTATCTCGTATGTCCTTGAAATGAAGGCGTCTTCGCTTCGTCATTGGCGTTTCGTTTTGAGTGGTGAGCAACTGCCGAAGAACCTTCTCAAGGTCTTCATCACGTGAACGCTCCTCCTTCTCTCACGCTTTACAACTTTACTATGTTCATTCTTGTCACGTAGAAACAAAAGAAGATTGAAGTTTCACCTTCTCGTGTCTCTGTTCCGTTAGACAAGCAAACTCTCCGCTTGTATCCTCGTTTCTAGATGTCATATTGAACTCAGGTCCTCCTTAGAAATGCCAATGCTTTTCCGAGAGACTTCCGCCCCGCTTTGTTCCAGAGCTCAGCGGTAGCTCATATTCTTTGATTGTCATCATATCTAGGTTAGCGGTATGAACACATCGTATATGAAAAAGTAACTCATACAAAATACAAGGGTGGATAACTTAAGCTCAGGATAGAAGCTCAGCCATCCAGAAGGCTTGATTTCGGAAATTTTTCAACACGTTACCTGATCAGGCCAGTTCTGGTGTGAAAATCATCGTGAAAGAACTCAGTCTGGTGTTTGTTCCTCTTTACTACGAAGACGATTTTAAGTTTAATATATTTCCGACCTTGAGTGACTAACAAGGGTTCGGTTTGCTGAAGTCTAGATTCATTCCCTATGAACACAATCCAAGAGGTAATAAATGGACCTTCTGGAAGCCTCAAACCTTTTCCTCTTATAAATAAAGGCTCAGTCCTGTGCCTCTTCCTGTCATTACCATTCCTTCAGTCTTTACCTTCACCAGTCACTCTTTTTTCCGCATACTTGCGTGCCATTCTTTCAAAATGTTGTTCAAAGCATCTACTTTCCTCGGGTTTGCAACCTTGAGCCTTGCTGCTGCAGTAGCCTACGATGATGTCTGCGAGTCAGACAACACTCCACCAGCCGTTAAGCCTGTCGCGGCCAGCACGGGATCATCCTCCCTTGCAGCTGCGACCTCAGTCATCCAGGCTACATCTTTGTCGTCGAGCCTGTCCGCTGCTTCATCAACAACCATGCTTACAGTGGCCAAGTCTTCATCCTCACCTCTTGCTGTAGCTTCATCTTCTCCAGCTAGTTCTGTCTCTCTCGCCGCCTCATCTTCCACAGGCGCTACTAGTGCATCAGTCAACGGTGATGGAACGTGGTATGGTGAGGACTGCGGAGAGGAAAGCTGCTGGCAAGGAGGAGCTTGCGCTTTCGTGGATTATGTTCTCCCAGCCTCGATCGCTGGCTCAACTTGCGTGTCGGAATTGATCTGGAACAGCAGTTACAACTGCGGTGGATGTGTTGAAATCACCTACCAAGGAAAGAAGAAGATTGCCATGGTATGCTAAGCTCCTGACTACATACAAACCCCTTGACTTGACCCCCTTTCACTAACGACTTTTCCACAACCAGATCACCAACAAAACCGGCGGAGACGCCGTCCATCTCGACATGAGCCCCGACATGTTCTCCCAACTTGCCGACAAATCCCGCGGCGAAATCGACATCGAATGGGCCCACGTTCCCTGCCCCATCACCACGCCCCTCCAAATAGCCATGCACGGCGGCTCTTCGCAATACTGGTTCGCGGCCACAGTCGAGAATGCCATTCTCCGCACTGCGAGCATGGAAGTCTCTTCTGATTCCGGCGCGACGTGGAAGCCAACTACTAGAAATATCAACAACTTCTTCGAGTTCCCATCTTCAGGTGGAACGGGCACCAAGACGGCTTGGGTTAGAGTCACTTCGGAGACGGGCAGCCAGGTCGTGGTTAAGAATGTTGATATGACTTCGAAGACTATTACTAAGGCGACTAGTAACTATGCTTGAGCGTCGGAACTCTGAGATGGAGGAATTGCTCTTGTAGAGTTTGAAGTCGGTGGAGATCAGGATACAAGACGATTGAATCCATGCTGTGTGGACATAGCCTGCATCATTTTTTCGATGTCATGTATATAACTTCTCTTCTTTATTATTAGGAAATCCCATCCTGGCCAGCCGGGCTGCCAGCTGGCTAGTTGGAGAAAAAAAATCCTTTTAAGCTTAAGCTTTAGACTTTGTTCCAACGTATATGCCTAATTTGTAAGTGTGATGCATTGGTTAGTGGTTTTTCCTTTTCGGATTCTCCTCCCCTGTTGGTCTGGATGGAGTTGGAAATGGGCACTGGTACGGGGGAGGTATGAGGATGTGTGATGTTTTGGGATTCGAGTATTTTCGCCCCTAGCATTAGCCTATAGTTGCTGGGTAAATTATCTTACTTAGACAGGAGCAATATAGGAGTAGCATAAGGGTATATGGCTATTAGAAAATCCAGACCCCCTTAGTTTTCTTACCACAAAGCCGCAGTCAGCCAGTTAGTAAAGCATCCGCGTTACACAGTCAATCAGATCATCCCCGACTGCAATTATGAACAGGAAATGGAACTAAGTCACTATCGAATTTCCGAAACACGTCAATGAAGTAGGCTGAACTTGATATATGCTAGGTGCAAGCACCATAGAGATAAATACAAATTCCGAACCCTGCTGAATTTATTGCATTTCCATTCCGCCCGCAACACCATCCAACATTCCCATCCAACGACCATTCATCCTCTTCCCAAGATTGCCCTCCATCTATCTGCAGGTAGGACGACCATTCTCCAAGACATTCGCATTGCACTTAACGGTGCTTTTGTCGATGCAGTTCAAAGCTCCGTTGCCTTTATCACATCAGCAAAAAGAACTCTCAAAAACGGAGGACAGATACTCACAGTTGAAGCTCGCACCAAGAGGCAAGCAAAGACCGGCAGCTCCAGTAGCGGTCGTGCACACGTCCTCCTTCAAGCTGGTTTTAGCAACACAGCAGTTGCCGGATGCGACAGGGCGGTTGGCATTGGCGCCGGCGCGCTCTTGAAGGAGAACATCACGGCGGATGGCGCCCTCAAGAGGAGTCTCGACTGTAGCGGCAGTGGCGAAGGCCATGAGGGCGAAGAAAGCGATGGTGTTTGAGAACTGCATTTTGACTGTTGATTGATTGTTGTTGTAAGGAGAACAAAGATTGTATAGTATAGATTATAAAAATTAAATGAATGTCCGACCGGCGGGTAGTGATTGAAATGTGAATGAATGGGAAATGCTGAGCTGTGAATGATGGGATGAAGAGTTAAGATCTTCGAGACATCGAGGCTATTTTATATCTCAATTCATCGCATACAGGTGGACATAGTGGCTGGCGGCAGCAAGTTGAGACGGTGACTTCAGACGAGACTTGGTCCGCTTCGGGCATCTGAGACGGGCCCCTGACACGACCACAGGGAAATCGCTCATCGTGGTATCAGATGAAAAGTAAGTTGATCTGGGTATCATGAAGTTCAACACGAAGGCCAGCGCCGGCCGATCAGGGATACTGCCCCGGCATTTGGACGAACTTAAGCTTATTTTGGCAGAGAGCATTGATCGCATCTGGATAGAGCAAGATGTAGCGAGTTTCAAGGGGACGGATTTGGAACGTCAGACAATTGTGGAGATGCTGTCTTGAAAACTAACGATCAAGTTTCGAGACATTCTCGCGATGTTATTAGCCTGATATGCTTCTTGTAACGACATTGAGGCCAAAAGCTCAGAGTAGGCGCCTTCACGATAAAACTTGGCCAAGTACTTTCATATTCGGCAGTTAGGTGGGATCTTTTGAGACGGACTATCCAATTGCTCACTTGAGAGGTAGTCTTTAACGGAAATTGTCATGGTCTTTGTGCAATACAACTTATGAAAGATGTGAATCTCAAATTTCGAGTACAGAGCTTTTCATTGAAGCTGTTTGGACCTGGTTTGTTGTATTCATCTGTACGGGATGTGTGGAATTAAGAAGCGCGTCCCATGTTACCTAGGCCCTCGGCAGTAGTCGAAGTGGGATTAGTAAGCGGCCGCAGAATTCACAATATTGCTGGAGGTTTGCAACGGGAAAAGGGCCGCTATATAAGCATGACAGTCACTCCCAAGAGTGGTGTTACTATTAGCTTTACAATCCACTTCTTGGAGATACTAATTTTCTACTCACGATGGGATTATTCTTTGCTCCGGACCGAGGTGCTCCACTTCAGCTGGCCGTTCACTCAAGATTTATATGACGGAAAAACATTATTACCTCACCGTCATCCAAACTGGTCTGATATCCAATGTGAACCGATTCCCCTCAAATCATCTCCACATGCCGAGTACGCCATTCTCCGCTGGCCACACGGCACTGACAGGCGCACGATTCTGATTGGAGCGCATCCGGAGAAACCATCTTGCGAGATATCCCCGGGAGCAATTTGCAAGGTTAGCGGCTATCCCCCGATGGATTAAAACTTTTGAATGGCTTTATGCGGGGTAGTTTCCCCGGAATTACAAACCTGTAGTTCAGTATGAGAGCTAATCGGCTCGCAGAGTAAGTATAAAAGCCATCTGTTTCTTCTGATCACATATGTTTCCCATCCCGTTTTGTGTTTTGTGTCTATCTTCTACGATGCGGTTCCTTTCCTTCACACTGCTTGCTGCAGTTTTCGAGACAGTTCTCGCTGCACCTGCTCTCAAACCTTTCAGCACCTTTTCCAATGTCACTATCTTCACTCCGGGTGCCAACTGGACGAATCCAGGTGTTCTGTATGCTCGAACTGTAGAACTTCCTGGAAATGTCCTCTTGGCTACATGGGAAAACTACAGCCCTGAACCACCGCTCGTCTACTTCCCAATCTTCAAAAGTACGGACGGTGGAGAGACATGGAAACATATCTCGAACGTGACGGACAAAGTCAATGGATGGGGTTTACGATATCAACCATTCTTGTATTACATGACGGAAAAAGTTGGAAAATATCCTGCTGGCACCATCCTTCTTACAGGCAACTCGATCCCAACAGACTTGAGCAAGACACAGATCGACGTCTATGCTAGTTTGGACAAGGGATACAGCTGGGAATATGTTTCGACAGTGGCGAACGGTGGTGCTGCAGTACCTGATAATGGCATTCCAGCAATTTGGGAGCCGTTCCTTCTTTCCTATAAGGGAGATATTGTTTGTAAGTCTGCCTCCATTTCCTAACCTTTAGTAAGTACTAATCATCGGTCGCAGTGTACTACTCAGATCAACGTGATCCCCTATACGGCCAAAAGCTGGTGCATACCGTATCCTCGGACCTCGTCAACTGGGGTCCTGATGTCGACGATGTAACCTACTCAACCTACACCGCTCGACCAGGAATGACCACCATCACTCAGCTGCCCAACGGAAAGTACATGATGACCTATGAGTACGGTGGAGGCCCAACAGTAGTTACCGGAAGTTATTCATTTCCCGTTTACTACCGCATTTCTTCCTCCCCTCTCACCTTCATCAACGCCACCGGAATTCCCATTGTCACAGACACAAAAGTTCAACCTTTCGGATCACCTTATCTTACCTGGAGCCCTGTCGGTGAAAAAGACGGAACGATCCTCGTGAGCTGCGGAGGCGCAAGCGAAGTGTTCGTGAACCAAGCACTGGGTGCGAAAGATGCGTGGAAGAAGATGCCAACGCCTGAGGGAATCTCATATACCAGACACTTGAGAGTTCTGAATGGGAATAAGAATCATTTGTTGATTGCTGGAGGAGGCGTGCTACCGCCTAGCACGACGAATAGGGTTACAGTTAGTGTGATCGATATTGAGAAGGGGTTGGCGGGAGCTGTATAGGTAGGTAGAAAGATAGATAGGTAGATGATTAATCGATTATTTAAAACTGCTGCCTCTCGGACCACAAGGAAAGAGGTCTCCCTTATTCTGATTTATATCATGGCGTCATCACGTGTAGTCTGTGTCCCCCTGATTGTCTGACTGCTCGAATGGCACAAGACCGAAAAATTATTTTTCCTTGTGTCGCTGCAGAGACACCCACAGCAACTTGACGTACAAGATTAATCCATCCAGAAACCGGGCGGTAGAACAACATTCGGTACTTCCTGCGGCATCCACTGAATTGTTGACTGCATTGCCACACAACTTATATTAATAATGTGCTTCTGCGCGTAATTGGTTACTGTAGCTTACACCGAGCGATAACTTAGTCAGAACCAAACGTTTGGACAACCGGAGCCAGAAACAACCTAAAGTGGAACAACTTGGTTGTTCCTTCCCAACTCGATCTTGTTGCAACAACTTCTCAAACTACGCCTCTACCTCGCAGAACCGACCTCTTTGTAAAAGAGGTTCAAATTCCCTTGATCATTCACTAAAGTGGTCAGGTTGCCTTGTAACCTATCACCCACCTGACTCATTGCTAAGAGTCAGTCATTCATTTAATCAGCTAACTCGGTAGCCTTGTGTGCCTGGAATCTCGTCGGCTCTGACGAGTTCGAAGCACCGCTTTCGACCAGTCGTCAACATTTCTTCCCAACCGAAGAAGAGAAAGGCCGCTGAGGCGATATCAGCTTCCGACAACAGTACGACAAGATCCAGCAAACGGATCGCCTCAGCAGCACCAAATCAAGCAGGATCGGAGAAGATTGAAACCCCTCCATCGCCATTCACAAACGGTATGGATTCTGACGACGACTTCATGTCCGGAGGCTCCAGCGACGTGGATGTCCTCATGGACGAGAGTGAGAACGAGAACGAGTCTGAAGACGGTATGTACTTGTGTTTACTCTTTTCCCACACCAACATCTCACTTCTTGTTGTTTCGCCCGCTGACGTAGATACTGTTCTTAGAGTTCGGCTTTGAGGAACCAGCACCAGATCTCGGATTCACACAAGATGATCAGTCCCAGAAGAAAAAGAAGTCATTCGATATCAACTTCAAAGTCCACCACCCCGAGGATATCCAGGCACAACAGGACGAGCTTATCAACGAGGTCAACATGATCCTAGATATACGAAAAGAAGATGCGGCGATTCTTCTCCGACACTTCAGATGGAACAAGGAACGTTTGATCGAGGATTACATGGACCGCCCGAAGAAGGTGCTTGATGATGCGGGCTTAGGGCCCAGCAAAACCGGACCACCAAAGCTCGAGGTTATACCCAACTTCATGTGCGATATCTGCTGCGAGGATGAGCCAGGACTACAATCATTTGCCATGAAGTGTGGCCATCGATACTGCGTTAATTGTTACAATCATTATTTAACACAAAAGATCAAGGAGGAGGGCGAGGCTGCTCGTATCCAGTGTCCACATGACGGATGCCGCCGGATAATGGATAGCAGATCGTTAGATTTACTGGTTGCTGCCGACTTACAAAACCGGTACCATGAACTTCTTACACGAACATTCGTCGAGGACAAGGAATTCTTGAAATGGTGCCCTGCTCCGGATTGCCAAAATGCTATCGAGTGCGCGATCAAGAAGAAGGACCTCGATAGAGTTGTTCCCACGGTTGCTTGTGATTGCAAGCATCGTTTCTGTTTCGGTTGCATATTGGCGGACCACCAGCCTGCGCCTTGCGAACTGGTCAAGAAATGGTTGAAGAAGTGTGCAGATGATTCGGAAACTGCCAACTGGATCTCTGCCAACACGAAGGAGTGCCCCAAATGTAATTCTACGATTGAGAAAAACGGAGGTTGTAACCATATGACTTGCCGAAAGTGTAAGCACGAATTTTGCTGGATGTGTATGGGCTTATGGTCTGAACACGGGACGAGCTGGTATAACTGTAATAGGTTCGAGGAAAAGAGCGGCTCGGAAGCTCGAGATGCCCAGGCCAAGTCTCGAGTGTCACTCGAACGTTATCTACATTACTACAACCGTTATGCCAACCACGAACAATCCGCGAAGTTGGACAAGGATATTTACAACAAGACGGAGAAGAAGATGATCCAACTCCAATCCGCCTCCGGGTTATCTTGGATCGAAGTTCAATACCTCAACTCTGCCTCTCAAGCTTTACAAACATGTCGCCAGACGCTTAAATGGACATATGCCTTCGCTTTCTATCTTCAACGCAACAACCTCACAGAAATGTTCGAAGACAACCAAAGAGATTTAGAGATGGCTGTTGAAGCGTTGTCGGAGATGTTCGAGAAACCCGTTCAGGAACTCGCACAACAGAAGCTAAAAGTCGAGATCATGGATAAGACCTCCTACTGCAACAAACGTCGGGTTATTCTTCTTGCCGATACAGCCGACAACCTTGCAAATGGTGCGTGGTCCTGGAGTACTACCTTCTAATTACACGTTGCTTCCCTCCTCTAGTCCCTTGCTATATTAGGTCGTTTCTTGCGCATCCGCCAGCATATATTCATCGGAGACCGGTTTACTGATTGCACACACATCTTCACAGGGAAATGGAGCTTTCAACAGGCTCCCTAGCCAACACTCTCGAACAAGCTTCCACTTCAAAAGCTATGACTCCTGGACCAACGAGGGGCTAGAATCAACATTTTCGAGTTATCACTCCAACTTCATACCAGTTCTGCGAGGTTTCTTCCATTTTAGACTATTACCGTCTTGTAAACCAAACTCCTCTTTCCTGTCTGGCAATTGCGATCCATTTCCCAGCGTCGGATCAAACAAACTGTGCATTATTTGGAGTTCGCTACCGGTTAAAATATATCATTTCCTCTTCCCGATCCTACTTTCCTCTTGGTTGGACTCGGCTTTCACGTTGGGAACTGCATGATGGTGCATCACACATGCAATGGAGCGTCAGCACACGGCGGCGTGGCGGAGTGTGGCATCGGGTGGAGCATTACTCTTTTTTACCTTTCCTTGTCATTTTATATTTGATTCTGGAGCACTTACTGGGCAGACGACAGGGAAGGAATATGGGCAGACGGGATGGTTTTTTTTTCCTTTTAGTTCTCAAGTGATTTTAGCTCTTTTTCCTTGTGTTTATGTAGCGATCTGGCAATATTGGGATGAAGGCATGGTTTGAAATTGGCTGGCTGAATGGATGAACGGGTTCGGATTGTTCGGGGAGTACTTGGGAAACTGGGTTGAAATTGCGGAGGAGGGAGATAGGAGCAGTGGAAGGTGGAGGTGGGGAGGAGGAGATGGGAGAGGTATAGCGAGAAGGCGATATACTTAGATAAATGAAATGGGGATAAATAGGACTGGAACAAAATCAGAACAGATATGAATTGAATGGGAAATTGTATACTCTATGTTTTCGCATGCGTGTGTAAAGGACATCCAGGCATGTGTGATATTTTACTCATTCTTCTTTCATGATTGTGAACTGTACCCAAAAGTATTAACTTCACTTGATTTGACTTTGATGTACGGAACTCGACCCAACATTCCTCGTTCCGTGCTTACAGCATATACAAAGTTATACGCTTTCTACTTTCTCCTCCAATCTATCTATCTTCATCAACCTGCGATGGCTTTCCCCTAACTTAACTTAGTATAACTAAAAAAAGGGCAGGATCATACTGCAAGAAGCTTTCCTATGATCCACTGACTACCACGTTGCCAGTCATAAGTAGACTCCAAATTTTTAGCTTTCATTCGCATTCACAAATATATTCAGTCAAGTGATATTTTTGAGCAAAGGGGTTTAGCACTTTATTTCATTCTAACTTCCATCCATTCCTCTCCTACTCATAGTCATCTATGCATCCATTCATCCATCAATCCACTCACTCGTTCAAACATACCAAAATACCAATTCTCAGCTAAAGTAACACCGGCGACGATGACAATGACAATATGACTTCGACGCTCCATTCCTCACTCTCATCTAATTTTTTGACCCCCATTCACTCCAATCGCTCCTGCACTCCATCTATAATTATGGTATCTAGAAAGAAGAAAAAGCAGACAGACCAATAATCTCAATGTCAAGCAAGCAATCAACCAATGAAGAAAAATGAATCCTCTCTCCCCTCTATCTGTTACACTCCCAAACACCAATCTCATACTCAGTAATGCTTAAAAACGAAGCCTCTTCCCCAGCATACTCCGTTGCGTAGGAGGACGAAAAAAAAAAGTAACAACAAGCAATGCGATAGCAGCAATAAAGGATAATTTTTTTATTCCCCTTTTTCATAGCGAATGATCTCCACACCTCGTCCACCCATTATTGGTATACATATTCGACGCTTGTCTATTGATAACAAAATCATGGTTCTCATCATCTGATATCGTACTTCTAACCAGCATAGGAGAATCTCTGCAAATCAAGACCCAAGCCCAAGCCTCCAGTGGTGTTCTCCTCGACAGGCGACAATGGCTCATATTCTTCCTCACTGTCTGGCACAATCAAGTCCTCACTACCCTTTCCCGTGTTCAGCGCTATCGTTTCCATCTCGTCAACAGAAGGAAGAGGAATGGATGCCGGCTCGACGGATGTAATCTTCTTTGTCTTTACTTCCACTTCCGGGAAAGGGACACTGCCTTGGCGAAGACATGCAAGTGGTCCGTTTGCCAACATTGGGGTCAGCGGAGGAGTAGGTGGCATCTTGAATCTGTTTGAGGCAGCAGCACCAAGTCGTTGCAAGGGGGTGAGCATGGACTTATTGGAAGTGATTGAGCTTTTCACAGATGTGGTTGGGGTTGACTTGACAGGGACTGGAATTTTTGATTGGTGTTGAGCTGAAGAAGATGGTGGAGTCGGCAAGCCATAGTTCGCAATAGGCTTCGGCGTCGAAATAGCGGTAGTACTATAACTAAACCTGCTCTTGAGATCACCTGGAACGGAAGTTGAGCGTTCGAGGGAAGAAACTGGTCGCTGCTCGGTCAGTTTGCTAGTCGAGGATGCGGCCGAAGACTGTGAAAGAGTAGGAGAAGTCCGGGAGTCAAGTGAAGCCACGGCAGGTTTAGCGACTTTATCATTGTCTTTGTAGACGTTGACTTTCGGATTCTTCTTCCCTAAGAACCCGCTATCATCTGGGAGGCTCAGCATGGCTTCTTCGATGGAATCATCAGAGAAGATAGTGATATCTTCTTTCTTTCTCGACTTCCTCTGCTTCGAGACCTTGAGAGCACTTGGGCTGTCATCTTGGGGCGCTGATGCAAAGAACCGACTTCGTCCAAGCTCTACATTCTGGCCGGTGCTGGGAGTTTGCAGAATGTCGTCATCTTCGCACAAACGGGCTCGCTTGGGTGGGCGTGTTTCATTGAGTGAATTGAGTCGCCTACCGATCGGCCTAGCAGCTCGAGAGACTGGGTGCGGTGGCAGCTCGGGTTCGGGTTGGGTCATAGATTGTTGTAGATAGGGGCGAACAGGGTCAGCAATCCATTGTCCAGAAGCCCTGGAAAGAAGCTCTTGTTGACTTTGCGATGTGGTGAAGCAGTTAACATCGAGTTCTGCAAGAGGTCTGCGCTGTGGCTTAAAATAGTTGCCAATTGAGACCCCCTTTTTGAGGTCGTTTGTCGAAAGAGAGCGATGTTGAGTCTTCGAAGCCATAAAAGAGGACACCATCTTGTCTTTTCGGTCGATGACAATACGTTGCTTAGTGATTGGATTCAAATCACCCTTCGCAACTCCCTGAGCTATCTCTGGTTCAACATAAGGCCCAATAAATTGGGATTGCTCTTCACCAAGAGGCCCATCAGGCGGAGTATGAAAGACCAAGGCAAGAGAGACGGGACAGAAAACCCTTTGATGCAAAAAGGTGAATTCGGCCTGGTAAAACGCTTCCAGGTAACCTTTCGGTACATGGAACTTTCCGTCAAATTGAATCATTCTGATCACCTTTTCAACTGTTTTATGTTTCCTGACCAGTCGGTAAGCTGTCTTTAGCCCCATATTGTTTATGCTTGCCAGATAATCACAGCCACTTAGAATCGCCATCGTCCGAAACTCGGTATCGGACCATCCGGTCAGATTAACATCTTTGCAAGCGCAAAAATCGGCCTTGTTAATTTCAATGCAATTCCCATACTGATCCAATTTTGTCAGAAGGCATTTAGCCCCAAACACGAGGAGATCAGAGTCCTCTGATAAGATTCCATCGATTATTCCTCTTCGTTCCAAATAGACCATCTGTGCGTCAGCTTCGTAGGGCGCAACGATATACTGGACCCCGGCCTTCTTAAGTTCGTCGATAACATGGCGAGCCATATCCGGAGTTACATCAACCGCTTTCTGAAATTCCAGATATGCCTGCGACGTCTTTCCTGCCCGCAGTAGTTCTTGTCCAGATCGTGTGCTCTCTAGTCGGCGCTTTTCTCTGTCTTTCTCCGTTGCTGCCTTACTTGGCAGATAGTCACCGTCGAATATCAAGTAGGGGGTAACACCGAAATGCTGCAACATTCGTACTCGGTGCATGCAATAATCAACATATCTGCTCTTGGTCAGCCGGTCCTCCGGAGAAGTTTGAGGTGCTCTTAGTACTTTCTAGTCTGCTTGCCCAAGGCAAGATCCATAGCACATGCCACGGTGCCCCGATGTAGCCAGCCATAAGCGTCGACGCCGAGGGTCTTCCCGTCAAACTTCTTCAACGTACATGGCTTCTGGATGGATTTGAGTAAAGGGAGGAGACCTGTCGGCTGTCAATACCACAATACCGGGACGAGAGAACAGCAACGGATGCTCATATACCATTTATCCCCATTTTTCAAGCACACGAAGAGGCAATTGGACAGGCAAAACAACACAAAAGAGGTCAGGAAAGCATTGGGTCTTGGGACACCGATATCTATTGAGCGAGATATGAAGGCGGTGGAGAGTAGAGAGTGCAATAATCAGAGGAGTCGCATCGGCTATCAGGAGTAGAGGTCGTTAATAAGTCGTCATGTCATGTCAGTCAGTAACTGCATTAAGAGTCGATGAATTATGAACCGTGGGGCTGATAGATCCTTCGCCCAAACCGAGACGTCGAGCCTTTCCTTTATGTTGTGGTTGCGGTTCCTACTCCACTTGTGCTTGCATTGCATCCAGCCCTTGAAACTTGGAATTGCAAACGCGTAGTTCGTATGGGGCAACCGTGGAAGGCGCGTCAAGAGGGTTTTTGCCTCATCTGGCACTTTTCCCTACGGCAACCGGCGACCACCAATTATTTTTGTTTAGCGTAGCAATTTGGAGAACACCACATGAATCAATCCCTACTAGCGGGAAAATGGCCCTTCGATCCTAAGCGGGCTCGGTGGGGATTTTCACGATAAAGATTGCGATAGCGAGAAAATCCCAAAAAAAGTTCACAGCTTCATGTGCAGTTAACGTTCGAAGCCATAATAATTCTACGAATACTACAACTGTCAAACGGCCCTCGGTTCGATCGTCCTACACAATGCCTACCACTCTCCAAAAAGTACGGAAGCAAATCGCAAAGAAGAAGGGAGGACAACTTGGGGCTATGCACGATGGCTCTCGAAATATGCGCAGGCTACGAGCAGCCGGAGGACGTGATGATAAATTAGACAGACTTGCAGCATCAAAGAAGAGGCAGAACCAACCTTTACGTATGTAATCCACCCGCCCTCAGAGTCAGTCAATCTCAATTAACATGTATGGTAGTGGAGCGAGCGCATTACTTCCAAGAAGCTGTGCGGAACAACGGTGTGCAACCACTCGAAATCGATGCGATCCATAGCCTTATTAAGACGTAAGGAAACTCCCAATGGCCAGCACTACGAAGCTGTGTTAATATTTCATACAGTTTCGTACACCAGCATGATGAAGAGCTTAGCGAACTGAAGAAGGAGCGTCGTCCAGGACGGCCAGCAAGCACAAGGGAAGATCTTCTTAAGATCAAGATAGCTGCAGATGAAAAAGAATATGAGAAGGGGTTCTGTTAGTTGACCTGCTCAGTACTGCTGTTGCAGAAGCTAATGAGTTATAGACCTGCCGGATCTTACCGATATAGACACTGTTATGGCTTTGGATCGATGGGAGGATAGTGCCTGGGCGTATTTATCGACTCTTAAATGGGTGAGGCTGTCCAGTAGTGGACAGACCCAACAGACCAAATTCCCGCCCACAGGGGCTTCATGATTGCATAAGAGTAGAATTGGCGTTGAGGAGTTCTGATCGATACCCAAAGTCTTTGCTATAGAGAATCATACTTTGGAGGAGCGATGGAGTTTATAGTGAGCAGTCATGTGGAATAAGCTCAGAAGAATGGTGCCATGTCTACGAGCTCGTACATCCAAGCAGTAGTATGCACTCCAACCCGGACTGCTCAGCTGATTGATTCTTGGAATTATCGTATCGTATGTGTAGAGAATAAGAATCAGAATGAAGCTTCACCAGTAACTAGAATCTGATTCGTCAATTTGTACCTGTATGTTTGCGCAGAGGGGATTCGGAACAACCATTTTCCGCTTGAAGGAAAAGCTTCAGAGGCGAGCTCTAGAAATACATAGAGAAACTTCTACAACATTTTTTTTCACAAACACAATAGGCCCCTGAAAAAATATCCAACATGATTTCCATCCGCACATTCACCCGCTCGGCGCCACGAGTCGCTGCACGTCTCTCCAAGACTTCAATACTCAGATCTACTGCAGTAGCAGCACGCCCCGCACCCCTCCTCCAATCTGCCTTCCTCCCAAGTAGAACGCAATGCGCCTCCGCATTTTCCACCTCCAGCGTGCGAGCCAAGTCTGCAACTCCAGAGAGCGATGCAGAGCTAGTTGAGAAGATCGCCAGCGAGATTGAGATGGAAGAGGAGATGAAAGCTGAGAATGAAGTTCCTACCAGCGTAAAGGATTATTTGGACAACTGCCCATTCGAGATTGTGGACACTCCTGGGCAGGAAGAAGTTGTTTTGACGAGAACTTTTGGTGACGAGAAGTATGTTCTCTTATTATGCTTCTTATATTGACACTTAAACTAACGATTGAATCTAGAATCCACATCTCCTTCTCCATTGCCGACATCAATTCTCTCGACCCCGAATCCGACTACCAAGACCCCGCCATGGCCGACGAAGGCGACCTAGACGCCAATCCAGAGCAAAACAACCCCTCTGAGGCCGACGACGTCGCTCCTGGAGAGGAGGCCGACCAATCTTTCCCCGCTCGTGTCAACATCATTATCGAGAAGCCCAACCGCGGGGCCCTCGCCGTCGAGACCGTTGCTGATGAAGGAAACATCGTGATCGATAACGTATACTACTACAGCGATGCATCATTTGCTTATGCAAAGACACCCGAGAAGGCCCACCAACGTCAACAGCTATACGTCGGTCCTCCATTCGGCAATCTCGATGAGGATTTGCAAGTATTATTGGAAAGATACCTGGATGAGAGAGGTGTTAACCAAGCTTTGGCCATCTTTGTACCAGATTACATCGATATGAAGGAGCAGAAGGAATACTTAAGATGGTTGCAAAACGTGAAGAGCTTCATTGAGGCGTAGATGAATTGATGAGGGAGAAAATGAAAGAAAAAGAAAAAAAAGAAGAAAAAAAATTGTATGGAGCCGACGATAATGTTTCTAACTTGTCTTCATACCCATTTCCGCTCTATTCCATGAATCAAAAAAGGCTCAAAAGCTATGTATGTATATTATTCTATTAACGACTGTTCAGCGACGTAGTTGTCTGATGTCCATGAGATATGGATGGCGTTAATATATGCCACATAATGACTATCGAGATATATGTCTTCCTATCTCCCTTTGACTTCCCGCATCTGGCTCACGTCTATGTAATATAGACAAATGCTTAGAATAATCATAATAGAAATACCGAGACCATGTGCTAGATGATTTCAGCAATCTGGCGGATACACGGATGTATATGCAAGATGCCTTGCCCCCCTATTTATATCCTCTACACAATATGCTACGCTCATCCATCTTACCTATATCCACTTAATCCAACAATAACTTTGTTAAAACTTGCGCTTCTCCTTGCTGCTCAATATCTCAGCGGCAGCATATACGTACCTAGTATACCAAATAGCATTCACTCAGCACCATCTTATATCACACCACATCACATCATAAGCAAGCACATCCCATCCACATCTCACCTCAACCATAAAGACCAGCTCAACCATGCAAAACGAATAAAATTTCTTTTATAATGCGCATCGGCATCCTACTCCCCAGCTTCCTCACCCCTCTGCTCGGTTCCAATCTCGCATATTCTATGCATTCTCCCCCGCGTAAAATACACCTGGATCCCAAATGCGACTGCAAGGAAATGCCCTACTATACGCTTGCTAATGAAAGGAATGAATGTGTTGTTTTGTTTTTCTGCCTTCTATCCCGTTGCTGCTTGCTCTCCATACGATACGATATATAAGTGATGGTTAAGGGATCAATTTTGCCCACCCTCGCCCCCTCTACTATCCTTTCCATGTGGGCGATGAGGTAAAGAATGGATAGTGTAGTGTATCTTTTTGAGTGAGGTAGAGGGAGAGAGGTCGCACCACCACTCATATATGTATGTATAGGTGAGGAAAAAAAAGAAAGAAAATAATGCTAGATCCACGAAACGTAGCATAACGCAAAAGAGCACCTTGATCCCATTCCATCCCATAACCTAGCCGATGCCCCGCCGTTCCATCCACAGCTCCCATCATCCATCCATACCACTTCTTTGTCGGAAGCAAAGGTAAAGCCCGTCCTACCCTACCCTTCCAAGCCCACCCCAAAATGCCACACAAACGCCAACTCGAAGCGAACAAAAGTATTCTTAATACACGTAACATAAAAAGCAGGGTTTCAATTATCCGAGAAACAAGGTTAAAGTGTCCTCTGAAGACAACAAGTCCCCAAGAAAGACATATAAACATCCTCCATGACATAATTTCGCATCTCGCATCCAATCAATCATCCATCCCATAAAAAAGTCACCCCCTCCCTCAACAATAATTCTTTCCCATTCCCATATGTACTAAAGTAATGTATTGGGTCCCCTTTGACGCGTCTGGTCATGAAAAAACAAAAAGCTCGAGGATCCTATAAAGCAAGACCGCTTCTTGCCTTTTTCTCAAAATGAAGTAATACAAGGAACATCTCAAGTGCTCAGATGAAAACGAAGGAATGAACAAATTTAAAGACTCAATCAACCAATCCACTTTTATATAATGACTCGCCCACACATCACTACCGCTCAATGCTCTCCGGACTGATTGGTCCCACAGCACTAATATCATCTTTCTCATTCTGGCTGTTATTGCCCTGACTGCTATCCGCCCTCTCCATCGTCACAGGTGCGCCATTCGGCAGAGAATTGGGCTTCAGCTTCTTCCCTTTCTCTGGACTTCCATTGACCCCCACAGAAGTTTTTCCAGTTTGTGGATCCATTGCCATTCCATTGTCGAGCTTCTTTTTCTTCTTGGCATTGCCGCTCTGTTCTTTAAGCGGACGTTTCCGAGGACTGGTGATCTTGCCCGTAGGACCAAGACGAGGTCTGGTTGGTTTCTGCTTTCCAGTTAAGTCCTCGTCTTCCACCAGTGGCTCGTCGTCATTGGCATTCAATTTCGTGAGGAAGAAAGATCTGACAAGACCAATTTGGTTCGGCAGAGTCTCTTTCGTAACAGGTGGCAGAGGAGGGAGTGGTGCAAAGATTTCCGCAGTGGGTGCCGCGGCAACGGGGCCTTGATAGGTGCTGTGTAACCTCGTTTGAAGCAGATGTAACGGCACAGAAAGAGTCGCCATGCCGAATTCACTATCCAAGCCAAGAGCTTTGAATCCGAAGAAATCTTCGCCAAGTTCTTCAGCGAAATCTCCACCAACAAATTGCTCACTGCCGTCGTTAAAGGCTCCAGAGCCATCTTGCGTGCCATCGGTGAGAGCAGGTCTAAGTAGATCTGTGAGATGAGCTTTCATGCGTTCGTGCATGACAGATAGTTTAACACCAAGGCGTTCAACATCGTCCTTGACATAAGTCTCCAAGCTCTCAATATCCGTACCGTTTTCACCGAGGGTATGCAAAACCACTTCTTCATTTGTGAAGCGATCTTGCCATTTCCCTTTAGATGATCCAGCAGCGGGGACCCTGTGAGCTTCTCGATAAACATTGAAAGTTTTAGCAATGTTCCCGAAGTAAACTCCAGCTATCTCAGTTATGACGTCTAAAGCAGAAGGCTGCAGCTCCTCGAAACCGGCATGATAACAAAGCTTAGCGACAGATCTTTTTAGTGCAGCCTGGCAGACCCAAGGAGACATGATTGGTCCATCATCAGTGGTGACGTGTGGCTCTATATCTGCTTCTACAAAAGGTTCTGGCTCGTACTTTGGAAATTGATTATTGTACATCTGGGGTGGAATTAGTAAAGCTGGTCATTTTAGGCTCCAAAAGATATATCTTACCTGTGCCTGCAACTGCATCTGCTTTATGACGCCAATTTTCGAACAAAGCTTCCTAGTTTCTTGCATCTGCTTCATGTTCGCCTCAACTCTGGAGCCGAGAATACTCTTTGGAGCGGTAAAGTGACCAGGAGGGACTATACGAAGGAACTCATCAGATTGATCGACGAGTTGTCCATCCGCGTCCTCAACCCATTGCAATTTTGGGTTGATGTCAGGAATTGCTGACAACGGCTCATAGTAGTCAGGAAGAACGCGTTCCTCCTCGCCCTCCATACCTTCAGCCAAGGTTTCAGCGCTTTGATTCGCAGCCGGTTCCTCGCCTGTGCTTTCCGTGGTTGTGCTGGTAGACTGGGCTTGCTTCTGTTGTCGAAGCCATCGCCTCATGCCTGCTTTCGTCCGCAGCAACGCTGGCTCGTCAGGATTCAACTTATCGCCTTTGAAAAGACGATTTCGTTCTTTAGCAACCATGGCACGGTCTTTCTTTGTCACCTGTTTCCAGGTTTTATATTCTTCGTCTTCGTCGAGATCTTCCGACAGCAGGCCTTGACCCAGAGCGAGACCATTCAGAGATGGGGCATCAATGTCCATTCCGTCAGCCTGACTGGAAACACCATTCATCCCACCTGGCGTTATCGATCCAGGGATAGGAGTCGCAAAGCCATTCTGGCTACCATCCACCTCAGAGTCTTCGTGACGCAGGTTGCCAACAACGCCATTTAGCTGAATAGAAGGTTTTGTGTCAAGGCCAGGAGTTCCTTCCTCACGGCCAGGGGCAGTTTTCCTCACTTTCGTGGAACCCTTAACTCCCCGGCCTCGAGAAGACATGATCGGCTCATCATCGCTTTCGTCACCGTTGTCGTCGGCGCTGTTTTGCTTCTTCATTTCTGCTTCCATCTCCGCTCTTGTACGAACCACAAGATCTGGAATCAGAGGTACAAGCTTCTCAGCTTCTTTCCGCATCGAGATGGCATTCCTACGTAAGGGGTGCGCGAGATCACCGTTATACTTAAGACAGTTGGCCCAGATCAAGTCAAGGTCTGCAACAAACTCCTTCTTGGATTTATACACGAAACCTTTCAGCTTCTTTGTCATTGTTCCGAGATCCATAGGTGTTTTGATTACTTTCATATGTCAGTTCTAACCCAAGGTAACAGCATGTAGAAGATGTAAATACTCACTGTTGTAGTAGTCCGGAGCTTCACGCTTATTCACCCTAACAAGAAACGGCGCCGAGTACTCAGTCATTGCTTTGAGCTCCATCAAAACTTTCTCTGCAGCTTCATACAACTCTTCCTGATTGACGTTCTCCTCACTAGCCCATTTACTTCTGTTTTTGCGGACCTCATTGATGAGAGTGCGTAGCTCCGCGTCAGATGCCAAGACTTTGTCGCGCGACTGGTCTATTCGCGCAATGAGATGCTTTAATGTCAAGCTTGATGCGCCCAAATTGGTAGTGCTCAAAGAGCCGTGTTCAGGTTGACCGCTCGTGTGGTTGGCATTCGCATTATTGTCCATTTCCGCATCGATTTGTTTCTCGGACTCTTCCAACTTCTGCTGTTCCAGCATGGCAACTCGGTCATTTTCCAAAGTGTAGAACAAGGTATGAAAGCTGCGCTTTGCAGCGTCCTCGACGGCCTTCTTCTCCTCCTCCAATTGTTTGCGCGCATCTTCTGAGGTTTTGGGTTGGGCTTCCGCGGCATCTTCTTTATGCTGTTCTGTATTCTTCACGGGCGAGAGGTCCGACTGGATGGGAGAGCTGCCAGACTTCGAGGGCGATAATAGGGTATGCGCGCCTCTGCCTTTGGTAGGAGAGACTTGTTGGTCATTCTCGTCTTCGTCCTCATCATCATCATCGTAGTTGTCTTCGTCGATAGCGCGCGCGGGCTTCTTGGGGAGAGGCGGTTCCTTTTTTGGTTCCGAACTACTTTGTTCCTCAAGCAATTGGCTTGCTTGTGCCGAGTCATCTTGGTCTGGACTTTGCTCGGCCGCAGGATCACCTCCGAATAATGTAGCTAACTTTGCTTCGCTGCGGCGATATAATTCCCTAAATCTCGTCCTTTGACCTTCCTCCTCCTGTACGTTGACCGAGTCAGCCATTGTGGCATCGAATATGCTTGGGGTATGCGATCGCGGAGGAGTATTGTTTCGATTTTGGGGAATCTTTTTGTGCGAATGACTTACACTCGATGATGGAGGAAGCCATGTTGGTCCATTCGCGATGGAATTGTGCCCGGATACCCCAGAGCGAGACAAAAGTCCCCTCTCTCCGCCGCCCATAACGTCAAATCTCTTGGTCGCGACAAACCGTCTAAAAGTCGTCGCCACGTCTTGCTTTAAATTGGATTGGAAATTATGCGCATCTTCGGGATATATAAGCGCAAAATATTGATTATTTTATGGCGTTGAGGTTGAGGGTTTGATGGCGGTTTTGAAGGGAGGTTTGGATTGTAGTTGCTAGACGTTGTCACGTTGAGTTCCCTTAACCGTTAACTCCTGCCTACATCTAGCACTTCTCTAGAGTGTAGTGAAGAAAGAGACGATGGACGGTAACTTTGCCCTCAAGAACATTTAAAATTCCCATTTTATGGACGAGGAATTGCGCAGACTCGGTGAATAATTACATACTTACGAGAGTCACGAATTTTCTACAATTTTACGAAGATATTCCTGTATCAATTTACCCATCTGTAAAGTACCGCTCGACGTGCAAAGAGCAAAGTCGAATTAAACATGCCTCATGCCTTGTACGGAAGTACATGCTTTTGCTGCGGGTAACGAAATGGCTCGTGGGACTAGCATTCACTGGCATTGTTTGAGAGCAGCCTGCGCAGGTGATGGGTGCACCGATCAAGCATGCCATGTGCCTGAGGTGTCGTAATGCTTTCGTTCCGTCTTGTCGATCCACGCCTTAAGTTAAGGTTACGAAGCTTCTGTGTTCTAAGTAGCAATTCTGTCTCGAATCTCCAATTATACGAAACAACCCCTCTACGGCTCATGTCGAAAAGCTGCCCGCCTACCCTTCGATTATCAAAACGACCTGCACAAAAGCAGCAGTGATGCTTGTTTGATTAGCAGAGCCCTATCTGCAGATCAGATCCCCAACAATGCGCATAAGGCTACCTTTTGCAGGTAAGTAAATAATGGCTAAGCTCATCTAGCCTTGTCTGTCTTCTCCACAACTTCCCTCTTTTTCCCTCTTTTTCCCCAAGCCAATATGCAAGTCCCCCAGATCTTCGATTGGACTGACGACTGACAAATTACTTAATCCCAACTAGGAGCCTTCCTGTTTCTCCTCCTCCTCGCCGGTTATGCTGGTTTAACATCCGTCCAAGTCGACGCCATCATCGATGACAAAGTCCTCCATACCGTTACCTTCTTCATCCTCACTGTTGTCTTTTACTGGATCCTGGACACCACCCGTCGACGAACACTCAACTTTACTCTTATATTCTGCACGGGGATCCTTGGAGTAGGGTCGGAATTCCTGCAAGGCTTTTTACCCAATGGTCGAGTCTTCGATTTCTACGATATAGTAGCCAATTTAGTTGGGTCATTAGCAGGCGTGGCATTATGTTCGTGGTACCATTTGCGTATGCTGGAACGGAAGCGATTGGCGAAGACATATCATGTGGTTCCAGGTGACGACGAGCTGGATCTTGAGCTGGGAGAAGGAGTTGGACCGCAAGAGAGTGGTGTGACCAGCACCCCGGCAGCAGCGGAGAGGACTTTGGAGCAAGAGGTCGATAATTGGGATGAGAATATCGAGGATGCATGGGATGATGATGAACACGCCAACGGAACGGATAGTGCTGAGGGAGAGGGGTTGAAAACACCCAGTGCTAGCAGCGCTGGAGAGGTAGAGGGTGAACCCAAGAAAAAGAGAGCAGATTAGGTGATATCTGGTGTTTTATGCTATGACGTTATGGTTATGATAGGCACGAGCGATGAATTGGGCGTTTCCTCCAGCATGAGAACTGTTAAGTAAGTGAATGTACATCAGCTTGTGCTTCATCTTTATCAATAAAAGCAAGATTTTCACCCCAGTCTTGCTTGCATTCTGTAGCTTGTGAAAACGGCATTTGTATAAGCTATATTCCAATATTGAGCAATGATCTATCTATCCATACCCACCACGAGTAACCTGATACTACTTACAACTCCTATAACCATACCGATATTTCTGTTCTACTTCTCGAATAACATAAAGCAGCAAGTCAAACTATCACAATATCTCGTCCTTAAACTCGCACTCCTCCCCTTCCACATGCACATGGAAATGACACTTCGGAAGCGCCAACAGCTTCCCCAACGGCATCGGACAACAATCCTGCTTCCTCATCAATCTAATCATATCAACGCCCAACTCACTCACCTCCGTCATCAGCGCCAAAAACTTCTCCGACGTCGGCGCCACCAAAACATCCTCCTCCGTACCTAGCAACGTCGCGGCCAAACACAGCGCCACAAACCCACGAATTTTCGACCCCGGCCCGGAACACTGGTACGCGATCCTCGCCGCTGCTGCACCCGGGACTTTTCCATACTTCTGGTAGTTGCTGATCAGGACCGTCATCGTGTAGTCCATGAGCTCGAGCACGTCGAGCTTGTCGGCGAAACAGTAGAGCTTGATGCAGGTGGTGAAGGCGTGGCGGTCGTGGATGTGGAGGGGGGCGTATTTGCGGCGGTAGAGCCATTCGAGGAAGAGGGCGAAGGCGGTGGGGTCGTCGTCGGGGAGGACGAGTGCGCTGTTGGAGGGAGTCTTGCGGAGGAGGTAGGTGAAGTAGGGCACTTCGGTGCAGAGGAAGGTTTTGTGGACGCGGAAGATTCGCTTGTTTTGATGCACGCCAACGGTTATGTCAACTAGCTCTGTGCCGAATGCTCTGTGAGATTAGCTGGTGTCGAAGAGGCAGGTGGTGGGAAACTCACTGGCCAAAGAGAGGCGTCTCGGGTGTCTTGGGTTGTTTGGCGGGCTTGCTTGGAGGTGATGGTGACGGTAGCTCTTGTAACTCGACGACGGTGAGACGAAGGATGGCCGTAAAGAGATATGCTATAGCATGAAACAACATCTCAATAGGTAGTGCCCAAAGGTCGGGCCTTCGATACTCGGCGAGCATGTTTGAAAGGATGCGCATCCAATCTCTGATGCCCGTATTTCAATACAAAAATGAGTACAGTATTTGAAATTCCTAAATAGAAATGGAAGCAGCTTGAAGATATAAAAAGCAAACTTATCCGAGCAAGAAATGGATAGTGAAACCAGTATTGCTGTTCAACATGAGCAATGGATAAACAATCTCTTGGACGTTCAAGGTGACTATCACTTGAGTGTTAACAGTATAGAGCGAGAAGGTATAGTCTTTTGTTCCTTCCATGGAAAATAGTCTCAGTGTCTTTAAAGCTTGTGTGTCCATCAATTAAGCAGGGTTAAAGAAAGCACCAAAACTTAACTTCGTCATGTAATTTCGAGCCGCTGGGATATCAATGATGCACATCTTGGACGTTTAAACATTAAGATTTCAAATTCTTTCGCAGACTTTAATCAGCCTTCCAAATATGCCCTCCTCCTTTCTGCCACAACCATAGTGCTTCTATGGCATAAGCTTTACTACCTTGATGACCGCCCTCAGCGCTGGAAGCTTCTTCCAAAGTCTTAATAACTTTGCCCTCTTCAACACATCTCCATAGACCCTTCGACATTTCTGTACCAACATCTCCCCACTCACCTCTACCCAACCTATAAAGAAACCTACCCAACGTTTGGAAAGCAAGGCACCTTTGAGCTGGAAACGCAGAGCGTGCCAATCTTGCTAGTTCTGGAATCGTGTATCCTGCAGATTCAGGAGCCTCGCCATGATGATGTAATCCTTTCGTTGTGGGCATAGCTCTCGCAATTCTAGGAGGCAGTAGACCACCTCTGAAATCAAATCGAAGAGCTGAAGCGGCGAGAGCCTCACTTCCAGGATAATAGGGTGACTCTTGGTCCGCAATTGATCCATGTGTAGGTATCGGGGCCATCCACGCGAGTTTCGTAGGGTCTGCCGGGAGCGATGGGAAATATTTCTTGTGCATGTTTTCGAGAAACGAAGGATCATCGGGATCCAGATCTGGCAGAGCGGTGGGAGCCGGAAAATGTACTTTAGGCTGTGGAAGTTCGATGGGGGTTGACGTAGCTTCAGATGCTGGCTTGAGCCCTATTGGATTTTTTGGTGCTTCATCTTCTTCAAATCTAACGGATTTTTGGGGTTCAACGGGTTTGCCTTCCGGCTCTGGAGCGGGTACGGCCTCGCTATCCTCTTTAGAATTCGAAGCCTTTTCTTTCTCATTTTGAATGGCTTGCGCCTCAGAAGGCGGATAGATTCCAGTATCACCACGACCTTCATCAAAATTCGCTCGTTTTAGTAGTCGTTGAATTATTGAAGGATCCAACGTCGCTAGCAGTTCCTGTTGTTCTTGTTCGATTTCCTCACTTGACATAGAAGCTATCCTCCTTTTATTTTCTTCGTCTATCCTTTTCCGTTCATCGTCCATACCAGATTCTTCATTTGTTGGTTCAGCAGGACCCTTTGACTGTACACCAAAGGCATTCGGAGAATCTTCAGCAGAACCAGCTGAAGCACCACCCCTCTGTCTCTTAAAGGCCGATACGCGGGGTCGTTTTTTGTGCTCAGGGAATCCTGTTGTTGAGGATTTTAGTTCTGGTGCGGCGGGGGCTTTTGCCGTACGTTCTTTGATGTCTCCCACGAACGCAGATCCAAACGACGGAATGGCACTGGAGGGGATATTGGAGCTGGAGCCGGTCTCGTCTTCATCATCGGAGAGATTGAGCGTAAACCGTTGACCGCGCAAATCCATATTTGTGGTTTTTCTGGTTTGCCTTCAAGATTCTTTTGTGTTGTGGGGAAGCATGTATAACAAAGTACAAGGCTGATTA
This sequence comes from Rutstroemia sp. NJR-2017a BVV2, assembly GCA_002946415.1. Taxonomy (NCBI): domain Eukaryota; kingdom Fungi; phylum Ascomycota; class Leotiomycetes; order Helotiales; family Rutstroemiaceae; genus Rutstroemia; species Rutstroemia sp. NJR-2017a BVV2. The sequence continues at coordinate 349,750 of NJPS01000045.1, forward strand.
TTTCCATGAGAGATTCCAGAACCGCTAAAATTAAGGTTTTTAAGCTAGTCCGAATCAGATTAGATGCATTTTCCACATGTTTATTTTGGGATGGGAATTAGACGTCGTAGCATCTTCAATGAATTGCCAGCGAATACAGAATTGCATTTCGTCAGTCTTGCTCCGAGTCCGATGAGGATTACACAATACCATTATCATGCGCCTTGAGCACAGCTCCACAGCAAGCTGACATCGCCTTATGAAGCTTGGAGCATAGGGGTAACGGTAAGACATTGCCGAAGAAGGGATTCTCTATAGATTTTACTTTCTGCATCTCCCGCCTGTTGAGCACTATTGGTTACAGGAATTAGACAACTGACTCACGTGTCTTCAAAATCTTTCCTCGTTGTTGGCCACAGCAGGCGGGGCTTGATGTACTCGATGCTTTCTCGACATAGGTTGCTAATGCTAAGTAAACTGTCTAGTGCGCATACATACGTATTGCGTGACTGCTGATTTAGTACGGTACTTTTATGTGAAGATTAGATGCAGCGATGGCTATCTGTTCTTCACAAGCCGTACTTCGCGATATGCCATCTTTAAATTTTATAACTACCGGTACTTACTTTGTATTATCTCCTTTAGCCCATGTAGTTCGTTTGACGGTTGCGTAGCTCGAGGATTTTGAAGGCGCCCCTGTCATGTTTCGCCTCGCGTATTCCCTACAAGCCGAGTTTAGATCCCTTTGTTGCCAAACGTGCAAGGTTCATGAGGAAGAGCCGACCACATCTTAGATTCTCACTGGGCACACCCCAGGCAGAGGGGATAAGGTAATAAGGTAATAAGGTAATAAGGCGAGTGTTGACACTGATCTTGATCCGCAGTCCGAATCCGCTTTACCGTACCACGGGCACAAGCACGAGCACGAGCACCCACCAGCTACCACTTACCACTTCCCACCACTACTACTTCCCACCCACCACTTACCATTTTCCTCCATATCCCATATTACGCGGGCACTATTCCATCCCCATCACCCATCACCCACCGCGCTCACACCCACACCCATCCAACACTCCCCTTCATTTTTGCCTCGCCGTCCAATGCACACCCCATCCATGTCCAGCAAGGCAGAGTGAACAGTGAACAGAAAAGCCATCCAGCCATAACGTTTGCTCATTTTACTCACTTCATCTTTTTTTACTCGACGCCATTTGCTCCGACTCCCGGGAAGGGAAATAAAGTTATTAGTCCCTTTCCCTTCCTTTGCTTTGCTTTGCTTCTTCCGTTCCCTTCCCATATCCCCTCCGGGTCCCTTTCCCTTACCCTTTCCCTTCCCTTTCTCTTGCGCCTTCTCCAAGTAGGTAGGGGAAGGAAATCTAAGGCAAATGAATTGCTTGACTTACCTACTACTTATTAGAGTCGCTTGAACATTGATCAAAGTACAAGAAGGTCTAAAATTCCCCCCAAACACAACAATTAATAAAACCCATTCCAACTCCTCTTTCTCTTCTTTTCTCCCAATTTACTACAACCCAACAAACTCTGCAAGATCTACACAACGTATTGTCCTCTTTTCATCAATACTATTTCTTTTTCCATCGGTAACGACGCCTAATTGCGACAGATAGATGCCCACATCTCTTATACGTTCGATTGTCTGTCTTGTAAACTGAAGTTCCTCCGCGTCATCTCCACAATCCACGAATTACCGCTATTTCGCAAAAGTTGTATCAGAACTTGAAGCTATTCAGAAGTTTCGCATAACTCATCTTGTGACGACCGTTTCGCCAACACAACCAGGAGCTGCAAACTACTCACACCTCACATTTTAAAACTTCCTTTTCTCGGTACCTAGTCATTGATGGGCAGCATTTTCGTGTACGCACAACGTATTCAATTCTAGGGAGCGAGGGAATTTACGGTATCAAAATGTCGAATATGCACGATGGGGGTCGTGGGGTATCGCCGCAATTGGGATCAAATTCGGACTTATCGTCGCCACCGCGCTCAAGTCCGGAAATGGATGATATTCAGAGTCGTAACGATTCAAGTAGCATCACTGTCAATCATTCTGGTTTGGAGGCATCGACTTCGGAAAAGCCAACACGCAAGAAACCGGTCAGAAAAGCTAGGCCGAAGGCTGGGGACATTAGCTCGGCTACCAATACCGATGCAGCCAAACCTAAAAGAACCCGAAAACCACGAGATCCAAATGCTCCTCCCGCAAGGTCGAGAAAAAAGGCTGCAACTTCAGAAACTACTAATGGTAGTGAATCATCGCGACAAACAAAACTTACGGATACTCCTGGAGTGCGTTTGAGTGATTCAAACTTTTCCCATCCAGCAACACCACCTGTACAGAATGCAACAATTACCCAAAATAGTAAAGTCGAAGTTATTCCCAGATCGTTCTTCACTTCCGACCCACCTCAGAACCAAGCACAAACACAACAGCCCCAAGTCGTTCCACCACCTGTACAGAAGGGAGCCATTATCCAGAAGCCTGGTGCTGAATGGATTCCCAGATCATTCTTCGAGAGCGGCCCACCCAAGAAACAAGCACAACAGACCGAAGTCGCTCCATCACCACCAGCTCAACCACAACCTCAGATGGCACCACAGGCTCGCACTAGTGGTCAAAATTATGATCCTATTAGGTCAAACTACGATCCGGTTCGGGAAACCCTAGTCAGTCACAATTCATACAACACCAATTCCCAAGGCTCACCAATACCTCCTCCGGCCACCAACCGCGCCAGTGCCTCGCCTTCCATCTCTAGCCTCGTCGATCCTCCGAATCAACCCTTGACCTCACCATCCGCTCATTCATTCTTGATGCACCAGCAGCAAGCCAAGCGCCAACGTGAAGATGGCCATACTTCCGTACCGGCCTCACCGACAGTGAATAGACTTGGCCCCTCGGCAATAATCGATCCCACCAGTCCTCGTGCATTCACACATACTCCCACCATACCATCGCAAACTCTATCAGGCCCTCCGCCTCCTTCTGCCCCAGTTACACAGTCACTTAAGCCAAGTCAAAACCCTAATGGAGACAAGAAGAAACAGGGAACGAATGGAGCCTCCGTTACTTCCTCGCCAAAGCCACCTCCCAAGCAAAAAGAAAAGGAATTGTTAACTCCGCCGCCCCTTCCAGGTTCTGGATTAATGCAGCTTGGTGGTCCCAATGACGGTACCGAGTCCCGTGCTCCGACAATCGTTCTCGACGTCCCATTACATGACGGTCAAGTTAACGTTTATGTGAACTTTGCTCGTATGGCCGAGGAGGCTTATGGATGGGATGCGTTGCACCCGAGGCTCGCTGCCCAGAGAGATCGACTTGCGAGGGTTGCAGCAGCCGGAGCTGCTCTTGAAAGAAACGGCTCTAGCAAGGAAAGTGGTGATGGTGATGAGATGTCTTTGGATTCCGAAGGGGAGGGAAGCAATGTAGAGATGGGTGGCACTGGTACGGATGGCGGTGCAAAGAAAGTGGCCGCCAAAAAGAGAAAGACTAAGGAGGATGAATATGACAGAGATGACGGCTTCGTAGACGATTCGGATCTGATGTGGGAAGAGCAAGCTGCTGCCGCCAATGATGGCTTTTTTGTTTACTCGGGCCCTCTAGTGCCCGAGGGCGAAAAGCCGGCTCTTGATAGGTATGTTACTCATGGTCCCAAACGTCCACTGCATGCACCTAACCATTGCTCTAGGCCCGACGGTCAAGTAAAGAAGCCTCGTCGTCGTCCCGCAAAGTCCACAGAAGGTGGTGCTGCTCCACGTAGAAGCGCCGCTAGCAAAGCCGGCACCTCTGGCGGTGGTCCAGGCTCTCGTGGTGGAAGTACTGCTCGTAAGCCTCGAATTACTAAAGCTGATCGGGCCCGGATGGAACAAGAGAAGATTGAGCGCGAAAAGATGGGCACTTTAACTTCTATGCCCGGAGGCTATGGTACAATGCAGCTCACCAGTGCCCCGGCTCTGGGTGGAACACCTATGGTTTTCACTCAGTAAAATATATCGATTGGCACAACGCTTTTCCTTTGTAGGAGTTTTGAAAACACGGGGCATCTTTGTACTGTTCAATACAGTTGGCGTTCAAGGCAGAGGTGCATGGAGTAGTGGGCATACTATAGGACCTTGATTGTACATTAAGCTACCTCATTTTGCATGGTTGGGAAGTACTGTTGGTTGTACACATATCAAACAAGCAAGCAAGAGATAATAGTCATTCCATATTACACTGTGCACGCAGATTACGAAATTGAGCATATAGTTGCATTTTACTCATGAGCAGCAAAACAATCTGAATCTAGCAGAATTACTTCACATTTGTTAACCTTAGACATCCACCAGATGGATGATGGTGGAGGACCTCTTTGAAGTTCACGTTCATGCAACAATTAGTGCATGCAATTTTAAAGCGGCGGCACGTCGTCATGCATCCGAACATCGCAACCCCAAGCTTCACAATCGACAAATAATTATTTTTCTTAATCCCCGCCTGGTCTTGTGCAACAAACTCGAGCGCAACAATGGCGACCACAGCACCTTCAACGCGGGAGCCTGAAAGGCCAAAGCAGAGGCCCAGTGCTCTGCGTTCGATCATTGCTGGTTCAACTGCGGGAGCTGTGGAAATTGGTTGGTCTTTCCGCCGTCGTTGTTTCTTGAAGTAAAGCTAGCTAATTATGAGTGCTATGTAGCTATTACATATCCATTCGAATGTACGTCTATTTTGAACTGTCTCAATTGGCGGGAAGTTTCACGAATTCAATTCTCGTGCCATCAGCCAAAATTTAAAACGCGGGGCAACTGCTTGGAGAACCATTGACTAATTACATGAGGGAATAGTTGCCAAAACCAGAACGCAATTAAATCGCCGGTTGCCAGAGTCAGGGAAGCTGCCTTGGCCACCGTTTGGAAAGGCGTGGTATGCAGGATGTACGACGTTGATCATTGGCAACTCGCTGAAGGCTGGAATCCGTACGTTGCTACCCCGCGGCTATTAGAGCGGTTATCTCGATCTTACGGACACTGATACCGAGGAATAGGATTCGTCGCATTCGATCAATATAAATCGATGTTACAAGATGCAGATGGGAAAATCTCTGGACCAAGGACGGTTATTGCTGGATTCGGCGCAGGAGTCACAGAGAGCTTGTTGGCTGTTACACCGTTTGAAAGTATTAAGACTACTTTGTATGGCTATCTGTTCCTACATCTCTCCGGAAATGACTAATACATATTATTAGAATCGACGACCGCAAGAGCGCCAAACCTCGCATGCGCGGATTCTTGCATGCCGTCCCAATCATCGCCCGTGAGCGCGGCCTCCGAGGCTTCTTCCAAGGGTTCGTACCGACCACCGCACGCCAATCTGCCAACAGCGCTGTTCGATTCGGCTCCTACACATCACTTAGGCAACTGGCACAATCCTATACCGCCCCAGGGGAGAAACTCGGGGCTCTATCGACGTTTGGCATTGGTGGGCTTGCGGGTATCATTACAGTGTATGTGACGCAGCCACTGGATACAGTAAAGACTCGTATGCAGAGTATAGAGGCGAGAAGCTTGTACAAGAATAGCTTTCAATGCGCGGCCCTCATTGCGAAAAACGAGGGGCTGTTGACCTTCTGGAGTGGTGCATTGCCGAGGCTGGGACGATTGATCATGAGTGGTGGGATTGTGTTTACCATGTATGAGCAGAGTATCGACCTGATGGGAAGGTTAGACCCGGAAAGTAAATATATCTGAAGAGATTACGAATTGGATGTATCTGGCAAATAGAAAGAGCTAGGCGTTGGGGAGTTAAGACAGCAAGTAAAAGTGCTCCGGACGTATCATGATGTTTATTCATTCAATGGCTCCCATACCAGTTTTACCGTACTGTGTATATATATGTACATGTGCCATCTTTGTTGATACACTTAATTCATGAGCTTTCTTTTGTAATGCTCTTCATCTGAATCGCACCATCTTTTTCCATCTGTTCATCAACCCTTGAAAGTAGGTCCTGGTGGGTGCTACTTCCAATTCCTTTAACAAATCTTTATACCAATTCGGGTTACTCTCAGGCTTCATGATTTTGTCTGACAGCGGGTACTATTTTCTCAGTCAGTCCCAGATTCATAGTTCTGCCAGCACAATGCCTCGAATATGAAAGCTTCTCCTCTCCCTCGCACTGTAGGCTAGGGGCTGGTGCAAAAAGACATACCTTTTTCTTATATCTATCCTCCAGCAGCGAATACAGCGCATTAACCTGCCTCAGTTCAGACTTCTCATTGACTGGAGCTGCAGCACTCCCATTTGCAGCAGGCAGAAACTTCTTGTCTATGCGTCGTCGAATAACGTCTGCGAATTGCGTTTCAGGTCGAAGAATATCTTTCGGCCAGCGCGACAGTCCACGGATGTAGTGCTTGTATGCTACCTATTTGTGAAGCAGATCAGTTAGTTTGAGGGGTCATTGTGCACGAAGAAGACAAATAAATTGAAGGACTGAACGCAGAAAGCGAAGACTTACGGATTGCGACATTGCTGCAGCGGATTAATTGAGCAGAAACGGGGCACGCAGGGTCGTGGAGGGGAAGAGGCTGTATGATTTTCAATGCAGCGGCGGGTGCGGGTTCATCTAATTATGCATTGAAGAGGGACGTTTTGCTCATGGCAGCATGCGGTCATTACTCGGTACATGCGAAATGCGCTACAATTGTTCCCTTGTCGTATCGCCGCTCTAGAATGCGACTGATAAGGTAAGCACGCAAGGGAAGAACTTTGGTGTGCTATATTTGGACGGCTCTTTATTAGATTGCTGGGTGTGATATTATAGAAACGCATGATTTGGGCACGAGTACGAATCATCACTTTTTGTAACTCAGTTGTGTTTGGGGTGGCTCCTCAGCCCGGCGCAGTACGAAGTACAGTCGCAGTCGCCGTACAATCAATGACCTACCATCAAGCTGGTGTGATGTAATTCGCACACGGTATTCTGTATATATTTCCATTCTTCATACGATTTTCTCTCACATATAAATTCCATTACCGTTGACTAAGTTGCTTCTTTAGCCCCCATCCACAACTTAATATTAAAGTCCCCTGAAAAAGTTATCATACTTCGTACAATTAGGTGCTGCGCCTACCTATCAAGCCTATTTCAAATTCTAACGAACCAATGTGGCGCTAGCCAAACACCTCAAACAAAGCCGGGACGACCATCCTTCTCCATGACCTTCCAATTCTCCTGATTAATATTGACTGTCCAAACTTCTTCCCTCTTCCTTCTCTTCCTCTCACCTACTTACTTCACGACCTCTTTTTGCGTCCCTTCCGTTCTTTCGCTCACCTTTTGAGTCTTACCTTTCGTTTTTCTTTGTTATTTGAAATACCCTTTAAACCATGAGTTCGCAACGTTATGAGAGGGTGCGTAATCTCCCTCAATTCCCCGCCAAGTCTCGCCACGCTGAGCACCACAGGTGGTTGTTGTATGGTTCGAGGCCAACTAACATGTATTGTTTATTAATCTAGGTTTCTGCGAATGATGAAGATTCCCCTCCAACACCTACTTCCCCTCCTCCTTCCTTCAGATCTCGAGCCTCTTCTCCAACTTCACGACATAATCGCGACGCACCGGTCGATCAGAACCTAGCGGACACGTTTGATGATGGGTCGGATGATGAGGATAATGATGGCGATGATAGACAGCGATTAATGCGAGGGAGTCCGGCTTCGGCGTCGAGAGAACATGTTACTTTGGAAGCGACTGGCGATGAGAACCGGCCGGCTGTTGAGAGAAGAGTCACTGCGATACCAGCTTTCACACCCCCAACAGGTGGGAGAGTATATGGTAGTGGTGCGGCATCCGATGGTGTTTTCGCGAATCTGAGTGCGAAGCCCGAAAGAAGCGAGAAAGTCGAGGAACATCCTCCCGTACGTATCATCTCTAATGGTCCTTCACGGACTGGCGCTAATTAAATATAGACATATGAACAAGCAGCGGCAGATGCGGCTCCACCATACTGGGAAACGACTATCCTCGCACCGGGGCTCGGCGGGCCAGATGAAGTATACGTAGAAGGACTACCTGTTGGGTCGCTATTTTCGTTCATCTGGAACGCCATGATCTCCATGTCCTTCCAACTCGTCGGCTTCCTATTAACATATCTCTTACACACCACACACGCTGCGAAGAACGGATCTCGTGCTGGTCTCGGAATCACGCTCATACAATACGGTTTCTATATGAAAGGCTCGGGAAGTGTTGTGACGCCCCCAACGAATGGAAACGATGCATCATATGCGCAACCCCCGGATCCAAATAGTCACGATTTCGACCCCAATCAAGTCAACCAGGCCGCTACTGCAGGAATGGACAATTCATCGGGCGGTTTTTCTGATATAGCCAGCAACGAATGGTTCGCATATGCGCTTATGATTGTCGGATGGTTTATTTTGATCAGAGCGTTCAGCGATTTTATCAGAGCTAGGAGACATGAACAACTGATACTACAAAGCCCGGATCGTGGATTGCCTATACCGATAATTGCCACGGGTGAGGATGCGGAGACGGTTGTTTAGATGTTCCGATTTTCGAAGATCTAGATACTGGGAATCGTTGACGGTTAAGCCCATGAAAGTGTATATGAGAAGAGGGGAGTCAAGGGCTTAGGGAAAGAGGTAGTTGGGGATTACTGTGGTGTTATCTTTCTTTGCGTATTAGGGCTTGGACACAGCGGGGCGTTGAAATATTCTGGAAGCTGACTTATTATTGTTCGTCTTGCTCTACTCTTAAGTCTTCCTTTTGTTATTTTTGGGTCTAGGGATGGGGATTTGGAGATTAACAAGGGGCCGATTGTGTTGTCGGGTTCGAGACTCGTGTGTCTATGGGTGCGCATGGAAAGTCAGGAAATATACCATGAATCACTGATTATCTTAACAATTAAGATCTCTCTCCTTTCTTCACTACGACTATGGTGTGCGCTGGTTTTGGTTCGTGATTCGTGATCTCTTTTGAGCTTCTGAGACTTTCCAGAGCAACAACATCTTTGGTTGCAGTTTTCTCCAACTCAACTAATCCTCTTGGCATAGATAGTATTCAGAATAGGATATCCATGGCCCGCCTGTAACTAGAATAAATGCCCAGTATCAAACCACGAGGACTGGCTTGAACAACGCAATATCTTCTCCCAGGCGACACCCTATCTCGTCTCTTCTCTTCTCTTCTCATCTTAACTCATACTATTATAATCAAGAGGGTATCTATTTTCATAATACTCGTGTCATACCATACCTAAACCCCACACCCCCTCCCCCAACCATATATCACGCCCATTTTTGATACAATGCAATGCAAAAATACTTCAAAGATGCTGATAGCATGCGAGACAATAAACAACCCGTCCTATGCATATATAAGAACTTGATGGTTCTGCCGCTGTGATCTCTCTACGCGACAGCTTGGGGCTGTGCGCCTTGAGTTGCGGATTGTAGTTGGATGATCTAAGGGGTAGGAGATATTAGTTAATGCGAGAGGGGAAGATAGGAAGAGGGAAAGGAAGGACACATACCTCCATCTTTAATCCGTCGCTTTTGTCTTGGATATCTTTTATGGCGCTTTCAACTCGTTTTCTACAGAGGTTGGTATATTAGATATGTTTCTTCCATGCAGAGGAACTTCAAGGAAACCAAATATAAGTTAGGGAAAAGGAAAAGTAGGACATACATCTCCTTCTCAATAAACTCCAACCTCCCGTCCACGGCCATAATAGCTTCCGTCTTATCCTGCTTCAGCAGAACCGGCCCGACGAGCTTGTAGATATTGGAGTCTGAGGCGAGGGAGGAGAACTCCTGGGGAGGGGTGTTAGCTGGTGTGGTATGTTATACTGGGGGAGGGGAGGGAAGAATACTTTTTGCACGCCTTTGTTTTCTTGCTGTTGCGATTCGAGTTTCTGGCGGGATGCTATGGAGGTTTGAAGTTCTGAGAAGGGGGGATAATATTAGAATGGAGATTGGATAGGTGGAGGGCATATGGAATGGCTTACCGTTTTGGAGCTTGGAATATTGCTCTGTGAGAGCTTGGAGGCGTTGCTGTTCTTCTGCCATGGCGGGCTAAGATTTATAGATTTGCTTGGAAGGTTGCTTGGTTTGATTGCTGGATTGTGGAGAAGCTGATCGATTTCTGTATATTGGTATAAAGTACTCGCGGGTAGATTAAGCGCAGATTTCAATAACAATGGTCTAGAGCTGTAGTCTTTACCTGACTGTGGAATATCAAAATGTTTACGAGCCTTAAGCTGATATCGAGAAGTTCTAGTGCAATCGCGGGGCAACCAAAAAACCACCCACCCGCCAAGCGATATTATCCTAGAAACCTCATACATAGTTCTTGAACCTCCCCTCCAAAATCTCCCAAACCCACCACCGATTACCGCCATTTTCACACTTTTGCGCTACATTTGAGTTCCATAGATAAATTCGGCTGTCCCTTATTGCTCTGAATCCCATCTGGTGCGCTTTTCTTCGGCCAAGCTTGCTATCGTAACTCCGGTATCTTCCCGGGGTACAGTACAACGAGACTCGAAAACAAACCTCAGTCTTGCAACCCCCTCCCATATTCGCAGACCACGAGTACGGAGAAAGCCTCTCTCCTAGAGTTTCCTACTGCCATCTTCTCAAAATCACCATCTTGATCTCGCCAGCGCACAACTCACCACCCCACCTCCATCCCCAAGATGTCGAACACCGATTTCCTCGGTCGCGCAATCGACGTCGTGAAGAAGGCCATCGAGGCCGACACCGCTGCCGAATACGAAAAGGCGTACCAGCTCTACTACCAAGCGCTGGAGCTGTTCATGCTGGCGCTCAAATGGGAGAAGAACAACAAATCCAAAGACATGATCCGGGCCAAAGCCGGCGAGTACATGGAGCGCGCCGAGAAGCTCAAGAAGCATCTCGCAGACAACGATGCGAAGCGGAAAAAACCAGGCATGGTGGGCGCGAACGGGAGCGGGACGGGAGCAAAGGGCGAGCAGGAGGAAGGGGATCCCGAAAGCAAGAAATTGAGAAGTGCGCTGCAGGGTGCGATTCTGCAGGATAAGCCGAATGTGAAGTGGGAGGATGTGGCGGGTTTGGAGGGCGCAAAGGAGGCGCTGAAGGAGGCGGTCATTCTGCCGATTAAGTTCCCGCATCTGTTTACGGGGCAGAGACAGCCGTGGAAGGGAATCTTGCTGTATGGACCGCCGGGAACAGGTAAGAGTTTCTTGGCTAAGGCGGTGGCTACAGAAGCGAATAGTACGTTCTTCAGTGTGAGCAGTTCGGATCTGGTCAGTAAATGGATGGGAGAGAGTGAGAGGTGAGTTTTGCATCACAGACAGACATTCTGCACGGTGAATGGGGCATCTCTGACACACGGGAATAGGTTAGTCAAACAGCTCTTCACCATGGCCCGCGAAAACAAGCCTTCTATCATCTTCATCGACGAAATCGACGCTCTGTGTGGACCCCGAGGAGAAGGCGAATCCGAAGCCTCGCGCCGTATCAAAACGGAAATGCTCGTCCAAATGGACGGTGTAGGACGCGACAGTAAAGGCGTCCTCGTCCTCGGCGCCACCAATATCCCCTGGCAACTCGACGCCGCTATCCGCCGTCGTTTCCAGCGTCGTGTGCACATTTCCCTACCTGATCTCCCCGCTCGCACAAAGATGTTCGAGCTCAGTGTCGGCGCGACCCCGTGTGAACTGGTGGCTGCGGATTATAGGAAGCTGGGAGAGTTGAGCGAGGGATATTCTGGTAGTGATATTAGTATTGCGGTGCAGGATGCGCTGATGCAGCCTGTGAGGAAGATTCAGACGGCTACGCATTATAAGAAGGTGGGATTTGCATTTCCTATTCTACCTCATAATCCTCTTCCCCATACTCTCATATCCCTCTCCCAAACCCAGTACCTCAAAGACTAACACAACCCCCCCTCCCCTACAGGTCCAAACCCCCGAAGGAGAAAAACTCACCCCCTGCTCCCCCGGCGACGCCGGCGCCATGGAAATGTCCTGGACCGAAGTCGACTCGGACAAACTCCTCGAGCCACCGCTCCAACTCAAGGATTTCATCAAAGCGATCAAAGCCTCCCGACCCACCGTCTCGCAAGAAGACATCAAGCGGAGTCAAGAGTGGACGGCTGAGTTTGGTAGCGAGGGAAATGTTTAGGTTGGTTGATTTCTATTCAAGGATGGATGGTCGGTGGGGCTTGGTTGTATAGGGAACAGAACGCACAGTACAGAACGAAAGAAAGAAAGAGGGGAAAGGAAACGTAATAGCAATATTGTGCAAGTTCCACGTGGAGGAGAATGGCGGCGGATGTGCAAGAAGGAGTATATGGACTTAGCTAGGGAGAGAAGGGAGCATAGGTCATGGCGCAAGTATGGCTGGCGTTCTTACATACATACATATATGTTATGGATAGGTGTTTGCTACTCTATTTGTTCACTTAAATGGCACGCAGCAATGATTTGATGGAAGAGAAATCAATCAATCAATCACTCCTGTTGATCGGGTGGAGAACCAACGGACGAGAAAACGTATGTGTATATGGCAATGTTAGGGGGAAGATTAAAGAGTTTTATGGTGAATGTGCCTACTTAGTACGAAGCGCAAACCAGGTGAAATCGTCTCATCTTCCCCCGCAATTAAAAAGACGTCTGAAAACCGACAGCAATCCACAAAGGCGAGTATCACAACCACAGCAGAGCAAGAGATCCATTGAACATGAAAGCACTTCGAGTCTCTATTCATTTAGTCATATACACTTTACATCTGCAGTAAACCAGAACTCAGACTCGAAGTCAGAAAAAAAGAAGAAAAGTGTGATTTATCCTCAAAACGCCTATAGCAAAAGATTCGACTTTACTCCGCCATATCAGGACCACCCAGCTTCATCCCAAATTTACAAGGAAAAGAAAGAAAAATCAAGAGAAAATCATCCAAGCCATGGCTATGCAAACATAGTTAGTATAGACAAATCCAATCTATTCGGCCTTGCTCTTCTTCTTTTTCTTCTTCTCTCCGTCTTCGCCGTTTACTTCGCTGTGTCTTCGCTTCTTGTCCTTCTTTTCTTTCTTTTCTGATTTGTCCTTCTTCTCGTCTTTGGATTTCTTCGATTTCTTGGGGGTAGCGTCGGCCATCTCGACATCGTCTGATGGGCCGTCGACGTTGATGTCACCAAGAACGGCATCCATGGCTGATTTCTGTTCACAATTGTTAGTAATGATAGGAATGATATGAATGACAGGTGGACATCGATCCTTACCATGGCGTCTTGGTTCTTTGTGGGTGCGGTTCCGGTGGCGTAGAAATCTAATCTCTCCTCAACTTGTCTCCTCAATGCCTCTCCGAATTTGGTTGTTGGCGCCTCGGAGAAGTTGTCGATTCTGCTTGCAATACTGCACTTGTTTGCCAAGAATCGAGAAATGCGTCCCTTGTTCTTTGCTCCTGCGCGACCAATGAAGCTGGAGTGGTAGATTAAACCGTACTTAGGAGTGTTTCCCTTGGTCTTCAGGGCTCTGAACAATGCCTTCTCGGCACCAAGAATCTGGACAGTAGAGGCGGGGTATTTGGAAAGGTTGGTAAGGGAACCGGCGTGGGAGATAAGTCGAGCTGCAACAACTTCACCAATCAAAGAGGCTAAGTTCGGTGCAACTATTCCCATTTTGTTGGTCAGGTATTGGAACAGAGACCTTCTGTACTCGGCAAGCTTGACGACACGGCTCGCGAAAGCAGACACATTCTCCATATCCGTGACTGATATATCTTGACCCATACTGACTTTTGCGGCATCGATAATGGCCTGTGCGATGTCACCATCGTCGTTCACAACTGCGGCAATGTCGTGTAATGACTCGTCAGTCAGGCTCTTCTTGTTACCAATTGCCACAGCGAGTTTGGCGTATGTGTGGTTGTCCGAGACAATTCGGATGAGTTCCGGGAAGTGCCATCCATACCATTCTCGTACACGCATGGAGAATGTGTTAATGGCCTTGTCGAGGTTATCCAAAGTCGCGATAGCCTGGATAATGTGGTTGTCGTTCTTTTGGACCGAGAACTTGACCTTCGCACGAGAGTATGCGTGACCGAGACCCAGTTGCGCTCTTTCGACATCACCCTCCTGAAGACCCTTTAACAATTTCGGGGCGTGTAATCTCAATCCTCTGAGCAAGTCTGCGACCACTTCGGAAGTTTCACCAGTTTCGCACTCAATGCCCGGGAATGAGCCTTTGATACTACCAGCCAATGTCTTGTCTGAGACTCCGAGAATCGTCTTCTTCTTCTTCGAAGGCTTTGGCATGTTCAATTCCAAGTTCGATCGCAAGTAGTCGGAGAGAACACCCTCGGAGACGAGATTGATATTTTCAAGCGCCTCAGCAGCATTTCTAAATTGGTCAATATTTCGCACATTTTAATTGATAGCAATGTTGTAGCAGCTAACCTGTATGGCGCAAAATTCACAAGCTTGACCATTTTGCCAAATTTCGCGAGATCTTGTCCGGCATCTTGAACCTCCTTCAATCGATTGCCAATTGTGTCGGCTTGGTGCACAACCTGAAAGATTGCGAAACCAGTGGCCGATTCATGGAGAAGGTAGTCAACGGCAGACATTTTGTCGGTGTTCTGTTGTCGTTGATGTTTGGCGGTTGGAGGAGGCTTGACCTTCGTAAATTTTCTAGAGCTCCAGGATTATTTTTTTTCGTCGTGGGACACCAATCGACGCGCTAGCCTGAAAACTAATGTGGGTAAGTGGTGCCGTACATTGCACGTGACTGCTCGGCTACTCCTTACATTCTGCGTTTCGTCATTCTAGACGGGACTTGCAATTGGACGTTCAAAAATTCTTTTACAAGTTCTCTTCAATGTCGAATTGTACAAAGAAAACAGACAAGTCAGATATTCTTGTAGAGTGGTGATTCTTCCAACTTAACAAGTTCAGCTACTCTTTTTATTCCCAGTTAGAGCGAGCCACCCCCAAATAGCTCTCGAAAATATAAAATTGATAGTAGGGTCAGCTTTGAATGCGAAGTAACTTTGATTCGATTCGTACTAGAGTATATTCTATTGATTTACAAGCTTGGAGTATATAAGATCTATTTCAGTACTTTTATGAATATATTCTACAGAAGTTATTCTACTCCAACAAAGTCAGGGACCCCAATCATCATCCATACTTTCATCTCACATCTAATGCCGTTAAGGACTTTCTCTCGCTCCTAGAAATTCTCCCAGTCCTTTCCATCTTCCAAAACTGTGATCACAATCTTTCTGTGTCTTGACTCTAGCTCGTCCCATATTGTACCTACCCTTTATGAATGCTATGCCGCAATCGCACAACGAGGCTATATCAAGTGCGTTCTACAGAACGTATCCAAAACCCGCTATCTCACTCTCCCATCAGAGCTGCTCTTACCAAAGGACCGGAGCCTGGAATAGAGACAGTAAGATATAGGCAGTAAATACATTTATGTGGAGAAAGAGAAGAGGAGCAACGACCGCATGCTACAAAAGAACTCATGATGGGGAGCGGCATTTGGCCTATATAGGTTCTTCAAAACTGTCTTCAAACCAACAGGGAAATAAACCAAAGAGCTGTAACCTTTTGAGCAATATCCAAGAAAACTTAGAATAGGGTCGATCATGCTCTCAACATTGAGATGTCATCCACACAATTATATATTCCTTCTTGACGATTCCCGGAAATCAAACACTTGAAGCGAGCGTGCATGAATTGTTACACCACTGGGTGCATTCGGATTTGCATGTGTTCATAAACACCATCAATATCACTCAATGACAGAAGCTAAAAGGTTATGAATCATTGGTAGTATTTATTTCAGTGATCATACTAAAGGTATATTGACATCAAAGAAATGAGCCGATCAATCTAATCAATCTCGTCATTCTGGGCAAGGAAAATGACCTGCGCCTCACAGATCCCCATGCATCGCAACCATGAAAATATTATATCCCCTAAACTACAATTAAGGAAACTGCCATCTCCTAGTCCAGGAATCGTATCCAGTTTGTTACAACCATCACTTCACCGTCTGAAGTATAGCTTACTTCGCTTTGGCAAGACCAACGGTGTTCTTGCCGAGGTCGTAAACAGAGTACCATTTTCGGAGGAATGCGTCACCTAAGATAGCAAGAGGTCCTACTGGCTCTGGGAAATCCATACCCTATATGATTTGTTAGTAAAATTCGACACAATGATGCTCAATATGAAGACGAGGACGTACCATGAAGGTAGAGATGCAAGAACCTTGAACCTCAAGAATGTAGTCGTATGGGGTGATGGAGAAGTCATGACCGCTGAGTGTGAAGGTCAAATCTGGAAGGCTATCACGCTTGTCGCAATCAACCGAGTATTGGCCGTTGTAACCTTTCTTAGCGCCCATCTCCTTGTTGAGGAGCTCAGCGAGTGTGGATGGGAGAGCAATGAGAGAGGTTCCGGTGTCAAGTATCACACCAGTGTTGTCAAGCTCAGCGGTTGAGTCACCAAAGGTAATGGCATCAAGGTCAACCTCCCAGTAAGCCTTACGTCTCAATGGAATTTCAGTGATCTCGCCGGTGTAGTGATCCTTGTTGACACCACCGAAAATGGCCTCGGAATCATCACTGCTGGTATCGCTTAGGTAGAAGGCGAACACTGGCTCATCCAAGAGTCCTTGATCAATCATGCTGTAGAAAGGTGGGACGATCTTGTTGACGGAGATGGTATCATATCCAAGACCTAGAATACCATCAAATCGGCCAAAAGCGAAGGCAAGACCTGGCTCCTCGGTGGCTTCGGCGAATACTTGGTCCTTGATCTTAAGATCACCAATGGACATAACATCTTGGGAAGTGAAACCGCTCAAACTTCCAGAGCCATAGCGGATCTCGAAGGATGTCCCATTCTTCTTGTATGTAGATGATGAGGATGAATCGTACTTTGTGTGAAGATAACAGGCGATCGAACCGCACTCGGATGAGGGAACCCAAAGGTTAGAGCTTCCGGTATCGAGAACGACCTTGAAAGTTTGTGGTGGAGTACCGATGGTAATCTCGGAGAAATCTGGAAGAGCGAACGTTAGCAATAACTCATGTATCGATAGACTGTAATCTTACATTGAGCGTTAAGGAAGTTGGAGACTGGGACAGTGTGACCGCCGTCAGCGTGAATAGCAGTGTCCTTGAACATCTCCTCGGCATGAGATTGAGGCCTGATGCCCATGTACTTCTGTCCGAGGTGTTTCGCGTGTGTCTCCATGTTGGCAGTGGCGAGTTGCTCAGACAGAGATACCTTCTTGAGAGGCATCTTGTGAACACCGGCGCTCACACTGCCCAGCAGCGAAGCTGCGGCAAAGAGTGCTCCCTTCATGATGTGGACTCTTATGAATTGATGAAATTAAGAGAAAGATAGCGAGATTGAAAACTAGAGCTGCAATGTTGATGCGATACCCAACTCTTTTGATAAAGTGATGGATTGTTGATAAGGAAGGGAAATGAGGATGGAGATGAAGATGGAGAAAGAGCTTCAAGATGTATGGAAGCGGGTGGATGACGATAGCGGATGCGACTCCTGCGGTTGCCTCCACAACCGACCCACTTATAAGCACCGAGCCACCGAACTAAGACAAGTGTTAGTCTCCAACCAATAAAAACTGATCATGGGTCTCTCATCAAGGAACAGAAAGAGGCACAGAGGGAGCTTGCCGAGAAAAGCATCATGGTTTCAGTTCTTGCAAGCTTGACCGATCCTTCTCCGCATCGCATGTGAAGCTTGTACAGCCAAAAGACATCGCGATTTGAACGTCGACTTGGAAGATCGCAATTGATCTTGTGGGAATCGTAGCTACTTGGTTCAAAGCGACGATACATATCTAAGCCCGTATACGAAATAAAGCCTCGGTCTTTGAAGCCAGTAAGGTACATTTTGTGCTAGAGTTATGCGCAGAGGGTCTAAGGTTAGACGTTGGTTGATGAGTAGAGCTACTTGTATTACCAGCCGCCCATTCTCAGGATTGTAGCTCCGGGATTTAGGGAACTGACTGTACTTCGTAAGCTGTAACGACTTCGTAAGAGCCGAGCTTTGGCATCATGCGTTGATTCTACTAAAGTACAATACGGTGTAGACTGACAGCTTCCGGGAATATTGCCCCTTATCTTCGAACAGGGCCATTCAATAATGATTGATTCCTGTTTCAGAAAGTAGACAACTTCATTGGTGAGCACATGACATTATTGTTGCGGGTCCAGGCCGTTGATAGTCCGCACATGATCCGGTAAGGAAATGTTGTGGTGTAGGGGCGAAGAAGGTTACTGCACAAAATACAATACCTACTGAAGTGCAATGCACACCATCTAACTCTCTACGTGGCGTGTAGACTCAATAATATATGAGCAAGTAATTGTTCATTTGAAATGATCTATTGCGAATCTTTCGTTGATAAAATCCCTGCTACCCCCTGGTATAACATGACGGCGTTGAAGCAATCAAAGAAGTAGCGCCTGCAAATGATGAATCCAACTGCTTTTCTGAACCACATCCCACCCAACCGGTAACACCTTAAACCAAAATACAATTTTATATAACATCTATTCTCTCCAGCCCTCAACTGGAAGGGGGAAGCTACCAGCCCAGGCAGCAATCTCCTTTTTCATCTCATTGATCTTCTCAACTTCACCACCGGCAACCTTGGCCTTGAAGTCCTTGAGCTTGTTATCAGTCTTGGGTAGAGCAGCTTGAACTTCTTTGCAGATCTTGATAGATTGATCAATGTATGAAGCAACTCGCTTGAAGTCGTCGGTTCCGAAACCACGACTAGTCATGGCTGGGGTACCGATACGGATACCGCAAGGAGTCAAGGCGGACTTGTCACCAGGAATCGAGTTCTTGTTGCAAGCAATGTTGACTTGTTCCAAGACAGCTTCAACACGTGCGCCATCAAGAGCTTGTGGCCTAAGGTCGAGGAGAACCATGTGAGAATCGGTTCCATCAGCTACTAGCTTGTAACCCAAGCTCTTGAATTCGTTCTCAAGAGCCTTTGCGTTGTCGACAACTTGTTGTTGGTATTTCTTGAAATCGTCACTGGTGGCTTGCTTGAGTGCGACGGCCAAAGCAGTGATTGTGTGGTTGTGAGGTCCACCTTGGTGGCCAGGGAAGACTGAGAAATTGATTGGGCCTTCGAGATCATATAAAGTCTCCTTGCCAGTCTTTGCATCAGTCTTGCGAACTCCCTTTCGGAAGAAGATCATAGCACCACGGGGTCCACGAAGAGATTTGTGGGTTGTCGTAGTGACGATATCAGCATGCTCGAATGGACTTGGGATAACACCAGCAGCGATCAATCCAGAAATGTGAGCCATATCAACGACGAGATAAGCACCAACAAGGTCTGCGATCTTACGCATGCGAGCATAGTCAATCAAACGGCAGTATGCCGAGGTTCCGGCAACGAGGACCTTGGGTCTGTACATCAAGGCATTGGTCTCAAGTTGATCATAGTCAATAATGCCAGTCTCCAAGTTGACGCGGTAAGGGAAGGTTTCAAAGTATGTTGAAACAGCGGAAATCCTAAAATGAGCTATTAGCTCGACGCAAAGGTTTTGTGCCACAATTGCATTGACTCACTTTCTTTGTGGAGTTTGATAACCGTGGCTCAAATGTCCACCGTGAGGCAGATCAAGACCCATAAGTCTGTCATGAGGTCTCATAATGGCCTGGTAGACTTGAAGATTTGCTGGGCTACCGCTCAAGCATTGAACATTAACGCCCCATTTCTCCGAGTCCAGGTTGAAAGCCTTCAGAGCTCGAGCCTGGCAAGTCAACTCAATTGAGTCGATGTGCTGGTTACCACCATAATATCTAGCACCTGGGTATCCCTCAGAGTATTTGTTCGACATGGGAGAACCCAAGGCATCGAAAACGGCGCGCGAGGTAACGTTCTCGGAGGCGATGAGAATGATCGATTCACGCTGACGCTGGATCTCAAGTTTCTAGGCCTGAAGTCAGCAATTGAGATGAAGGCAGATATGGTTAAGATTGAGACCTACCATAATCTCAGCGATCTCAGGATCAGTCTCGACCAAGGATTTTTCCAACATCTATACCAAAATGAGTCAACAAGGTGATTTAATAATTTAGAAGCATTCGAATATACCTCTTGGTGAGACTTTGGGAGAGCATATGAATGAGTGCCGTTGGCTGCCATGGTTGCAATCTTTGATATCGAACTCGACGAATACAAAATTTGGATGTTGACTGATCTCTATTCTTATGAATTTGAAGAGGATGATGGATAAGAAAAAAGTGCTCGAGTAAAAGTCTAAATGTCGAGTCAAAGAAGGTACGCAAAAATTCTTTGGTTAGGCTAACGGGGATTTATTACCCCTCCAAGCGAGTTGCGCGATCGGACGACTTGCAAGCCCACCGCATTACTGTATCAGCCAATCAAGATACATACGAAGTAGAACTACGCGGGGCTAGAGTTACAGTAGAGGATTATCATTGTCACCCTTAAGGTAGAGTTGTGGGGAATCACAAAATCATGCAGAGCACATGCAGAATGTGAGCAGCTCGAGCTGACGAATATCATTGGAGGCATTTGCTCTTTCTGACTATTTCGACCGGCCGAAAGTCTGTAGCCCTGTCGACGCAATCTGGTGAAACTACTGGACACTCTCGACGCAATCTGGTGAAAATACTAAAGTATACTGGACACTCCCCACGTAATCCTTCGACCTTCAACCCATTCTAAGCGATTCGACATCAGTTCTACGAATTGCCTACCGTACAGCCAGGCAACTTGGCTTGCGAAAGTGGTATCATGGCATTTCGTAGCTTATACATAATCGGATGCCGAAGGACCGACAGATCCCTTCGGGTCCAATGTATGTCCAAAACTACATACTGATAATGCGAGAACTCCACCCATATAGCAGCTTCTGAACGTTAGACGCCATAAAACAATAATATTTTCCGAGCTTTTCTCTCGGCGCTCTAGCATAACTTGCAATTACATTCCTTACCCGCTAGAGGCTTACTTAGGGCTGATCTCCCTGTGTGGGGTTTGGTGGTCGTAGATACATCCAATTTTCAATAATGAAGACGGATTAATGACGATGTATGATACAAAGATTCGAGTGGCATGCTCCGGCTGATGACAGCAGAATAGGCCCAGTTCTTTGAAATAGAGCGAGATGAGCCGCTAGAATTAAGGGACGTTGATTAAGGCGGGTAATTTTGACTCGACGTGTCCCATACAGGATGTAGCTTGGGTCGATTAAGTGGAAATAGCACCACCTTGGTCATGCTATGTCGAA
Organism: Rutstroemia sp. NJR-2017a BVV2; assembly: GCA_002946415.1. NCBI lineage: Eukaryota > Fungi > Ascomycota > Leotiomycetes > Helotiales > Rutstroemiaceae > Rutstroemia > Rutstroemia sp. NJR-2017a BVV2. Next base: position 371,065 of record NJPS01000045.1, read on the forward strand.
GCTTTGTCTGCTTTCTCTGATATGTCGTTAGTTCACTAAATGTTGTCTCAGGCTTGGGTGACAAACGCTTGTGCTTCTTCTTCTTCTCTCCTTCATCCTTGTGTTTTCGTTTCAATGGTCGATCACCATTCTCTGCTGAGTTTTCCGCCGATTTCTTCGATTTTGACTTTTTAGCTGGGGTTGGAGTTGGTTGCGCATCTCCCATGACAACATCGGAGTCTGAGGCTCCATCCTCTGCCCCCGAAGGTTTTTGAAACTTTGGGGATTTACCACGGCCCTCTAAATCAGAGCCACTTTGATCCTCTTCATCGGATGAATCTCCAATGATACCTCCCCCATTCAGACCAAATCCCACTGGCGCGTATCGCATTCTAAGGCCTTTGGGCTGTTTGCGAACAGGTTTTTTGGCTGGAACTGTGGCCTGACTTGAATCGTCACCATTCGCGAGCTTAGGAACTTGTTGTAAGTGAAATATCTGATCGATAGGTCTCTTTTCTGTTGATGTATATCAGCACTCCGACCTAGAGAGTAATAATGTGGCATAAGCATACCAATCCGATAGCCATTTTTCGCCTTGTTGGGGAGCATGAGCTTCGTATATGTCTTGTTCTCGGCCGTGTCCTCCACGAATCCATACTCATTTCCCTTCTGCGACAGTACTACCTTTCCTGATCTTGCCCCTCGCAGCGACATATCCTTTATTGTATCAATGGATACCGAAGCTGGTGCTGTGATATACCATATTTGCTTGCCCTCCAAGTTCGAATCGCCGAACAGCTGAGATGACTTCCGAGAATCGTCAAAGGAAGCGGCAGTAAAACCGGCTGGTGGATTGAATGATACAGGCTTTGGCGTTGACACACTTTTCGACGAAGAACCATTAAGGGCACTTTTAGTTTTAAATCAGTAAGCTCAAACATTTTAAGAAGGCCTCGCGACGCACTTGGATGGTGGTGGAGCTTTCTCAGCTTTTCCATTAGCTGCTGGCTGAACTTGCTCTTCGGCGTCTTCGTCCTCATCTTCTTCGTCCTCACTACCGCTACCACTTTCGCTCTCACTTCCGCTTTCAGCCTCAGAGCTACTGCTATTCTCGGCAGCTTTGCCATTGGTATTGGATTTTGAGTTAACAGGATTCGCCGGTAATGAATCCACATCGCTCTCGCTTTCCTCGTCCGATTCCGATCCTACAGGCTCATCGTTCTCATTGTCGCTTTCAGCAACGAATTCGGTACTCTTAAAAGCTTGGGGGGATTTTGTCGCTGCTTGACTTTTAGAGGATGGTTTGGAAGAGCTCTTCTTGTTGCTCTTCTCATCGCGTGACTTTACTTTAGAAGACCCCATGATATCCAGAAAGAATTGTCGTTGTGAAGGATAAATCTTATGGCCGAATATTGGGTGTCAAGGTTCACTGAAATTCATCTCCAAACTTTTTTTCGATAAGGCTCGGTAAACCCTCGGACAACTTTTTTCTTCTAGACCGGGGGGTGCGGCCGCCCCATATCAGAAGAGCCGATGAATTATATCCATCTACTTGAGGACATGACGAGGAACCATGAAAATTTGATATGGAAATGTCAAATAAAAGAAGAAAGCTCGATGGCATGGCTGAAAAGCCTCGTAAGTGAAATTACTCTTCTTCAAAATACTTGACGCTAATTTAATACAGAATTGAGCGCCATCGCAGTTAGAAAGGCACTTGCTGCTCAGCGCCTGAACGGCTTGGAGGTATCATCCCCAGCTTCCAGGACCGAGTCCGAAAACCCCGTCAAGCAAGCGCCAGAAAAACCATTGGCCAAATACGCCCGCTCAAAGAATACGGATCAATCTGCGGGGAGCGTTGCGCAAGTCAGTCCAACGTCTGTTGAACGAAATGGACAGAAAGATGACCTGGAAGGCTCTATTCCAAGGTCTGTGATTCTGGATCTCGCTGCTCATAAGATGAATTATGCCATCCATAGTAACTATACTGATCTTCAATAGTCCTGATTCACGTGAGGCATCTCCCGAAGTGATATTTAAGAGACCATCAGTCGCATTTTCTACCTTCAATCCTAACGAGAACAACTCGAAGGTCATTGCAAAGAAAACGCTGTCTGTGAAACTCATGCCTGGAGAAGTTAGTATGTTCTAAAGCTATCAAGAGCAACGATTGACAGGGTTCAGAGAATAGTCCTTCTTGGTCAATGTGACCTTGAGATCAAAGAGGGACATGTTACACTAGCAGGGGCTGGTCTGAAAGCCAGCGAGTCCAAGTACCGAATATACGCTGCTGCTTCACATTCGCTGCCTGTCATCAGATGTCCAGGGAACGAAATCAAACCTGCAATTCTTCTACTGCACCAGTCGGATAGTGGGATAAGATCTTTAGAGTCTCTCTCTCCTCTTTTCGGAAAGCTTTGGAACGAGGAGTCTCAACCATCAGAATCCGGATACATGTCCGAGCTGTCTAAAAAACTTGGAAAGAGCACATTCCAGATCGTATGGCCCCCCTGAGATTTCTCCTGAACGTAACTGACTCTTAAAGCTGCTGTCTTCAGAGGATGCTCCCAGTCGATCCTACCTACAACCGATAATATCAGCACCCGAGTGGAATGAGATGCTATCAAAACTTACAAGCCCAAGTCAAAGCACAAAACGAGTTGTTCTGTGCGGGCCAAAGGGCTCGGGTAAGTCAACATTTGTTAGACTACTCCTCAACAGACTTTTATCGACCCAGAATGGCAAACAGAGGACGTCGAGAAAGCCGAGGAAGCCTCCTGGTGTTGCGCTTCTTGATCTCGATCCAGGGCAACCTGAATACTCCCATCCTGGTCAATTGAGTCTTGTCCACATCCAGGAACCTAATTTCGGTCCACCAAACACTCATCCTGTACCCGGCATGAAAAGTCGATTGCTTCGAGCCCATGCTTTGGGGGCTTTATCTCCATCTATGGATCCAAGTCTCTATGTATCATGTGCGCTGGATTTATTTGCACATTACCGGAACTTCGCTTCCCTCCACCATGATTGCCCTCTGATCATCAACACCCCTGGATGGGTGTTAGGAACCGGCCTCGAAATTCTCGTGGAACTGATAGCCAAAGTACGCCCGTCAGAGGTCATTTACATGTCACAGGAGGGTCCCGCCGAGGTCGTTGAAACTCTCCAAGATGCTGTTAAAACCACACCATTTATTACACTGCCTTCTCAATCTAGCGAATTTACGACACGGACAGCGGCTCACTTGCGGACTATGCAGTCAATGTCTTACTTCCACCTCGATCCTACAAGCAAGAATGGACTCGAATGGAGTTCACTGCCGCTCGCTTCTATTCCTCCATGGGAGATTACATACACTGGCGGAAACGCTGGGGTTTTAGGAATCATGTGCTACGGCGAACAGCCACCAGCCGAGCTACTCGCAGAAACCATCAACGGATCACTTGTCTCAATAGTCGTAATAGAGGATCTAACAGCTATCCCCGGTTATTCGTCCCCCGCTAAGGATGAGATTAAGATCTCCGAAGCGTCAAATGACCTTCAAGACTTTAACTCCTCGTCCGTCCTTCTCGAATCCCTCCAAAGTCCCTCAATAATCAGAACACCTAATGAGAAGCTCCCATACTTTAACCCAGCTAATACTATAACTATTGATCCGAAGTATTCACATACAATAGGTGTAGCGTTAGTCCGCGGGATAGATGTCCAGCGTCGGCGCCTTCAAGTGCTTACGCCAATCTCTACAGACGTACTCGAGGAGATCAACCAGGAAGGGAAGAGAATAGTACTTGTGAGTGGAAAGCTGGATACGCCAGGATGGGCATATACGGAAGAATTAGTAAAGAGAAACTGGATGGAGAAGGAGAAGAGAAGGAAGGAATCAAATGGCGGTAATAAGGATGGGGGTAGTCGTGATGATGAGGAGGATTCAGACGATGACGTGGAAGAAAAGATCGCAGAATCAGATTTAACAAATGTGCCATGGGTGGAGAAACTTCAGGGCTCGCAGGGAAGAGGTATAGGTGCCAGGGTGTGGAGGGTGAGGAGGGATTTGGGGAAGATGGGTGATGGGGACTGAACTAGGCGGAAGCACCAACTGTAAATAGCATCTGCAACGGCAGTTCAACTTCTGGAAAAAGGTTATGGATATACAAAGTGGAGGTTCCTGTTGGCCTTCAACACCGTTGCACGGAGAGTGCATATAGAGCTAAATATGATAGACCTAGCACAGCTGCTCGTATGGCCACAGAAATGGTAGATATTCAACAAACTACTTGTGCTGCCTTACTATATTCCAAGTAAGTACACACAGAATCTGAGTGCACGTACGGATAGATGTTTTTTCAAGTCCTTTGGTACCGTTCCAAATATGTGTTTGAACTCATCCAATAACTTTGAAATAAAGCCAATATCAAAAACAGCTCCAGATCTATGTATTTCGACCAGTATTCTAATGTACGTATATGAAGTGTTACATATGTATGCAGAAAACTCAATGTGCGAGCTTCTCTTGCCCTCTATCATCTCTCATCTCTCATCATGTAAGCCATCATTGTACCCGCTCTAAAACTGTCCACAAGTACCAAATAATCTACCAACCAAACTTCTCAACAGTAACACCAAGATCTCTGCCCTCCATCACAAACCTCGCGCATGTGTTATTCACAGTTCTATTCATCCCGTCAGGCCCACTGGCTACCACTCCGATCCTTTTCCCCTCTCCATACCCCCAGCATTCTACAATCCCTTCCATCATACCAACCAGATCTGGTCTTCCAACCTCGGTTGTGGCACGTGGAATGATAACCTCTACCCCCTTGCCTTTTACTTCTTGCAACTCGTTGCTATCAAGCCAAGAAGTATGTGAGCTCTTATGAATAATCCAAATAAGAACAATTCGCTGACGAGGTTCGCCCAAGACAGCACTTTCGTCATCGGTGCGGGAAACATTGAGAAGATGGCGGACAATTGGCCAGGTGACGGCGATGCCGCTACCACCCGCAATGAGAACTGCAAGGTCAGAGTCTTCTAGGAGTTCCCGAGCATGACTGCTTCCATATGGTCCATCTATTCGACAGCTTAGACTTTTCTGGCTTCGGGCCGCATGGAGAAGGTCCGAGGAGAATCCATCACGGGCACGGATCAGTAAGTCGAGTTTGGTTTTCTTGTTGCCGGGAATTGGAGCAGCAGAGGCGATTGTGAAGGGATGAGCCTGAAGAGCATGGGCTCGCCCAAGTGAAGGTATAGTTACGAACACATGGTCGGTGGCCTTCCATCCTGCTTCGATAGAATGGCCAAAAGTGCGTGACATGAGGTTTCCAGGCTTATGTATGATTTCCATTGATAGTAAAATGGTTTCGTTGTCCTCGTAGACGCTGGAGTTGGCCTGCACAATGTTAGCCGTGGTGCAGAATCAATGACAATCTCTTTTAGAAGAAATTCCTCTTCAATTTCTGATCATCTTCTGATCTGGGGAGGTTGGGGGCATAAAGAACTTACCGTCACAGTGATACTTTTTGCGCCAATTCGGTATACCAATCTATCTACGAGAAATATCATAAGAGCACATCCAACATAAGTGCGTGTACCTGGATGGTGTAGGTATAGCAAAACCAAGGCAGCTGCTTGTAGGACTATGTGCAAGCCCAAAAAGAGCTCGTACCAGCGCTGTCGGAACGACGCCAACGATGTCGCATAGAGCAACTCGTACGCAAGGAAAGCGCCCAAGCCTATTGCAATGACCCAATCTAACAAAAATTTGGATAGCGACCATCCTGCAATGGGTTCCAAAATGATCCACCACATACAAAACATACCGACCAAGTGAACCACTGCCAACAGACAGAGCATTTCCCCAAGTCGACGATGGATGACATTCAGGGACTCATAAGAAACTCCAGTCAACACTTTGAGTGGTTGGTTCTTCGCACCGAGTATGTATAAAAATGGCAAATTTGCGACGAATACCAGTCCGGCTCGGTCGGCCCATACAGAGCCTTCAAACCCCGTCCATGTTATATGATATAAGGCATAGAATAGATTCAATGATAAAAAGGATATGATAAAAAGTGATGATCCATTTGATGGCAGGACTTTGTTAACGTATGGTATAGGCCGAGGCTGGTATATCAGGAATGCCTTCAGACGAGACTCAATCGTCCTGCGACCAGAATTTACAGTGACGACGCGACTCCGGCGGATAAGAGGAGTGTTTTCATTTTCGCTGTCATCCTTTTGGATATCGATGTTTGCACTGTTGGTGCTGCTACCCGAAGACCCGGCAATTGTCTGTTCTGTCACGTCTTCACGGATGGACTTGCAGAATGCGTCATCGATCAAGCCATCGAAATCCGAAGCTCGAGCTTGTATCCTTCTCGATGATCGTCTCCTCCATCGTATCACCTTTCCCGACCAATGTAGAGCAGAGAGTAACAGGATCAGTGCTGCTATCACAAGTGGAAAAGTGAGTATCAACTTCCTGTTGAAAAGCGTGCCTTGAATCAACTTCCAAAACCGTGGTCTCGATTCTGGCGGTCTCTGATCTGGTTCATGGTCGTCGCTGGTAGCGACACGTCCTATTGTTTCCACAACAGAACCTTGCAAACTGTTGTACAGCCATTCTAAGGAATGGAAGTCTGTTTTGTGACTATTCATATGTAAATCTTCTCGCGAAATGATGTTTGTGCAACAGGTATTTGGAGCTGGAGGATCTGATAAGCCAGAGATTATCAGATCTACCGATTAGATTTTCGCTTAGATAATCATCAATGTTAGATTCCGATGCGGGCAAATGACCGTTACAGCTTTCAAAGATATCAGAGTGCATTTTCAGCGCCAAACATGGCGGACAAAAAGCTACAGTATGTAACAAATTTCAATACTCTTCCAGTCCATACCCTCATATCTTTTCACTTTCTAATGCCGAGTATAGGAAGGATAATGCGCCCACAAACCCTCGAGGCATACCATATGCGCCTTTCGTCGACAAGGTCGAGGATTATGTCACCACTCGTGCCGATGTCGAGACGACCTTGAAGAGCTTCCAGGAGATGATATCGTACGTGGCGCATGAGACTGGTCCGGAACTCGGCTCATTTTTGGAATTAGGAAATATCAGTTCATGGAGGTTAACCAACAACGGAGAGCTGCGGGGTTAAAAGACAAGATGCCTGATATCCAAAAGACCTTGGATACGGTGCGCTTCCTGAAGACAAGAAAAGTAGGTGGAATCTCCAGACATTACACAACTGAAGCTAACAGCTTTCGCCAGCCGGGCTCGGATCCAATCGAAGCAACATTCGAGTTGAACGATACATTATATGCAAAGGCGAATATACCACCGACGGAAGAAGTCTATCTGTGGCTAGGGGTACGTCATGGTTGAGCCCATGGTTTTCTTGACATTGTGCTGATCAAAGACTAGGCTAATGTAATGTTGTCCTATCCTATTGATGAGGCGGAAGAACTGCTGTCAACAAAGCTTTCAGCAGCGAAGCAGAGCTTGGCGAATTGTGAAGAGGATCTAGATTTCTTGAGAGAACAGATTACGGTAAGCTATTCTCCACGGACCATACGAGGAAACGTGGGAAATTAGAAGCTGACGAACCTAAACAGACTATGGAGGTTGCAACGGCCAGGGTTTACAATTGGGATGTCACAATGAAGCGAAAAGAGAAGAACGAACAGGAGTCGTTAGAAGAGAAGACCGGAAAGAATGGCTCTCCCAACGGTTGATAAAGCTAGTCTTCGATAGGAACAAGAAAACGAACATGACACCAGGGAAACCTCCATCATGATATTCAGGAGAAACTCTATCAGCTCCGGAGAGATGAACGAGCTCTCCACATACAATGCAGAGAAATGAAACTCCTGAGGTCTTATTGGGCCGCACCACGATCAACAATCAAGTGCAGCAGCTACCAACGAGAGATCTGATAGCAATCCTGGTAAACGAAGCGCAACCAGATGTTCTAGAGTATGGTAGTTGTCGAGTGTATCCCCTAAAGCCCGAGAGACCCGTAACGCGTAACGTGCAATCTTGATTAGAAGCTTTAATATCACATCACAGGGCCTTGTCATCCCCAAAATTGTTTCAGTCCACAACGGTATATGCGTTGCATAGGATGTTTCAGGGACTACTTGACAACTAGACTCGCTTAGCCTAACCTTACTAGCCTTCACACCGTCATAACCACACCCCCTACTAGGTAATGCCCCTCTAATATTAGTAGCCAGCGGACCTCTTCTCTGTGCGCAATCTTCTTGAGAACTTCATCAACCCGTCGACAATTAATTCTCAATAATAATTCTTCAAAATGGCTGCAGAAAATCCCACCATTAAGCTGGATCCGAAATATGATCACTATGATTACCCAACAACCTCTCCTAACAAGCAAAGTGGCCACCCTGGACACACAACCCCAGAGCAAGATACTGCAGTTTCTCAATTGCGTACGAAGTTGGAATCTGCTGGCTATACCGAGCGACTCGATACTTTGACTCTTGTACAATACCCCAAGACCTTCCATGAAGTCATGTAAACTAACAACAGCCTTCTTTAGCTTCGATTCCTACGAGCACGAAAGTTCGATGTTGCTCTCGCAGAGAAGATGTAGGCTGGCCCGAAACTTGGTTCCGTCACTTACGTATACTGATTATATCTGCATAGGTTTGTCGAGGCTGAACAATGGAGAAAAGACTTTGGACTGGATGATTTGGTTCGCAACTTCGATTACAAGGAGAAGGAAGAGGTGTTCAAATACTACCCACAATTCTACCACAAGACCGATAAAGTGCGTATATGTTTACACTCCACCGCAACTGCAATGTCCATTCCATAAACGTCGCTAACTTTTCCACCGCAGGACGGCCGACCAGTCTACATCGAGCAGATGGGCAATATCGATTTGAACGCCATGTATAAAATCACCACTTCCGAACGCATGCTCCAGAACCTCGCCGTTGAGTACGAAAAAATGGCCGACCCGCGGCTCCCAGCATGCTCTCGCAAAGCCGGATCCCTCCTCGAAACCTGCTGCACAATCATGGATCTCAAGGGCGTCGGAATCACCAAAGTGCCCAGCGTGTACGCCTACGTCAAGCAAGCCTCCGTGATGTCGCAAAACTACTACCCCGAGCGTCTCGGCAAGCTCTACCTGATCAACGCCCCATGGGGATTCTCGACCGTGTTCGGCGTCGTCAAGGGCTGGTTGGACCCAATTACCGTCGAGAAGATCCACGTTTTGGGAAGTGGATACACGAAGGAATTACTTGGACAAGTGCCAGCAGAGAATCTGCCAAAGTTCTTGGGCGGTACGTGCGAGTGTAAGGGCGGGTGTCAGTTCAGCGACGAGGGCCCTTGGACTGATCCTGCTTGGGCAAAGCCTCCTAAGTGGGCGGAGAAGAAAGAACCGGCTGCGGCTGCAGATAACGCGCAACATGTTATCAATAACGAGAACGTAAACGAGGCCACGGTCCCAACAGGGACCACAACTGCGCCGGCTCCAGCTGCTAGCGAGGAGATTCAACCAGCTCCTGCTGCTCAATGAGCTGCTGGCTATTCCTATACTGGAAAAGGGAGAGAGACGGAAGATGTTAGATATCAAAATGAAATGGAATGAAAAATTAAATTACACGGGGAAGAGGAGCGGAGAGGAGAGATTAGGAGAGAAGCATGCATGCATGCATGACCATGTGAGAGAGAAATATCTGTCTGTCTACTTGAACACAATACACAAACAAAGACTTTAGATATGGGATTGGCACATTTTACAATGGTCCTCTTTTGTTCTTGTTCTTGTTCTTGCATGTTTAGTTCTGCAATTACCAATCATATTTCACCTGATATTTGTTTTACCGTAGTATAAATTAACATCAATGTTTGTTCATTCTATATGATACCCGGGCCTGGGGTTTTGCGTGTATATGTATGTGAATGTGAGTGCACGATTTTGATTGGTGGTTTGGGGGTAGGTGTGTGGGAACTTAACTGGAAGCAGATGTCAGATTACTCACTACGCACTTGTATGCGCAGAGTACTATGTACCACGTATTCCACATGGAGACGCTCCTTTAGGTAACTTGATTGACTGGATCAGCAATGTTGAAACAGCATCAGAATGCCCGACCATGAGTCTCCCCATGACCCCACTTCGTGGGAAATGTTAAAGTAGATTGACATGAGACGACAGGAATTGAGAACAACCAAAGGCTTAAGACTCATCGCTTTTCATCTAGATCTAGTTCTATGGGTGTCGGATATTGTACAATACACGCATATTTAACCGCCCTACCAGGCAACCCCTCGACGGCATCTAATCACTCTGTACCTGCACCTCGACCCATTCATCCACGCACGGCTGCACACACTCACTCGCTGTCTTCATCATCCTCGTCATCCTCGTCATCCTCGTCATCCTCTTCCTCCTCACTACTCTCCTCCTCATCCGCCTCCTTCAACCACTCAATAAACACCCCCGTCTTCTCCCTCACCTTCTTCAACTCCTCATCCTCGCCCTCCTTCTCCTCCGCCTGTTCCCACCAGCTCAGAATCGCTTCTTCTTCCAGTACCTCCAGATGATACAACCTCTGACAAATCGCCGCCAGAATCGCCGCTCCAGCCGTCTTCTGCACCAGGCCCTTCTGGAGACACAACAGAAACTCCACTTGTCCCTCCTCCGCATTCTCCAGACCAATCGCAACCTCTTTGAGGAATTTCACGGCCCCGCTTCGTCCAAACGCATCATTGGCTGCTTTTGCTGCTTCGATCTTCTCGTTTGTTACAAGTTCGGCGATGAACTTTGTAAAGGCGGCAGCGATGGCGCGCCGGATCTGGTAGTCGTTTGCGTCGTTGCTGAGACGGAGACCCATGAATTCGAGTTTAGCGGAGTCGAAATCGCCACCTTCGCGCAGCGTGTCGAGCAATCCGGCCACCGCATCATGGTGGAAAGTTTCGCTAGAGCCTTGGTGTTCGTCGTCGGATATGGAGCCGGCGAAGCTGGAGTGGCGGGAGCGGGCATCGACAGGAGTGGAGGTGCTGAGTTCTGAAGAAATGGTGGAGATGGATTCTGCAGATATGTTGAGGTGATGTGTAGAGTATACGAGACTGGAGTGGAAGGCGCTGGATTCTTCATCTTCGAATTCCTCGTCATCTTGGAATTCATAACCTTCCCCGCCGTCTCCCACTATCCTCGGGTCTGTGGCTTGAGTTGGTGTATCATCATCATCTTCCTCATCTTTTACTCTCTTTCCTCGTGTAATCCGCACGCCATTTGTGATTTCCTGGTTGTCGGCTATTTTTACTCCATACGAGAGGAGAGATCCTGCAGTGATCTTGCACTTTTGACCAACAACAGCCTCGCTAGCTATTATTGCCCTTTCGACTATGGTGCCATCACCAATAATAACATCATCCCATATAAAGGCATTCGAAATCGTGACATTCTTGCCGATCTGACATCTTCTTCCGATAGTACTATTCACTATCGTTGAGCCATCGCCTACGTTGCTGTCTTTCCCCAGTACGGTCCGTTTCCCTATCTTGCAGGTTCGGGCTAGTATCACGCCGTTTTCCTTGCACAACCCTCCCCTTTGAAATTTATACGATTGTCCCGCCACTAGGTTGCTATCTGGGACAAGAGGATATGTCCACCTACCTAAAACATCCTTACTTATAGCCTCGTATGCCTGTAGATTGAATGCTCTGGCGGCGTAGTGATCCGAAACAATCTCAGTATGAATTGTTTTCCCATTCAGTTCATAATCCTTAAGAACTCCGTGCAGGAAATGCCGCCTTGGAACTTCGTAGTCGAAAGATTCTGCCCATAGTGCCAGCACATCAGGCGTACATATATCGATACCACAGTCAATCAGATCCGTTCGGATTTCTATTTCAGAATGTTCCGAGAACAAATCCGGGTCAATGTTTAGATACTTGTTGGACTGCAGAGGGTTCATTTCTTCATAGTGTAAACATCGGTTCTTGGTTGGGTCGATCACAAATACCGGCGTTATCCCGTTTGACTTCGTTCGATGTGATCCCAACCCTCCGGATCGCAGCACCATAGTCATAATAGCATTCTTGTCCGCAATCCTTCTTGCCCTATGTTGGGCAAGCGCGGCGTCGATCGGCAAATTCGAGACAAGATCTCCATGAACCAATAGAAAGTCTCCTGTAATAAGATCTCGCGCATCCAGATCGCGCATAGCGTCTCCAACAGACCGAGCCGTAGTTTTGACAATCTCTAAGGTGCTAAAAGGTGATGCAGGAGACGACAGTGGGTGCCATTTAGAAGCTTGTATGTAACGTTCGACTTCGTCGGTATGTGCTCCGCAGTATATGAAAATATCGGCAACGCCAGACATGGCAAGAAACTCGAGTGTGTATTCGATGAGAGGAGTGTTCGCAAGAGGTAGTAAGCACTGAGATAAGTCAGCCTTCAATAGCTCCAAGCCATCCTCTCCCCCCGTTCCATGTTTCCTTCACAAGGAGCCATGTTTAGAAGCTTACTCTCGGCGTCTCCAACGTGAAAGGATTGAATCTGGTTTCGAACGAATCGGCCAATACCTATGCGAACAATTAGTTTGTGCATCTCCGTAACGATCCTAGCAAACGACTTCATACCACAGCTTGCAGAGTTTCATCTCTGTCATCCTCAGCCTTCTTCCCCGCACCAGCACCTTTCTTGGGCTTCGGGGGTTGTTTGCTCCCGCCAGCAGTCTTTGCAGATTTTTGGGACTGGGCCATTTTGGCGCAATGGAACGCTATAGTTTTTTCGACTCGGTATTTCGTCGAGTCTGTCCGATTCTGTGGGATGTCGTCGATTTTCTGTTCGGCAGATATTCATCCAGGTGCATATCAAATTGAGTCACATAAAAATTAAAGTTCTGATCCGAACCTTGACGCTAAAAGCATCCCGCACGAGGCTGATCCCTGCCGGTTTTTTCTACTACGGAGAGGCGAGTCCAGACTCCAAAGTGGGCTGAGATCTTGAACAGGTCTGGCCAGCTATCTAAAACTTTCCAAGATATATATATGTGATAAGACTCTCACCTTAATGCAACGTCAGCTCAGTTCGTTTTTATTTATTCCCTAATTACTTTTTTGTCAAGTTTTCGATCCATTTGTAAAGAAATTTACAACGTTTTCATTAAGAGCTCTATACTGAGTAGTTGCTGAAGCGCAGCTGACTACATCTTTTCCATCTTCATCTATAAGCAACTCACTGGAAAATGCAACATCAGCGGCGCATCAAAGAGACCCATTCAATCCGAACCAAAAACGCCTGTTCAACCCAATGATTCGCATCTTGGCTTTTCTAGCATTCGTTTCTCCATACTATGCCCAATCGAGCCGCCTCCAACACCAGGAAGCCCTCTTCATAAATTCAGCGAGCTACAATCAGCAGCCATAGATCTAGCTTTTAGTGTCCAACCAAGTCAACATTCTCCAATGTTGGTCAAGCAACAGACGCTCGATGACAAACGGGTAAAATATACAAATTAAGGATCAACTGCAGACGGAGTAAGAAGCCGTCATTTCGAATCTAGTTGGATATGAGATGTACTGTTTCGACGACAGCACAATGATAGGAGTATGGACAATTTTATTGAGCAAACGCTCCGGGTTGAGGAGGATACATCCTTTGGCGTTTCTCCGGATGGTCATCTGGCGGCCCAGAGCCGCTCATATCGGACATTACCCTCCTATGTGGGGGCCTTTGAGGGGGCAAAGATGATGGGGGCTGTGGAAATGCTGACTGCGGATGAGAATGTGTGGGTGTCATGGAGTAAGGGGTATTGTCTCTTCCGGGTTGCATATACACATTCGGAGTAGATGTTACAACTGGAGACGCTCCCTGCAGCTGGCCCGGGGAGTGCCACGAGGTTGCTGTTTGCGGCGACTTTCCGGGGGAAGGATCATCCTTAATCGATTGTGCTGCAGACAACTGTCCTATATTCAGGCCTAGTGGCGCATGACCTTGGTTCGGTGTGACAAACCCTCCTGGGTGGGGCATCTGCGCTGAGTTGGAAAATTGAGGTACAGGCTTCTTGTACTGAGACAAGTGTTTCTCTAATGCTTTAATCATGCCCTCTTTTGTAAAAGGTTTGGGTAAAACGTCGTTCATGCCTACCAAGAGTTAGTCATTGCTGAAGTTAGTTCTCTAGTTGATGCAACTGACCATATCGGAAGTACATGTCAATATCGTCAGTCCGAATATTCGATGTCATGGCAATAATGGGAATATCATGACGTATTTCTCGTATACAAACGGTTGCTGAAACTCCGTCCAGATGGGGCATGATGATATCCATCAGTATAAGGTCGAATGCGTTGGCGGCAGTGTTCATCTTATTTACCGCCTCAAGACCATCGCGCTAGAAAGTATAAGCTTAATACATGGGGCAGCATGGCGCATCAGTGAACTCACAGCTGTATCTACTTGACACTCAAAAGCTTGTAGGAATTTAGCCCCAATCCGCGCGCAAACCTTGTCGTCCTCCACAAGTAAAATCCTAGGTTTATGGTCTCCCCATATCGAATCTTCCTTTTTCCGCCCATTCAATAATTGTTGAGGTGGTTCGACCTGTGGTATTATATCAGGAGGTAGACTGTTGGGAGGCATCATTCCGGTAGTTGGTAGGGAGTAAGGAATATTGTGGATATGTTCGCTGTTGACAGGATCGATACCGTTTGTAGCGCCTACAGGATAAACCATGTTTTCTAAGTCCAGCTTATCAACCGCATATCCAATATTTCCACTGGATGCTGCCGCCGAATGGGCAGGTAAGATGGAAGCGCCTGAATCGGTTGGGGGTGTCGAGTAATCAATGCGTGTATGATAGTCAGTGCTCATTTGTTCTAGGTCCTTACTGGGCAAATTCTCGGCCGAAAACTCTCGCAGGAGGGCAGTAGCTCGTTGTAAGGGAGTTGCAGGACGATCATCGATGGCGCCGTTCTCAGATGGTCCTCCAACCATGTTGTTGCCGTTAGGGTATCCGGCAATACGATTATTGCGCCGCTGGGACGTATCGACATCGTGCAAAAAGCCCATAACGCTGTGCATAACTCGTTCATGATTCTTAACGAATTTCTGTAAATCCACCACCTGCTGTAATAATACCACATGGCCTTGCGCTAGCTCCTGGTAACGTTCGGACAAGCCTTGTAGTTGCTGTTGGGTTGCCATCAACTGACTGTTAAGAAGGTCCATCTGCTGCTGGGCTGGGTATGAATCATCGTTACTTTGAGCTGCTTTCCTCGGGGCAGGAGCCTTTCGTCTGATGTTATCCAGCGAATCTTTTTTATTCGCTTGGAACTCCGGGTGGTTAAATTCCCAAGCCTGTATGTAAAATCAGCACTCGAATGTACGTTGGCAACTCGAAGTGCACCTACACCTGGTCCATAAGGCGACGGAATATTGTCTTCATTATTTTGTCGGACCTTGTGAAAATCGTATTTATTAAGCTGTCTAACAAAACTGGCAAAGTTGCTGTGCTTGAAATGTTTGGGTAGGATCTCCTTTGTAAACTTTTCGTTCTACAGCCAATATCAATATTCAGGAAAACTTCACATGGGACCAAGAAGCATACTTCAAGCACCACAAAGCTCTTCCCGCCTTCTCCCCATCGGACAATCGATTCGTATGTTGGATCTTCGAGCATTCTATCAAGCATTTGCAGGTTAGCGATCTGTCGCATACACACTGGCTATATTAGGGTAGACTAAGGCGGTATTTGCTCACTTATAGAGTTTGCGGACCTGAAAATGTTAGCAACGAAGGTACGGCGGCGCAACAACAGAAGGTGACTTACAAAGTCGCTGGAATTGTTGGCGGAGGACGAACCGCCCATATCTCCAGACTTGTCCATCGCGCCCTCAAGAACCTTCATTGGCGGGAGAAAAGACTATGGCCCGCCCGCCAAATTATCGCGAACAGCAACGAGCGTATCGGAAGGAGAATAATTTATATATATATAAATTCGCGATGGAACGTATGTTTCGAGGTACCTCGTAGCACAGTAACCTTTTTTAATGCACGGCCCTCTGCCAGTGTTTGTGTGGTAGGTAGGCCGAGACTCACTCACGCACACGGTCAACAGTGAGCGCGGGCGCGGGCGTGAGCGTGATAATCCCTGGGGTTGAATAAGGCGATAATAATATCCTGTGTGATGCTGATAGACGGCGACCGATGTTCCCCCTGTCTTGGTGTATTGTACAGTAATTGTGTATAGATGTGCAGGTCTGCTTGCGACCGGATTCTCGATGATCAAAGGTCTAGATTTAATGAAGAACGAAGACAGGAAAAGAGGGATGATAGGAAAGGTTAAGTTATGGCGTGAAGAAGCTGGGCTGGGGGTGACACTACCAATGCCAAATAATAAGAGAACATGGCAAAGAAGTTACTTTTGCTAACTAGGCTTGCAGGGCTTGCAGATTTGCAAGCTTTTGGTGTGAACTATTATCTCCGCTAGCACTGATTAGGATAGTCGTGGTGGTGCGAGCCGAGCGAAGAGGCAGTGTGGTTGTATCTGTAAGGTTGAGATCTTGGCTCAAGATTATAACTGATCTCCTGGGCACCTTTTTCTGACTAGTAACCCGCATCCCACGGTATTAAATATGTAATTATATGAATCCCCGGAATATAAAAAGGCAGGTGGAAAGAGAAGAGGCTACTACACTTTGCAGTCGGTGGACTACATTACAGTAAGGAGTCCTCCATAAGTTTATCCGTGGTCAAGGATAAGAGGTACAGCGCGGTCTATTTTGGCTAATAAGATTAAGACTTTTCCACGGGACATTCGTGGCACTCTACCCAGCGAGAGCCCAATGCCAGTACAGTATACACGACCTCGGTCCTGTGGACAACTCAAACCGGCCACTTTCATGTCCATGTGGAACGGTCAGAATAGTGGGAACAACAAATGATGAGTGCTAGCTAAACCGGTTTCATCCATCAAACAATCTAGCAATCTAACAACGTTCACGGGCACGGAGATATAGTGCGAAGTAGCTGGTAGCTGGTAGCTAGCTAGCAGCTAGATGAATAGTCGGCTTGCTAACTGGGCTCGCTGGGTTAATAGTACTTCCACTTGTTGGATACGAGGAGGTCCAACGAAACAGTCTGCTGCAGTCAACGAGGAAGCGCCGTATTCGAAAGGCATTCTCTGCCCAAGGCCCGGAATCGATCGCAGAACGATAGTACGACCGATCAAGTACTTTCTTTCGCCAAAGGCAGAATGAGGTCAGTCCCAGCTTCTTGTGCTCTCAGAGTCTCAGTACTCGAGCACCGGAGAAACAGTTCTGACAAGTGAGGATTTTGATAAAGCTTTCTGTTCTCTTGATATAACACGCCCGTCCTCGTTATGGTCCTAGTCAATGCTCTGTAGCCGAGCATGCATTGTGTGTTAATCAGGCAATTGATCGGCAGTTCTCACATTTTTCATCAGAACTTTGGTACTTCGTACATTCCTGGAATATACGAGATTAAAGATACATAGGTTCTTTCAGAAAATCTACAGTTTCTTCCGGAGATACTTCCATGCTTTCTTTCATTGGGTAGATTAGACCGCGGTATTGTTCTTTGCTCTCATTCCAGCTTCTAAAGTTACCGGCTCTTCGCACAGCACGCCGGAAAAAGGAAATCCCAAAGGACTGGGAACTGATGACGCAGGGTGGGAGGAAGGTCAAAGCAGCCACAGCCGAGGACGATCGCTTCACCGCACGAACGCGGCACAAGGTAAAAATTGAAAAAAGCTTTCTGATATCCCATTACGATCGTCCAATCCGAAACGGACGCGAAAGGGTTCGATTCTTTCGAGAAGCTCACGCTGCATCTGTAGTTGTGAGTTAAGTCGGGACCGGAATGGCAGCCCACATTTTCGGCATCTCCAAATTGGCTACTGTACCTTATCTCGGGATGAGTTATCCACAGCATTTTTACACATGTACGAAGTATGCAAAGTGCGGATCCCACCACCAACACCCCCTACCCGGGTATTTTCAGGCCCAGGGATAACTTCCGAGAGGTTTTTTCTCGCAGGCTCCATTCTTTAACCGCTAACCGCATGTCGGGCGCATAAGATTCACCGATCACATCCTCGCACTGGGAGATTGTGGCTTGCTGTTTGCCGGGTTTATCAACGTACAACTCGTATCCCATCATTGCTTTTGGTAGATTTTGGATCTCATACCAGTACCATTATCCAAGCTTATGCTCATAGCTAGTAGGTAGGCAACATGCGGTCTTCATCCACGTGTGCCCTCGCTGTACATTTCCCATGCCGAATATAACAAAGTTCGTCCCTATCCCATGTCTTTTCAAGGGCTCAGTGGGACGGTCAACTTTAGTTCGCTCACCCGACTCAGCCAGTTGTTGGTGCTCATTACTGATGTAGACGTATCTGCTGGCAAGTTTTATGGGCTCTGGCTACACCGTATGCAAGTGGTATGCAGGTTGCGAGCGAACCATCAATCAAATGATCGCTCCCTTGCTACCATTCCGTTTCAACCATGAAAGCGACGATCTAACCACATACGAAGTATTGCCGTGCTGCATGTTCATCCGTGCTTGGCTGATGCCATTGGATGGTACACAAATCCAAGATACCCTGAGGTGACAGGTGGAACCCCTCCTTTACAGATGTGTGTTGTGTAACGTGGTGTCTCGTACATGCCCCTGCGCTGCTGACAACCCCCACATCACAGGTTCTTGGGGGTGATAAGATAAGTATTGGTACTTGACTCAAGTGCTTGCATACATTTCACAGCCTTTCAAGTGTCTACACGAAGGTCCGACTCTGCGCACTCCTCTTGGGACACCGGCCGCTTCTCCGCCTCATTCTATCCATCTCTAGGAGGTAGCTTCAGCCATTACCTGCCCGGAGAATATGCGAGTTTTACTACACCAGAGGTTGCAAGCCATATAGTACTATGACAGACAAACTTCATGGGAATGCTTCTTTATTTAACCTCTTTTGTCGTTCATAGGACTAACATAGGAAGGCCGATCCACATTGCGCATACTGTACGAAGTAGGTGTGGTAGGAAGCGGGTATATTGTGGTTTGGAAATAGACGCCTGTCGTTCATGATTCAAACGTCTCCCCCACCTGCCAAACCACTCCAGATGAGGGGCACTGTTTGAAGTGCACCAACTGAAAGTGTGCCGGCAGCTGACACTGTAAGTAGCTAACCTTCGAATCAACTTCGACTGGGTTTCGACCAGGATCTGGCCGTGATACCCGATAGCAAACACACATCCGACACTGGCAGCTAGATCAGATGGCTTGGGCGAAGATGGGGTCGTGGCAGAGCAGGCTGCCCATTCTCTTCAACATTTGTGGCTCGTGACGTATTATATCCGTACAGAAACCCCATGACACTGTTGGGGAGCGGCCTTGAGCTTGGAGAGCGTCTTCCTTCCGTTCTCTCATGGAGGTGGACAGTTGAAGTCAAGATCTCATATCGCCTACGACTGGCGCGGTCGTCGTAGACCTCAACTCAACTGGCCTGACTGGAGTGAGCAGTCTGGGTCCTTAGCTCTGAAGATATCTGTTACTGGTGCAAATTGCGGATAGCTTCGTATATATGCTCGAAGTGATGGGACAAGAAGCGACAGGCTAAGGGTGTGGTATTCACTGCACAAGGCTGACCACACATTTACGTTTATTAATACTCATTGGATCGAAGCCTTCAACTTTTCATGGATCTTCATAACAACAACAGCATCAGAACTCCCCTTCACGTCGAGTCCTGTGACCGCGACGGTCTTGTCTCGAGATTTCATCCCCTTGATCACTTCCACATCAGACTTTGGACAATCAAAGATCTTAGCACTGTTAGAAGCCACACTGGTAATTATGATTTGTAGACATGCATACATCGCTCATCACTTTTCTCACAGCCTTATTTGCTTCTCCCTCTCGTGCTTGAGCAGAAACACAAACTTCGACCTGGGATTCGGTAACAGCTAGAATGCCCTCTCTTTGCTTGCTTGCACCAGGCTTGACATGACATTGAAGAAGTATCTTGCTGAGGGCGGACTTTCCTGATGCCGCAATATAGCGTACAGCAGAGGCCATGGAGTTTGAGAATTCAAGATTCTTCGCGCGGTACAGAAGAGACGTTGTCGCGGAAGCGGATTGGATAATGGACGGATAAGAAGCACTAGGCTTAAAGTGGAAAAGCGTTTATTTTAAGGTGTTTGGAGAGATCTCGAGGCTGTAGCTACCAATATCATTTACAACATCAAAATTCTCTAACTCATTTTCATTCTCAATACACGATTGTTGTAAAGCTGGACTTTTGTCACATACGAGAGCTGAAGGCTGTATTCACTTGTACGATTTCATCCTGTATTCTTTCGTCAAGAAATTGCGCACCTTGCGTGCCATTTTCGGACTTGCGATGGCAAACCCTCAGAATGGGGCAACTCCCACTCAATATACTATCACTGCATTGAACCGGTGGTCTGTCGCAAATAAGCAATTGCCATGTAGGGTGAATCTCTACTGTGCTACGATTGTTTGCTAATGGTTTCTAGCTGTGGACAAAATAAAGGCATTGCATGTCTATGATTTCGATAATACTTGTATGTCCTTGCCTTGCCTCTGACATCCTGCGAATCCACCAACTGACTTTATTTGTAGTATTCAACAGTCCTTTACCGAATCCGAAACTGTGGAACGGTCCAACAATTGGCTTTTTACAAACTCAAGATACATTTGCAAGTGGAGGTTGGTGGCACGATGCCCGAATCCTTGCGGCCACTGGTGAAGGGGTTGAAAAAGAGGAGCCTCGAGCATGGGAAGGTTGGTGGAACGAACGTATTGTTGATCTCATCCAGCTTAGCATGCAACAAAAAGATGCTCTCTCCATTCTGTTAACCGGCCGGTCGGAGACAGGCTTTGCTGAGTTGATAAAGAGAATGATTGCGAGTAAAGGTCTCGACGTAGACATGGTAGTCCTGAAGCCCGCGGCAGGTCCTAACAACCAGAAGTTCTCAAGTACCATGGCATTCAAGCAAGTGTTCTTGGAGACGCTGGTCGAGACATATAAAGATGCCGAGGAGATCAGAATCTACGAAGATAGGGTTAGACACGTTAAAGCTTTCAGAGATTTTTTCACGGATTACAACATGCGCCAAAACGGTGTGGGTGGCGTTCCATCACGCGGGTCTATTACTGCTGAAGTAATCCAAGTGGCAGACGGAGCCACTCTTCTTGACCCTGTTATGGAAGCCGCGGAGGTGCAACGTTTGATCAATGATCATAACGCTGCTATCGATGCAGGCCGAAAGGGGCAAAGGCTTCAGATCAAGAAGACTGTTTTCTATACTGGATATTTGATCAATAATACTGACACGCAGAGGCTGCTTACTCTAGCCCAACTTCCGTCGAACATGCCAGATACGGAGGCCAAGTTTCTGGCCAATAATGTACTCATTACCCCTCGTCCTTGTCCGGAAAGTATCTTGCAAAAGGTCGGCGGCATGGGGAGCAAAACTACTTGGGAAGTGACAGGCACGGCGGTTTTTGAGAATAAGATTTGGGCTGCACGTGTACGACCTGTCCCAGAGACAAAGAAATTTTACACCGAAAATCCTATCCCGATCGTAGTTCTCGCATTGCGAAAAGGAGCTCGACCAATTGACGCAGGTAAGATCCAGAACTGGCAACCTGTGCCACCTGAGAAGGCATTTGTTTTCGAGAGCACGGTTGGTGAAAAAGTACTTCTTCGCATCGAGGAAGAAGACCTCCAGGAGAACGAGTACGAGAGTTTGTTCCCCAATAAGTCGTTCAAGCGCAAGCACACCCAGGATGATGAGCCCAGGCAACCAAACGGCCACTTCGGTGGCCACAACCAGGGCAACAATAAAGGTGGACAACAAGGCAACTTTGGTGGCCGCGGCGGGAGAAACAATCACAGGGGAGGCGGGTCACAACGCGGCTACCGTGGCAACAACAACCGCGGAGGCAACGGCGGCGGTGGTGGCGGCGGCAGAAATAAAGGAGGCCGCGGTTATAACTACAGGTCGCTCGATGATGTTGGCGAACGAAGTACTATGGCCACACCCCCGGTATACAACCCTGCCGTTGCGTACGAAGACTTCCCGCCTCTGCAAAAGGTGTACCAAACACCGCAGCAGCTGGTGCAACAGCAGTTCCAACAGTACCAGGCGCAGTTGCAGAAGAGTAATGGAGGGAAGGGAAACGCGAATGGGGAGTTGCAGTACTTTTAGGGTTGTGATGGTTCTTGATGTTCTCTTTGCTTTCTTTGGGTGTTCCTTGATACCGGTTATTCGTCACAGTCGTCAGATATGACATGATATTGAGATGTTACTGTTATGCATGGCATGAATGGCGTTAGAGTCCGGGTCATGCTCTATGTTTGTACGTCTGTATAAAATTTTATGGAATGGAGCTAGGAGCTAGGAAATTCGAAATTCTTGGGCGGGGAAAAGAGCGGTAGGCGCAATATTGTTGTTAAGGTGGGAGGAAAACTTTATTGTATGGCTGTCCTTTCTGTTCTATATATACTTGCACAGGACCTTTAATGTATAGGGTTTTTCGGTTGAGCATTCCTCGCAACCTTTGCAAAATGATCGATCAGTAAGTGGATCGTTGTTTGTTGAGTCTCATTCATCAGTATGGATGGAATACCCTTGTTGCTTTCATAATTGAAGGTAGTGGGTAGTCATGGTCAGTTGGGTGCGAGGTGGTGTATTATTTTCTCTTTTCATATAAGTTAAAAAGTCGTTCCATGTCTTGAAGTTTGTACGTTCCCTCGAGATAACCTCTCTCCTAATGCAATGCCAAGTGGTATCATCCATCCGTATCAAACTCCTCAGGTTAATCGAAGAATCGTCTTTCTAGCAAAGTGTAGCAAAGCATACGTGAGACATGTCCCTCTCACTGGTTTGTTTTTTCACCAAACTATCCATCCACCACATCCCGCATGTGGTACTTCTTGTTAGGATTGATGACACAATTCTCCGCGTGTTCATTCCCGGTTGTAGTGGCAGGGAATCTCAACTTCAGGAACAGATTTAACGTTAGGTCGAAGTTTCTGAACGCAGCCGCTAAGTAATTCAGATGCCCGTCTCCACCAGCTTGTTCCGCCATACGGTCAATGATGTATTCGCGTAGTGGTAAGACGGGAGACATGTTGTATTTGTAAGCTAGTTCTACGTGCTTCTCGGGAATGGCTCGGTGGGCAGAAATGCGGCAGTAGGCTTCGATGGCTTGGTTGAAGAGGGCGGGCCATTTGAGCTCTGCAGCGAAGAGACATAGGAAAAAGAGGGCTGATTGGAGGGTGTTCCGTTCAGCATCGGGGCCGCTTGCCGTTTTTGAGGCCGCGGAGGCTTCTGAAGTGGAGATTGAGGGTGGTCCGATTGAAGTATTCTGATGCGGATGACTGAAGACTGGGGAGGGATTTTGGGATGATTGGCCTGAGGGGGATGGAGTACTTGCCAATGTTGACACGGAAGTTTGAGCTGCTAATGATCGACTTGAGTGCTCGAATGCGGTTGAGGAGGTTCTTTCACCAGAGGTAGAGGAAGCTACGTCCGAAAACAACCATGGACATTCTCGTGTGACTTTTGGAGTAAACTGGGCCGACGACGCGATTCCTGGTTCACACTTGATTGTTTGAGCAACATTTGATGGGCGGCAAAGCTCCGATAATTGTTTGATTGCCGGCAGTTGCTCGAGCGGTGCTGGCGGTTCGAGTGCTGCCTGACAACCCCTATCATATGGGAGTTCTCCTGGAACGTTATTTCCATTCGACGTACTCCTTGGCGGTACAGAAGAACCGGATGACGAATGATTTTGGATTTTCTTCTCCATTTCTGCAACCCCAGGAATTGTACCACGGTAAATCCATCCAACGAAGAGTGCAACGGCTGCTGGTTTTGCCTTGTCGAAGTGGACCTCGTTCTTGCTTTCTACGTTCGATTGGTTAAGAACTTCTCTGAAATATTTGGATTGAGATGTCAAGAGCTTCTTGTGGACAACGAAATGCTTGCGTTTGGGTCCGACAATGATGTCCACGACTTCTGTCCCAAGGTCCCTGTGATGATAATTTGAAGTAAGCATAAGATATATATAAAACCCTTTGAGTTTGTTCGTCCTGATTTAGGAGCCCAATTTAAGCAAACAGGAAGCTAAGCAGATGAAAGTTCCTCTGTAGTTGAATCATTGTGAAATCCTGTCATGTCAAGAGTCCGAAGACTTTGGGGTTTTGCAGGGGGCATGATGCGGTTGAACGTACTCAGCTTTTGTGAAGAAAACATTGGGTGAAGTTTCCTCCATAATGTTCATCTATATTCTCTGCTGGCCTCCGAGTTCATGAAGTTTAGATCGACTTGAGGCACATGATTGTCAAGTTTTTGCTCCGTGAATCGAGTCGGGAAGGAGGGGCTTCAGCCTTGAGAAATTAATGTTAGCCTCGCATACTTACACTTATCAGCTTATCTTAGCGTATAACCAGACGGAAATGCACTTTCGCGTCCCGACGCGTCTCCTGTCACGTCCATCTAAATTGATTTTTGACATTGAATCAATTGTAGGAAAGCCTCGGACAAAACCACAATTCTTGAAATATGCCACATTCAATTTCACCCGAGAGTTCTGCGCCTCAGTCCGAAGAACATACCATGGACGAAGTCGAACAAAATGGCGACAATGCTGCCCAAATAACCCCTGAGGAACCACATGCAGATGCTAAACCGGCCGAGCAGGCCGAGGACGATGACAACGATGTAGCTATGGCAGAGTGTGAAACGGATGCTAAGTCTGTCGCCGAAAATCCTATCAAACCCGAAGTCAAATTAGAGGATCTCTTTGCAGATTTCGAGTCGGATGACGAGTTTCCGGAGTCAAGCTCCAAAGACATAAAAGTGACCAGCTCACCCCAGGAGCCGGCCTCTCCAGTGTGAGTCCCAGAACTATCTACGGATCTGCGCGGTACTAACTGGCATTGCAGACATATTGGGCCAACGTCTAGAGCTTCAGACCCGGGAGTTATGCGATCGTTCTACCAGAGGCTTTTCCCTTGGCGCCAGTTGTTTCAGTGGCTTAATCATTCCCCTACTCCATCGACCGACTTCGGACATAGGGAATTCGCATTCACATTACAAAATGATGCGTACCTGCGATACCAGTCATTTCCTACAGCGGACCTGTAAGCTTTCTCAGAACCATTTGGTCAATTTCAACTAACGATGTAGCCTTCGCAAGGATGTCCTCCGTCTTATGCCTTCTAGATTCGAAATTGGACCTGTATATAGCACCAACCCACGAGACCGAAAGACTTTACGCAAATCTACTGCATTCAAGCCCATAGCCAAGGAATTGTGTTTCGATATTGATTTGACGGATTACGACGAGATCAGAACCTGTTGTGATAAAGCGAACATTTGTAATAAATGCTGGCAGTTCATTACAATGGCTATAAAAGTCGTCGATGTTGCTCTACGTGATGATTTCGGCTTTAAACACATCATGTGGGTGTATTCTGGAAGAAGAGGAGCGCACGCGTGGGTTTGTGATAAGAAGGCTAGGCAGATGGATGACCAGAGAAGAAGAGCTATTGCAGGATATTTGGAGCTCATTCGAGGTGGTGCTCAGACTGCGAAAAAAGTCAATGTGAAGCGACCTTTGCATCCACACGTATCGTAAGTGCTTTTCTGTGCATGGCCATTTCAGGGTTACTGACCCGCGATAGACGGAGTCTTGATATACTCAAGGGACATTTCCAGAATGACATACTCCACGATCAGGACCCCTGGGAGGATGAGGAGAAGATCGATAAGCTGCTACAGCTCCTTCCCGATAGGACATTGAATGACAGTCTACGGAAGAAATGGAGCGCTTCCCCGGGCAGATCGTCTACATCGAAGTGGGCTGACATCGACGCACTTGCGAAGACGACGAAGGGGCTCGATACAAAAGCTCTTTTGGAAGCAAAGCAAGACATTGTTCTTGAGTATACATATCCTCGCCTCGATATTGAAGTCAGCAAGAAACTCAACCATTTGCTGAAAAGTCCTTTTGTTGTGCACCCCGGCACGGGTAGGGTCTGTGTACCTATAGACACAAGACACCTGGAAGACTTTGATCCGCTAGCTGTCCCGACTGTAACAGAACTTCTGGGAGAGATTGATCAATGGACTTCAACAGAAGATGGAGGGAAGGAAGCTAAGAGTATACAAGACTGGGAGAAAACAAGTCTGAAGCCATTTGTGGACCACTTCAGATCATTTGTTGCCGCTTTAATAAGAGATGAGAAGGATATCAAGGTGAAACGGGAAAGGGATAACGCAGATGCAGATTCAATGGTATTTTAGGCTCTGGGATGAAGATGGCGTCGGAAACGGAACGGATGGATGGACAACAACGATGTATGAATGTTATGTGCCTTATATAATCTGGTGTTACGTGAGGAGGATCTTGAATTTGACTAGAGTATCCAGGGGTGTTCTAGACTATAACTTCTAAGTTGATTGGGGCCAATAGTTGCTGTCGTTCAACCTCGTCGCAATACTTATCCCAACAGTTTGGTCCCGACCATTCACCTCAGAAACCTTTTTGGGAACTATTAAAGTCGTAGAATCATTAATTGTAGATAGAAGTGCGCAGGAACCCCTCATTCGAGGCATCACGTGCCACCCTGCTGCCTTAGCCCTGTCTGTGAAGCTTGCTGTGGCACTGAATCTTTAAAGTTTCTCTCGTCTTCCTTTCAACAACCACCTCAACCCTCGAAATCCAAAAATAACAATACAAAACAATTTCCGCGACAACTTCTAGATCTCTACCCTACAGATCTCAATTACCATACCAATTTGATAACTGCGCATAAACCTGCAGCTTAAAAATTACAAGCAACCACAACTACTACATTACAGCAATCAACAGCCTTCTGCGAGATCAACCACTACCCCTCAACTCGACATCCAGTCGCACTCCCTTCCCCTCGTCGAGTCTGCCGCTGTACCTTTACCACTCCGGCCTAGCACATTCCAACCCATATTTTGATGCTACGTTAAGCGCAAACAGATCTAAGACGAATCTTAATAGACTGCGGCCAGCCAGATTCCGCGCCCACAATAATACTACACCTCATCATCTACATTTACACAGATCTCCATCCGCAAACAACAAACAGATATAGCAATGGCTGACGCGCTGGCATCTACGCTAGCGGCTACTAAACTCAAGTATTTCCGCCGTGCCATTACGCTCACCTTTGGCGGTGCTAATATGAGGCTAGTGATAATGCTACCCCAGAGAATTGGAAGGCCGGTCTGTCGATTCCGGTGAAAGATACGAGGCATCAAACAGAGGTAATATAGCTCTTTCTCTCTATCTGTGTCTTTGAAGTTTCTAAATTGGATCTCTAGGATGTTACCGCTACCAAAGGCCTCGAGTGGGAAGATTTCACCATCAATAGGGATCTGCTGATGGGCATATTTGAGGCAGGGTTCGAGAAGCCGTCACCAATTCAAGAAGAGGCCATCCCAGTAGCCCTCACAGGACGAGATATACTTGCGCGTGCGAAGAACGGTACTGGCAAAACTGCTGCCTTCGTTATTCCTGCTCTCCAAAAGATCAACCCAAAAAGCTCCAAAATCCAATGTCTCATTTTGGTACCTACGCGAGAACTGGCTCTTCAAACATCGCAAGTCTGCAAAACTCTTGGTAAACATCTTGGCATCAACGTTATGGTCACTACTGGTGGTACTACCTTGAGAGATGATATTGTACGTCTCGCAGAGCCAGTTCACATTATTGTCGGCACACCAGGTAGAATTCTCGACCTGGCTGGAAAGAATGTAGCCGACCTCAGTGAATGTCCAATGTTCATCATGGACGAAGCTGATAAACTCCTCTCGCCTGAATTCACACCTGTCATTGAACAACTACTCCAATTCCACCCCAAGGATCGTCAAGTTATGCTTTTTAGCGCAACGTTTCCCATCACTGTTAAAGACTTCTCGGACAAAAACATGGTCAACCCTTACGAAATCAATCTCATGGACGAACTTACCCTACGTGGTATCACTCAGTACTACGCTTTCGTGGAAGAAAAAGACAAAGTACACTGTCTTAACACGCTATTCTCGAAACTACAAATCAACCAATCGATCATCTTCTGCAATTCTACGAACCGTGTCGAACTCCTTGCCAAGAAAATTACCGAATTAGGCTATTCCTGCTTCTACAGTCATGCTCGAATGATTCAAGCCAACCGAAACCGTGTTTTCCATGATTTCAGAAATGGTGTTTGCCGTAACCTTGTCTGCTCTGATCTTCTCACCCGTGGTATCGATATTCAAGCTGTGAATGTCGTGATCAATTTCGATTTCCCTAAGAATGCTGAAACCTACCTACATCGTATTGGTCGATCAGGACGCTTCGGTCACTTAGGTCTCGCAATTAACCTTATCAATTGGGACGACCGTTTTAATTTGTACAACATCGAACGCGAGCTTGGCACAGAGATTCAAGCCATTCCACAAACGATTGACAAGAACCTCTACGTATACGAGACTCCGGAAAACATTCCTCGACCGGTATCTAACTTCCAAACCAATACACGTCAACCATCTGGTCGTGATCAACAACAGCAGCAGCAGCCGCAGCAACCCACACAATATTCGGGGAACCAACAAAGATCTGGTGGGCAAAACTACAACAATGGACGTCAAAATGGTTCCGGTCCACATCAAAATCAAGGACAAGGTCCTAGACAACCTCAAGGCCAACGCCAAAACTACTCTAGGGGAGGGGGTCAATATCGAGGCCGAGGAGGTGGTCAAGGACCACGTCAAAACGGCTACGACGGTGGTAGAGGAGGTCGCGGTCAAGGCCCGCCAGCACAATAGCCTGTGTATTGATCCTTTTTATGTTAAGGTTTGGAGTTTGTAAATATACCTTCTATTCTTCTTGCGATAGACTCGATTTTACGACGGACCTGGCTTCGATATTTTATTGCTTTCGACGTTGAGCGGTCTGTGGGAGCCTACTACTCGACTTGACGATTGACTCGGCTTTTCAATTTCTTTGGCTGGGCGCTGGATTATCGAGTTTGTATCATACGACTCTCCTTCTTCTTTTTGTGTTTTTCTTTGTTCCTCGAGAGGCTACTGCTTCGGGTCGTACGAAGTAGCCGCGGATAGTAAAAGTTCAGCGGGTTCGCTCGGGTATCACGACATGGCGTATGGGCGTTTGGGGAAGACACTCGCAAGGGTGTCTTCAGGCTCTAAACTGGTACTGCTGTAAAGGCATTGCTGGCATAGACGATGGGTATAGTTTACTTATGGGTAGCCGGTGACTTGGGTGCTACTGGGGATTGGTTGCTGGATGGATGGTCGGATGGTTTGATGGGTTTATGTTGACAATGGTGGGTCGGCATCACCCATAGCCGTTAGACTATCAGTGCGGGTGGACGAGAAAGGGCGTTGGTTGGATTGCTCTTGCAACGACAATGATGGTCACTTCCCGCACTCTTCGAAGCGGGAAGCACGACATCTGGGCTGACGGGGGAGAATCAACACACAAAACATAAAAAAACTTTTTGGGGAAAGAACGTAGGAGTTTGATTGCAGTTCGGATCGGGCCTCGACTCGATAACTGGTCTCATATTCAGGCAAATTTATTATTTTCTCTCCATTTCTATTATTTCATATGATCATCTGCATGTGATACGGTGATACTACGTTCAATGCAAGAGTGCTCTTAGTTCATAACACAAGCTCATAAGGCATTGCATGCGGCATAACCCCTTACATAATGTCCGTCGGTTTTGCATATGGTTGATGCCTCAACAAGCCGGAGATATTTCCACATCGAGGTCGCCGGAGAGAGGCTGAATATACCGTTGTACAGTGTATCAGCTTACACTAAAGTCGCATTTGACTTTGTTGGCGGTTCACAAACACAGCATATGCCTTCAATTCTCTTTACTGGGATTCCAAAACCACGGATACAAGGACTGCGGTTACTGGGAGCACCAAGGATATCACTCATGTCGTGGGACTCTGGATGGTGAAGGCTGCAGCTACTTAATCTTGCTGTTGAACGGCGGGCCGCATGTACATACAAAAGTATGTAAGGCGATAAGAGGAAGGGTTTGTATTTCTCGTCTGATGTTCCATGTAATCTTACATGTAGGCCGTCGTTTCCACGCCATATACGTACGGTGGTGATCGACTTCCTACAATATAATTCTTCAACGGAGGTGAACGTCCAAGATAATTCTTCCGCGCCGTCTTACATTGCCCAGGGATCGTAATAGACTTCGTGACTTATCGTCCTTCCATTCGGAATGCGAACGATATGTCAGCCGGACCGTTCCGACAATAATGAACCGAGGATGGTATTGTGGCTTGCGATGACCCATGGCCCCTCGGGGCAACTTGGCGATATACTCTCAGATTGGTCGGGGAAGAAGGAAAGTCATCGTAATAGTGATACCAAAAAGTGATGAATGAGTACTGCTGGTGATGAGAAGGGGGAGAAGTTGGCAAGCGGTGAGAAAGTCTCGACCCCTTTTTCCCCCAATTTCTTTTGCTTACTCTACCAATCTATCCTCAAGATCAAACTGATTTGTAACTATTCCTTTTCGTCCGTGGTAAGTATGATGAGCGACTTTCTTTTATTTTTCTGACCACCACTTCTTTTGCCATACATTTATTTGTATTTCTACACAAAATCTGTAGTTCTCGTCCATCTAATGAAATAATATCCACATTCTCACCGTCATTAAAGCTCTGCAGAGTTTGTGCTTAGTGAATTTTATTATCATACTATATATTCCGTTGCTGTTGTTACCAAAAGTCCTCTCTATCCCCTCGAGAATCGAGAATCTAGAATCGCGCTCTGCCTTAGTAGTTCTAGATATTCTCCACGATCCTCTCCCACATTTCTATGATGCTAGCGCCGATAGGTCTTGATCTAAGATTTAGACGGCGAATAAATTTCCTTTGATTTCGAAACTTCCACCTTCACTCAGGACTCTGGATCGGCTTTTGCTTGCTCGCTCCCCTACAATACCGCCCGTCTGGTCTGGTGTCTTGTGCACTCGAATCGAAGGCCACAAAAAGGGTACATGAGAGCCCGCCGGGAAAAAGGCTCCTCGTCGCCTCTCGGAATTAATTCATTTCACCTATAACCTCAAGGTTGCATACAATACAATACGAGTACGGTTCTGTACCACACAGTTTTGTTCACCCTTCCCGCACATTGTATCGATACTTGGAGGGCGAGACAGCACAAGACACTCAACCGCTCGACAGCTCCACCCACTGGATGATCTGAACAGGCATACGAGTTAAGAGTTAAGGGTCGAGAGTTAAGAGAGGGAAGGGTTAAAACATATCGAGTCGATTGAGCTTTCCAGCTTTCCAACCATGGCATTTATTGTAAGGGAATTATTCTTTCACACCCTCTTCTTCCGACTCCCAGCAATTTGTCGCATAGCTGCCCCACGCCTGCGCCCATGTTTCGCTTTGTGTTTGCCTTATGGCGGCGCATTTTCTACGACGGACCGGATGGGTCGCAAAGGATATTTAGCATATGGTTTTCCCTAAGCCGATCATGAGACCTCGTGCTAACGTTGTGTTCACGGTAGCTATGTCTCGCGCATTATTGCGACACTCATGGTCCTACCCCGGTCATGGTAACAGAAGCCCTTCCGGTGGGTTGCACGTCGTGTCCAGAAAAAGCTGAATCGACCACATCACGGCGTCCTAGCACGAGCAGATCTCTAAAATCGTCGGATTCTCCAAACCCTTCGCGTCCGGCATATAGAGTAGAATCGACGGTCTCGGATACAGAGCTCGGTGGAAGTAGACCTTCTTTTCATGCTTCAAGCTCAGGTACTTCGACAACATCATCTGCTGCCGAAACTCCACCTGATAGTCCACGAGTTGCTGCCCTGCAGACAGCGCAAAATGCGAACCAGTTGCGGCGTGATTCGAGTTTTAGGAAAACATACAGCGAGAAGCCAGGTCCATGCGAGAACTGTGCTCTCACGTTACCGAAGAAGGCAAGAGAAGAGTCTCCCACAAGTCCTAAAATACCGCCGGTTGGAAATGGTAAGCTCGACAACAGTGGTCCAATACTACGAACACGCAAACCATACGAACGCGTTGCGCTCCAGCAAGATGAACCCTCACCTCCCAAATCGCCCCCTTCCGATTCTGACGAGTCCGAACCTACACTGAGAACAAGTCCTCAACTACAACGACCTGCTGAACCGAATCGCACCGCCACATCCTCGAGCTATACTTCGTTCCAATCAACCATCGCTCATAACCACTTCATAGACTACACATCTACTCACGAGCCCCTCCATCCTACCTCGTTTTCCATAATTCGACAGTCATGTCTACGGACGCTATCTTGCGAAACACTACCACCTTCCTCCAATTCAACATCTAACTCTACACCTACCTCACCTTTCCTTTCTAGTTTTCCCTCGCATATCACCTCGTCTACAACCACTTCTATCGGTGGACCTATCTTCTTTGGCGACCCTCTCGCAGGCTATACCACAGCATACATATTCCGAATCCCCGATCCCACAGCCCGTGGCAGGCGGCGTGTCTACGCATTAATAGCCCTCTCTACACATAAAGAACGACTAGCCATGCGCACCTTCTCCTTCCTGGATGCCGCCTTCCGCGATCTTGCAGAATGGATCCAACGACTTGCAGACGACGAATTACAGCGTTCGGAAAGTGCTCTGCAGAGCCCTCGACCTGGTGATGAAAAA
Source organism: Rutstroemia sp. NJR-2017a BVV2 (assembly GCA_002946415.1). Taxonomy (NCBI): domain Eukaryota; kingdom Fungi; phylum Ascomycota; class Leotiomycetes; order Helotiales; family Rutstroemiaceae; genus Rutstroemia; species Rutstroemia sp. NJR-2017a BVV2. The sequence continues at coordinate 403,822 of NJPS01000045.1, forward strand.
AATAGTGGATTCCCATACGGAGGCGCTTCGAATCAGGGCACGCCGACAAGCTCATTTCTGCGTGGAGGTTCCCGTGGTGCTGATGGTCGAATGATGGGTGCGAGTTTGAAGGGAAGAGGTCTGGCTGAGCTAGTTGGCCTGCCGGATTTCTTTATGGAGCTACATGTTAGATTCGTGAGATTGCTGGCTGAGATTGAGATGAAGCTTGCTTCTTGATGTTGTGGTATGTGCTTTGCTTTTTGGTCAATATTTTCCTCGTTGGAATATGCTATTAGGCGTAATGAAGAGTGGATTCGGAGACCTGAACCCGCGGAGGTTAAGGTTATGACTCATGAACAGGTTTGGGATGGCTGGCTGGCGTTTTGTGGTGTGTATTTTGACTTGCTTGCTTGATTGCTTGGTGTTCTTGTTTTGTGTGATGTTTTATATCCATCTTGCGCATATGAGGTTGCTTCTTTCTTGATTTTCGTGCGTGCATGCATGGCTGGGCTGGGCTAGGTTTGGGAGTCCTTTCCGTATCAGTTCGAATCTGGTGTGGTGGGGTAGGGAAAAGGGGAGGGGATGAGGAATGGTGGTCGTGAATGGACGGGGCGTGCCGTGGATAGAATGAATTTGCTCAAGCGCTTCAGCGTTTGATAGATATCTTTGTAGGATCACGATTTGTTTTGATATTCTTGTTTGGAATTGTTTGAAGATACCATGTAGTGGGGAGGAGGTGGGGAGAGCAGGAGTGGGAGGGGACGGAAGTTGCAGGAGATAAGTAAGTTGGAATGCAAGCGGTGGTGGGTAATGCTTTGTTTTAAGTAGTGGTACATAGTTTGAACTGGGTGGCCTGTTGATATGTGTGGTGTGATGTGTGGAGCTGATTTGTGAAGTGACCTGTGAGGTGTAGAGTGTGGTGATAGGGTTTGCATGTGAGTGTGGAGTTGAGATTTATGGTAGAAGAGGGGAGAACAAGTGTTTATGTGACCTTTCAACTCATCTTCTTGCTTATAATGGGATTGCTGTTTGATATTTTGAGTTCAATTGCGATAGTTTGCACGTCAAGTGGATTGTTATGCAAGGTAATTCCAACGTCGAGTACATCCGGATTGGACTTCATACGTGTTTGGATGCAGTCAGCTATCACAAATCATATACTGCAATCTTTTCTCACACCTTGCGAGGTTGCTATGATGGCTTAAAAAACTGGGAAAGGAATCACTCTTTCGGACTTTCTTTATTTTATGAGAATTCATGGCATAGCTACATAGGCTGTTAGTGATCGAGTGGCTTCTGTAAAGGTGACAGCGTTATTATTGGTATCTCGTTTTATACATGAACCCAATTCCACAACCTTCTCTAAGCTGTTCTGTTGGGACACGCCCACGAATCCTACCTCGATCTCTTCTTCGTAAAAGTTATCGTATCTGCTACCCATCCCATTATTCACGCCCCCTTCTCCCTTCTTCCGACTTCTCCTACTTTCTGATATTAGCCCTCACCACCAGCTACACCCCCACCCCTGTTCCTGTTTCTCCTCATCCGATGGACACAGCCTGTGTACTCTTCATCTTGTGCTTGACCCCCCCTCTCCTCTCACTTCTTCGCTCCTTTGCCAGTAGCCAGTTGAGCCGACACGATATAAGCAGAAGAGAAAGAAGCGAGCTCGCATTGCAACTAGCAGTGTCTCCCCAGTGCATTGAGCTTGAGGGTTAAGAGACTAATGTTTCATGTGTATGCATCTGCATTCATCAGGAGGAGAGTGTGAGGCCAGATAAGAGGGGGATATGAGATGGAAGTCGGAGAATAGGAGTGCTTTGTAGGATTCATACAGCTTGATGGGTGTTGAGAGATGAGTGTTTGGGTGTTCGGTTAGGCTGGGAGATGGAGATGGGGATTGAGATGCGGGTTTGGGTTTAAAAGAGGGGAGGGGTGAGAGGGGACGAGTATGGGTGTGAGTATTTTGAGGTAGAATTGGGGTAGGCTGGGTGGAAAGTAGGTGGAGAGAAGGTTATGACGGGCCATCGTTATTCGAAGGACGAGAGTTTCCATCTAGTCTGCCCGAGGGCCCCCGTTTCTCTAGATGAGTAACGCATCCGAGAGATAATGTTACAATCCGTCAAATAATGTCACAATCTCACAGTTCATCATACACATCACACAACCAAATCGGGAGTACAATTTTGAGGTTTAAGGTATTCTGTACGCACAGAAATTTTATATTTTTTCAAGTTTTTTGGTTCCTTGTTTCTTTTCCGTGTTCGAAGAAAGCTCAACTCGACTCAGCTCAAACTCTACGCAAAATACAATCAATCTCTTCTCATTCATCCACCCCTCTCCCCTTCCCTTCTTCCTCCCCTCCATCTACTTCTTCCCCACACTCCCCCCCTTCCCACCAGCAAACCACCCCTTGATCCCATCCTTCACCTCCACAAACGTCTGCTTGATGGCCTGTCCCGGCGCGGTCTGCTCCCTCTGGCGGCGCCTGTCTTCCTCCGTGAGCGTCGGGATCTCGTATGTCTGGGTGGGTTGGCCCATGCTGTCGAAGCCGGAGGGGGTGACGCCGAGGGTGGTGTTGCTTTGAGGGCTGGTATTGGAGGACATGGTTGTGGTGTTTGGGTGTTGGGGATGAAAGGTTTTCTCTAGTTTGGAGACTAGTTTCTTGCTTTCTTTGGATGAACCGGAATTGATTGATAGTTTCTGATTTCCTCGACGGTGGTGCTTGTTCCTTCTGTGTAGGTAGAAAGTGTCGATTTTATATCTACACGTTCGGAAGGTGAAAGGCCAGAAGGAGGGATAGACCTTCTTTGTCTATTGCCTTGGGCCCCTTCTTTATTCATTCAGAATAAGTTGGTTATAACTAGTAACTAGAAAGCCGATGGATCTAAAAATAAAAGAAGATCCTGGTGAGGTGAAGAGAATGAATTGATAGTTTCTCCTTTGTTGTCTCGCTTATTTTGCCTTTTTAGTAGTGTTGCGGATGTGTGGTTCTTTGACTTGGAGATAGGTCTTTGAGGGTGTGTTTGGTGGTTGCGAGAAAGGTGGAATTGGAGGAAGGAAAGGAAAGGGAAGGGAGGGGGAGGGTATTGGGGTTGGTTGGTTGGTGTGAGTAATACTGGGGATGGATGGTGATTCACTCGGACTAGGACAAACTTCGAGTGCGCCAACTCTCCCGCGAGTGATGTTCGAGACCATTGGAAGAACTTCTACGAACAGACTTGCCTCTACACAGCTAACTTTTCACCTCAATCCATTACCATCAATTCACGCATACATATACTCAACCACCATAAATATAGCAAACAACACTCGCACAAGTATAAAACCGCGCATTCATGATATTACATTTAGATTTCCTCTGGACCCTTCACTGTATTCCCACGACCGCTATGAGTATCACAACACAATCATATATCCATATGCATTCCCAGAACCCCATCCCAAAAAACGCACAGATAACGTTATTGACGCATCTCCCAAAGCCCAACCTTCATATCTTCAATAAACATCCATCTCATAGCTGCGGGGTTGTTGGTCTCCTCTCAGATCAATAATCCGCCATCACTTATTTGCGTATTGATGATCCCACCCCCATTTCAGGTTCATAATCAACCAACGCATCTCCGGGCCAGCCAGACAAAGACCAAAAAGAAAAACGAAAAACCCTCAATCTCCCGTCATTTTTTGAAAGAAAGCAGAAGGTGCAAAAGCGCGAAACGAGAAAAACAACAAGAAATTCACAACCGCCGCCCATTAAAACAGAAATATTGGAGGTCTGAAATTAAACAAGGAGAAAGAGGTATAAAGCTTGCGACCGCACACTGCCGGAAAAATGTCATATACGCCATCAGAATCATGCCACCAGGTATATCAGAATCGCAACAACTCCCATGATCAACCGACTAGTAAAAATGGTGGATTCACCAGATTAAAAGAATGTTCGTACAGCCTGTCATCGTGCTAGTAATACGAAGCAGGGATCCCCTTCGTGAGGGTATGCATCCAAGGGTAGAATGGATGCTAGGTAATCATCGAGTTTACCACCCTTTCTTTCTTGCGAATCGCTTGTTCAGGAGAGAAAGAACCTTGGGTACGTTGAATTGAACGTATTCGAGATCCAGATCTTCTTGATTATCTTTTTGCATTTCAAGCAAATCATCAAGTTTAAGGTCAAGCTCGAGTAAACCACGATTTCGCCCTGGATAGGTTAGCATTGATAAGCAGCCATGAGGAGAAATCCAACATACCTTTGTAATGAAGAGAAATAACAAAGGTTCCTGGCAGTGGACTTGTGAAGTTGAAGTATATGTTTGCCCTCCGGTTATCAGGTACATTACTCTTCTGGATGACTCCCTGCTTCTCCAATTCTTGATGTGTGAACTTGTATGGTCCCAACACTTGGTGCTTCTGCTGCTTTCGCTTTGTGCCTTCGCTCTGGCTTCGAACGTTGTGTAAATAGCTTTTGTAGGTTTCGAGCTGACCCACAAGGTATGTATTGTGGTCTCGAATTGTCTTGAATACTTCGTCGAGCTTTTGGGTCTCCAAAATCACACCATCTTTCAGCGAACCAAGATGTTGAAGTTCTTGTTCAACTTCATCCCTCAAAAGACTGAATCCATCTGATTTATCGATGACTCCCAGCTCTTGTAGTTGGCTTAACAATTCAAGCGCCCGAATACCCTTCCGAACCATCACAGCATCATTGCGGTATTGTCCTGCAGCATCTGCCACCCTTTCTAGACGGAGTGGCCTTCTCGCTACTGCAGCGTTGCTTGGTATCGATCTCATGATTTGGACGAATGTCGACTTGGCTTCCATAAAGTAAACCTCCTCTTGTGTGATGTCGAGAGCAGCTGTCAAATCGTCGATCGCTGTTTCCCATTTACTGAAGAGCGGTAAATTGATCGCTCTGTTCTCCTTTCTTGGCAACTGCGCTGGTGCTGGTCCTAAATCTGCCAAGATTACCGCCAAGTGCGAGTTTTCATCCTTGTTAAGCTCGGCGCTGTGTTTGTCGAGAAGAGCATGTGTGGCATAAACTTCGTTCAGGGTAATCGAGAGTTCTAAATCCTTCTTGGATAATGCAACATAGTTATCCATTTCCAAACTCTCATAGAAATCCTGTACTTCGCAAAGGTCAAGCATGAATTTGTTTACTCTCTCCTTGTTGTGCTGAACAAATGGTTGAAGTTTAGCCATGTATGGCTCCTTTGCATAAGAAGGCTTGTTCGCAAGATTCTGAAGCATCTTGGCAATCAAAGTTAAAGTTCGTCGAGGGCGATCCGCAGGTGTTCCATCAATGAGCATGTACGACTTCGGGGTAACAATAGCGGGGTTAATAAATCGCAGGAAGAAGAATCCTCCTATGAGTGTGCAGACTACTTGATCATTGGCTTCAGGATATTTCCTCTTCGTCAAGCTTCGAATTTGCTTGCAAATCCACCTGATTCCATATGGTGTGTCCTCAAGCCCGTCGATAATTGTTGAAAGGAATCCGTTTGCGATCTCCATGAGCATCGTCAGCCTTGGCTCGATGATAGCCTGTACTTGTGTGTTTTCTGCCGCTTGTTCTGCGGTGACTCCTCGGGGTAACGATGCTGGTAAACTTCCTGTATCCATCTCGATCTGCTCAATCATCCTTTCATAGACCTTTAGCGGGTTAATCTCCAAATCAAGGTCCTTCAACTCGATGAGTCCGTTAATCCTGTCTGCGAGCACCGTCTTCAAGTAACTCTGTCCAGGACCTCTTCGAGTGTATGTAGTCATCATTCGTGAGACAGGGGTATTTGCACGTAGAAGGGAGGAGTATTCGGGGGTGTTATCGAATTGGTAGGTTAAGACGGACTGGAAGATCGATGTCAGCACTACACATTTGAGTTCTGACCACTACTCTTACCTGAAACATAGTTAAGAGGAGATGTTCTTCACGGCTCTCATATTGATTACCATAAATTGTGAACATGACTGTTTGAAGTAAAGAATCGATCTCGGCCATTGTGACCAAACGGCAAAGATGCGCAATATGACGAGGTTCGGACTGTAAAAGGAACAAAAGATTGCCATATTTCTGTGTCTTATCATCGTTAGGGAAGAAACCTTCCTGCAGGTCTGTTGCATCTTCGAGATGGCTAGCAACTTCGTTTTGCTGGTAGACCATTAGTGTTCTGGTTCCTTGCTCCAACAGAGTTACTCATACCTCTTCCAATGCCATCCGATTCTGGATCAGCAATGCGATCCGCGAATCTAAATATCTAACATCCTTTTCTAACACGAAATTCTTCTTTGATTGTGATGAGATTTTCGACTTAAGCTCTCGTAGAACCTTTTGTGCTACAAAGGATTATCAGCATCACTTCTTCAGCCCCATTGCGCTCGCAATTCTTACCCTTGGCAAGATCGTCCTCAATTTCCAAATCCTTCTCATTCGCAGACATCGATAGATATAAAGTCGTCATGGAATATCGCTTTGATTGCCGGGCAGATCGAGCCCCATCGTGCGAAGACATGGTGTTCTGGCGGGAGACCGGTTGGAAGGAGGATGAGGACGCTGTCGAGGCCCTGGAAGGGGTCTGAAGCATTACGCTCATATTTGTAGTATTGTTCTTGCACGCCCGATAACTGCAAGATTAATTTGAGGTTCCAATCTCACTCGTAGTACTTGGATCGAGATACTTTGTAACTCAGTGTCTCGCGAAAGAACAAAGAAATTCGCAGATCTCTTTAAGATGGTTGGTTGGTTTCGGGGGGGCCGTTTGGAATAATGATTTCGCAATTATGGTATGGTATGTACTTCAATCTCTTCGAGATCGGGGAGATCTTTGTAGGTGTGAGCAAAGGTTTGAAGAAACAGATTAGCGTGAGGAGTAACTGAATGAATGCGATGGTCCGATTGATAAAAAACGAGGCTCCTTGAAATATTTAGAAGACGGCTTGTAATTCGACCAGCGAGCCACTCGGGTTTGGAGAGCCAAATTAATTGACGAGAGTCGTGAGTAGAGAATTCTGTGCAGAATTCTTCAATGAGAACGCCGATGATTCAGATAGAAATAGGTAATGGAAGCTGCAGCCGTTGTCGCGAAATGTTCCGCATCCAGTTCGGGGTTTCTGTCAAGGAAATAAAAGAAGCGTGGATTGTGCCTGTAGGTAGTTATGTTATGTGATATGTAAGAGATAGGCGTCGGGAGTTTTTTGGCGGCAAGTTATATGAGCTTATGTATTGAAACGCTGTCGGGGAATTGAATCGCAACAGATGGAGGAGGATCTGGCTGTCGACTGTACGGTATTTTTCGTGAATCTTCGCGTTGTCCTGAAACTGCAAAGTTCGTCGATGTGCTAAGTTTATGTTGATTTTTTGGTTGTTGTAGTGTGTTCGTCCAGACGGTTCATTTGGCACCTTATCAAGAAGGAAACGGCGCGAGGGGTACGTTGGGTTAGTTAAAGGAGCGACTGCGAAGTGCGAGGGTAATAGATATTTTCTCTGGTACTGCTGCGGGAGAGGCAGAATAGAGGGGGAATAGAAAGAATAATTATTAGGTACGAACTAGATACGGGAAGGGAAGTAGATGATGTTGTAAGAAGAAGCTAGAATTTGGATGTTGAAGGTCCGATTTCTCGATTTCTGAGATTGATGAATCAAAAGCTCCCGTCTTGCGCTGCGCTCGCTCAAATCAATTGAAATTGACCCCAACCTTGTCAGTCAAGGAGGAGTATGGTTAGCAAAAGTGCGAGTGTGCGAGAAGTGAGAATTCTGTTTTTTCCCTCTTTTTCTCTTAGAATATGAAACAACATCCAAAGGGTCAGGGGTAACCACAATCTTGTGTGTGCGGCGTGTGCCTAGTTGGTGGTACAAAAGCTGGAGGACTTTGTATGGTGTGAGGGCGAGGGTGAGGATAGGTGAATGAGTGTGACTTGTGTGACTGTGACTGTCTATGGGGAAGTAACATAAAGTTCATGAAGTTCAATGTGGCTGATCTAGATCAAGGAATCCCGAGAACAAGACTTCTACCAATTGATGTGGCTGTCTAAGAACCCGAAGCGTGCTCAACATCATATCCGTCCTCTCTTCTAAAGATATCTCATATGTCGGGAATCAAGCATCTTATGAGGGCAACTTTCCAATTCCTTCCAGACATAAGACCAACCAACCCCCCTTCACTGTCTCGCCAAAGCATAAAAGGAACATCCATCTAATCTACGGTCCAGCTGTCGCGTCAGCCAGGAAGCGTTTGGGTGCTTGGAGGAATAGTCCCACAGATTAATATCGCATCAAAGGAAGATGCGATACGACTCTTGCACGTGGGATTTGTCGCCTTGTAGCCTTTTGGGACGTCTTTCTCAATCCCTTTGATGGCGCAGCATTGATATTGAAGCAGATCGGGAATGCTGCACCTAAATTAAGATCTGGAGTCTTTTCCCTGACCATTTCCACGTTTCTTTGAAACCTTCTTGAGGTATTCTTTGATATCACTTACCATTGCTGCATGAGGATATGACGACTGGAAGAGGAGTGTGTGTAGCACTGGGGTCGTATCTGTACGAAGTGCGGTATGCCGAGTGGCACAGTACCTTGTGCTGCTAATGTAAGAATATCGAATCGGAGATTTATTTTACGCTTCACATCTACGAAGTGCAGCACGCAGCAGTCGTTATTTATGCTTATTAGTTGGAGCCACAGTGGTTGGCGGTGTGCGATTAGTTGTTTCTGTGTATCTGTGTATCTGTGTATCTGTGTATCTGTGTACAAAGTAATATTGGAGAGACAGTAGTCCAAACCTTCCAACAATTAGAGAACGGCCAAGCTCGCTCGCACTCTTCCACCTGCTTCTTCTATCACCGCCACCAAAAGGATACATGCATGCGGATCACAATAATGCATCAAAATCCGTCCTAGCGACACCCAGCAGCCAGCTAACCACGGCTCTACTCTACCTTCTGGCTATCATCAATTCATCCTTAAACCTTTTTGTGGAACCTGCGCACCTATTTTGCCCTCTTGTACCTGACTAGAAAGTAGAAACTAGAAGCTCCCCCACTCTGCTTGTCAGGGGACTTTAGATGGCGAAAGTGCTTTAGCGACAAGAGGAACCGATCAAATGACGATCCATCACACCTCGCCAACTGCTTTGGGCTTGGGCTTGGTGTTGGAGTTGGAGTTGGTTCCCTTTTCGAAGCCGTGATATCTGTTCTGGTCAGTTCCTTCGGTCCATTCGGATGTTGTATCCTTTTCCATTGTTCGTGGCTGCAAGAGAAAGGGAGGACCTCTTCCCATCTTTGGTACATGAAACTTCAGCAACTTATTAATTGCAATTTATCCAAGAACACAAGATATATATGCGGTTCACCAAGATGTTTCGAGCTGCTCTACGAATACTCAAACAAGCAAACAAGCAAACGCCGCCATCATTATGCAAACCATCCATCCATCTACAGTACTTCCTGCCTCTCCACCCCTCCTCTTGCCTCCTCCACTTCAGTGCTCACACCCTGATCACAAAGAGGTACGTACGCAGGCAAAAGCTCACTCGCAATCTCTCTCGCGACCCTTTTTCCCTCTTTTCCCTCTCCTCCCTGCCAAAAACAGCATGCAACATCCGCAGCTAAGCCCAATATAATCATCAAAGCCCTCCCACGCCATCCCAATTGGAGTTTCAGATAGGCCGTGCGCTTTTCACTGATGATCATGTGTTCAGTCAGATGCGGTACCTTGCATAATTGGCTGTGTGGAGTGTCGCGTCGTACTGCCTGCCCTACGCGCAGAAGGAAAATCCAAACCGTTTTGCACATCACAACTTCGTACATCACTTCCTCAACATGCAGTAGGTCTTACGTATCGCTACCGAACCGTATCTTCGGGGTCACGCATCTACAAAGACGAGACGAGACGAGACGAGACGAGACGAGACGGTGAGCATCGACTATCTATCACGATGATATCATCGCGCGAAACGAAACCCACCCACCCCCTTCCCCTCCCCTCCTTTTCCCTGAAAGTTCTTCTCCTCTCTTTTGACTTTCCTTTTCCTCCGTCGTTGTAGTTTTGTAGATCGCCATCACTTTGCCCAGCATGTCACTGACCACCAAACCGCACCGAGCACAATATCCACATCAAAGCCGACCGGCCGCTCCTCTTCTCGCCGCTCCCAATTCAACTTCTCTAGACTCTAGCTAGGTACTACGAGGTGTCTCCGGAGTCCGTACGAAGCTCTTTCTTTCCTCCTATCCTGTGTCTTTCTATCCGTCCCGTCCATATATCCGAGACAACCCAACTTACTTCTAGAACTCTTGCACCGCACATTGGCATACATTCTGCATCAAACAAACCTTCCCGAACACAGCCATGGTACAATACCGTCTTAGCCAGCATGAATCATGTTCGCATGAATTTTCTCCACTCCAAGCTCAGTAGCAATCCAAGGGACCTCTTTCCAAGAATACGGGGTATGCATACGCATACGCATCTACAGAAATAGAACCATCCGATTGCTGCAAATTACATTCCACACTCCATCCCCATCAAAACCCCAAGTTGCACAGCAGAATCCAAAAATCCCCCTCTGCGTTACAAGTGTATTCCATTTTTGGAAACCAGAACTCTGGCTCTAGATAAACTTTACCGCCACGACCCCTCCCGTCGGGAACTCCGCTTGCTCGCTTGTACGTCCGTCCAAGCCAGTGCCGAATTTCAAAGTGGAACAGAAACACCTTTCTTGTTTCTCCGTTTGCTACTGAGCGAGGCGAGGAAAGGTAAAAAAAAAGAAAGGGTTTGATTTCTCTTGCTCTGGCTCTCTGTGTAAAGCGGGGACGGATGCTTCGCTCGGACCGTATTTGGGTTGGGGTGCTGGCTTGGCTGATGGGAAGAGGAATAGGAGAATTTTTGGGGTTTGGTTTGATCTGGGTAGAGTATAAGGTAAGATAGGGTAGGATGGGTATAGATCATACCTTTCATAAATTCATACTATCTATCTATCTATATCTAACGTTAGGAAGCACTGTGTCGGCTTTTCTTTTTTCCTTTTTTCGCTTTTCACAAAAGCATACGCCGAGGATAGACAGATAGGTAAATATAGAACCCGAGCTTTCTGTCTGTCTCACAGTATATATCCCGGGACTAAGCGACGGCAGTTGCAGTTGCAGCTGTGCACTGCTCAGGAAGTGGATTCAGTTCGCGTATTGCGTTATGTTATGATGAGGGTTTGGTTTAATTGGTGAGGCTGAGTGGTTAATCTCCTTCCTGGTGTTTGTACTTGGTGACGGATGAGGGAGAGACTTCTTCCTTGCTCTTGTCTCCTCAGATGCTTATGTGAAGGTTTTTGCGTGTGTACTGAATTGATAATGTATCCGCGGCACTGGGTGGCACTCCTCTCAGTGGTAGTTATCGCACTCTTGGTTTTGTGGTGGATTCTTTCCCGGTGAGTGAGTAAGTGAGTAAACAAGTGCTGGTTCTTCTACCGCTTTCGTGCACTGTAAGTCTTATATACCATCTCCCGCTTTCCCTCTTTCTCTTCCTCTTCCTCTTCCTCTTTCACCTCCTCCCATTCCGCTACTGCTCATTCACCCGAAGTTGGATATTCAATCAACCAACTAAACAATCCAACTTCCTTCCCCCCCCCCCTTCCCCCCACGGCAAAGTTGCATCTGGAGCATAGCATATAAATGCGTAGCCATACTTACTGACTCACCCACAGTATATTGGAAGTCAAGGGAAGTAAAGGAGATAGCAATCAATCGAATTCATACACAACATACCACGCGTTTGGCTGGTGAGATGATGCTGTGTGGATATGTTGTATATATGTATATGTATATGTTGTGTTTGTGTTTGCTTTAGTAGTAGGTTATGTGTAGACGGCTTGAGGTTTGGTGAAGGGAAGGGAAGGGAAGGGAAGGGAAGGGAGATAAAATGTATATACGGGTTGATGGTTGGATAGATGTGTTAGAGCACACACAACACAGAAAGATATAAAGAGGAGTGAGGTGGGATATGCGTGGAAAATAGGGAGACGCTATATCCGAAATGGCAAACGAAACATAAGTATAAATCAGAATTTGGAGCCCAAACACCATATACATTTCCTAAATCCAATTTCTTTTCATCGCCCCAATCCTCCATTGCCACGGAAATAACATATATGCCCTCCAGGAAACAAGCCTTCATAATCCATGCATTTATCAAATTTCCACCCCGCCCACCCCTCTTTACTCTCTCAAGAGTTCATTCATCCTTTGCTCACCTCACCAGATCTGGAACCCCTTCCGCAGGTTCTCATACTTGCTCTCCGGATACGTAACGCAGTTGGGCGATGTATCCAGGACGCCGAGCACGGAAACGACGTTGTGGATGAGGGAGTTCTCGGGCTCGGGACGGTCGGCGCTGGATTCCCACCACTGGGCTTGGGTTAGTTTTGAGGTGGATGGGGGTGAGGTGAATGAGGAAGCGGGTAGATGGAAGAAGAAGAGTTGGGAAAGAAGAATCAGGTGAGATGTAGGGAGGATGTAAAAAGAAGAGAAGAAAAAAAGACATACCATTCCACCACCAAGACCTTTCCGCTTGATATAATGGGCCTTCTTGCGTGCTATCTCAACATTATCGTATGATATGAGAATTTTCCGTGATTCGTCGTAGGCTACATATATTAGCTTCCTTTCTTCTCACTTCCCGCACACCTTTCCAAGCAAAGAAGATAAAATACTTACAATAACTAGCCAGCGCCTCCTCATCGCAAATCTCCCTCGCTCCATCCTTAGGCAATTTCTTAAAATCATGCACCCCATTTTCCCACGTCCCTTCCCCGACCCCACTATACCCCTTCCCCAAACCATTAGTCCCTTCAAACGCCCGTCCATACAACGGCATGCCCAACACAATATTATGTCCATACACTCCTTGTGACATATAATGATTCACCGCATCCTCAGTATTATACGGTGTACTCGCCGGATTACTCCTCGATGGGTAAATATTCGCCTGATGTCCCGCCAACGAGTCCCAGCTCCCCGCAAAATCATATGCCATCAGGTTCCAGAAATCGAGATACCGGTTCATGCCCGCGATATCCATATTGTTGTAGTTTTGCGGGCCGGCCGGACACGCGACGGTTAGCTCGAAGTGGTAGGGAGAGGGGAGTGTGGCGCTGTAAGCGTCCATTGCGCGGCGACATTCTTGCAGGAGGAGAACGTAGTGCTGGGCTTCGGCGGCGTTCTTGGGATATTCCCAGTCGATGTCGATGCCGTCGAAGCCGAGGTCTTTGATCAGCTGGACGGAAGATTGGGCGAATTTCGCGCGGCCAGCGGCGGTGGAGGCAGGGGCGGCGAAGTTGGAGGAGTAGGTCCAGCCGCCGATGGAGAGGAGGATTTTGAGGGAACGGTTGCGGGATTTGAGGATGTTGAGTTGTTTAAGACAGCCGTAGAGGTTGACACCGGTGTCGTTCCAGGAGTCACCTTCGAAATGGATGTCGGTGTCTGCCCATCCGTCTGTTAGGTAACTGTTGGGTGTGTTAATATTCGTAAAGGATCAAAAAACGGAAGAGAAGTTAACTGACACTTCTCCGGAATCTGGTCGGACGTTTGCAAATGCGTAAAGCACGTGTGTTAGCTTATCAGCTGGTAAATCTTGTGGGAAATGTTTTCGGCCATAGATTGCCCACTAAATGGTATTGCTGTTAGCATTTGAATTGCTTTTAGCCCAGCAACACATCCTCCTCCTATGTGTTTGAAGTCCGCCTCCAACCAAATTGAAATCACGAGATCATCGTGTACACTCGTAGAGCATCGATCGTGCAACAGCTGAACTACAGCGCTTTCCCCATCTTAGACTACCAAATAGAAAGGACGACATACATTGACAAAATATGCCACAGATCTGTAACCACCGCCGCCACCCATGATGTCGTTCTGACCCTTGTTTGACTCGAGATCAAGCTTGGGTTTGCTTTCGGTGAGAGAACCCCAGATTTCTGCTTCGTGCCAGAAATAAGAGATGAGTAGAGTAAAGATGATGCCAAATAGAGGGAGAAAGTAAAGACGATGTATCGTTATTCTAGCCACTTTGACGGATTTTAGTCTTCGTTCTTGTATTTAAGGAGTTCAAGAGGTGCTTGCAGTCGTCAGCTGTTGAGATGTGGCTGAGTGTGGATTTGTCGATTTGTCTCGGATGCAACCGCGGGGCTGAGTGCTACACCTATGACGGAGTGTGAAGCAAGGGTTTGTGAATATCTTGGAGGCGGTTTTTGTACACGTTGATGGTTTGGTTAGAAGTAAAACATTATTCAGGTACAGCGCATCTACGGTGTTAAGGCGTGCCAAGAGTTTATGTAGTTCATTGTTTCGCGTCGCACTGTAGTGAGCGCATTCACCCTCTACCCAACATTTGTTACCATGTGTTTCTTCCATGCTCCGCTGCCTCGGATCTACGACCCATCTACCCCTGACGTAGCTGGGAAAGCTCCCCCTCCGCCTCATTTTCAAAAGCACCACCGTGGAGGCTCGAGGATCTAAATACAATGATAGGAGCTGCCAATACAGGACCCCGCAATTATACCCCGCAGCCCCTCGGCGCAGTTCTGGGCATGAGATTAGTACCGCAGCAACAACCCTATCCTGTGGCAATGCCGCAATTACTGTGACAATAGATACTTTCTCACCGTTTCGGATTATCCTTTGGCTGATATAAAACCAATGACCGACCCTTTATGTCTCCGCTAGAGCAGATCTCAGGGTTCGGTAACAGCTTTCTGTAAGCCTCATCGCGGGGGTCAGTTACTCCGTAACCTGTAGGATCCCTTTGCCTCAAGAAGCTGTGTATCCTTTCTTCCCGGCTGCCAAATCCGGTCGTGGTTTCTCTCCGTCGTTGGTTGAGTTCTCTACTCATCTTAGTGTGCAAAGCGTCTCGTTGTTCAAGAAAAGTTAAAGAGTAATTTTCAACTCTAGTCGCTTGTCCAACCCCACCCAACGCAGCAAATATCACAATTATTAAGACGAATGCGGTGTTCGAGACGAATTGTGGTTCCTGGGCGCCTTTGGCATCTCGTTGGTACCATCTCTCCCAATCTTCCCAGGTCGCATTCCGACTCGGATCCCCGGGACCTCCTGGCCACCCATACTTGGTTTGATTTCCCCATGCTGCTGAAGGGTGTGATCTATCACGAGGGTCGAGTATTTCTGGTAGTCCATTCCACCCTGCTCCGTACCGATCGTAGGCCCCTCTCTTTATGGGGTCGGACAATATGTCATTTGCGGCTATGATCAATCTGTATCGTGACAACTTCGTCTCGTAAGAGAGCTCAACGCCCGCTGATTCATGGTCGTATCGATCCGGGTGGTATAATTTGACAAGTTCATAGAATCGTCGTTTAGAGTATGGTGAGCCTTTCTTCTGGTTGAAGATCTGATAGGGTGTTGGAACAGCTTTCGCAGATGTTAATTCGGGCCAGCGAAGATCTCCATGTGATTGACTTTTCCTTCCTCCATCCGATACCATAGCATAGCTTCTACATTGTTGTCGGGGGTGAGGGGAGGATTGTTGCGTTTGGCGGGTGGTGTTCCGAGGTTGGTGCAGTGACGTCGACGATAATGGAAATGCATAAAAGCATTGCAGATTAGTGCTGCATGATGAGAATAAGAGACCTGATTTCTTGAGCATATCTGAACGATAAGACCGGATCTAATGATAGATGGCTATCATTTCGAGAACAGAAGACGTTGAAGAGGGTCAACATCTAAGTTCTTCCAAAGTATGATCGAGTAACTTGATTACCGGAAGTGCTAGCCAGAGCTAGGAAGGTGAGAGCAATTGAGGCTGATTAGTCATGCATGCTCAGCACCAAGACCATGGAACTTAAATCACGTCGCCCCGACGCGTCTCTGATGAAAAAGTATAACTCCGGATTTTTTGCAGAAGTAAAGAACGAAATTGGCCTGAATCTGCTGATTTTGCTGAATTTCGCCGCTCGCAATTTCCGAAATTTCCAAGGCAGAAGCCAAGTGAACAAGCATATAGAACTGTCAACACAATACGTATGATATGATGGCAGGAGCAATTGGTCTTCCAAGGCACAAATGAGTAACAACGACGACACCCCTCACTTCCTCGGATTTCGATCTGTTTTCCGATCTATTTCTCGATTCTCTCCTCATACTATTCTGCTCTTCTCTCTCACCATCCCTTTTTTCATCGTGAACTTTTTGAAGTTTTGTCCTCCATTCATCTAGAGTACAGAATTCAACTTATTCAACTTTTGAAAGATATCGGAAAAGTTTAGTTTATCCTTTAGACTATCACCTACTTTATTGTACTTGATTATCTACTGTATGATATCCTTGATCTCGATCCCGTTCCAGTTCGTGCATCGAAGTTCTCAAAATGAAGTGGTTCCTTCCCAGAAATAAGAGAAGTCGCCGTGATGCTAGGGCCGACACATCGAGATCTGAGCTTTTAACTTCATCCTCATCGCGATCATCACCAAGAGTAGTGATAGATGAGAAGACAGGGCAGGTAGCTGTCGAGAGGATCTCGCCCATTATTGATCCTGCTCGATACAACTGGTCTGTCCAAACTCAGTAAGTTTGTGCCATCACGATAGCTCGGAAGCCTATTGCCCCAAGAGAGTCTGACAGCATGGCAGAGAACTTTTGCAAGCCGATTACGTTGATCCTGAAACCATTGATTACATCCAACGAGGAAATGCATTCGCTAACAATGTTGACTACCATGCCCAAGTCAACGAGTGCAAGAACTCAAGACAGCGAGGTCAGCAAGGTGCACGGTCCCTGCTTGATACTGCTGTCGAGACAGTTCTGAAGAATATTTCTCATGTTACCTTCGACGGGCTTGAATGCATTCCCGTACCAATTCTTAGACGCATGTGGCAGGACTTAAACAAGAGGTCAGGCATACCCCCTTCTCATTGCTCTTCTTGCCCAGCTTCACATGCAAACTAGCTGGCCTACTGATACCTCATACGCATCTCATCTGTCCTTGATAACACCTAGCTGACATCCAAGCCTTAGATCTGTCATCAATTTTCACACCTGGAAGATCTTTTCTAAACTTATTCACCATGATGATCATGCAACATTGAACCTCTTTCGATATCGTCAAGCAATTCAAACTCCGGTCCCCAGTCTTGAAGTATATACCAAGCCAGTGATCTCGGAGACCTTTGATTTCTTGACAAATTTGAGCATCACTACCGCCTTCTCTATTCCGGATTTGGTCAGACTGTCTTCGATCAAAAATCTTGGGGCGTTAGAGATCGTCAATCCTCAAGAACAGAACACCGATACTGGTGCTACACCATTCGCCGTTGGAGTCGGAGACCGAATTATTCGAGCTTGGCACGAAGCTGCCGTGAAGGACGGAGCTTTTCCGGTTTTAAGAATTCTGAAGCTCAGGAACTTCAAAGCATTGACGAGCAAGTCTCTTATTTACCTTAACAGCTTTCCTTCTCTAGCAGTATTCGATGTAGCTGGCTGTGGCTTTGCTCTCGAATCCAAGATCGATGCTCATCGCCTTGGCTGGAGAGTTACGGTGGATGGAGATATTCTTGGCTTACTTGAGGCCGCCTGCGTTGAGCGCGCGGTTCTCATGCAAGAGCCTCTTGGTCTTCCCGTAAGTCACATAGCTCTCCTCTCATACCCTTCGTAAATATTGGCTGCATGATCTGAAGGCTTTAGTTGCTCCTGTCATGAAACTCCATGTCACTAGGAGAGGATGTGCCAGTCGATGCTAACATCTTCACGCAGATCAGACCAATTCGTCGACCATGTGCTCTGCAACTGATTGACAATACCCACGTCAACATGATTCCACGAGCGGAAATCCCGAAATTTATCACGAGATCCGACCCTCCAGAACCGGCGACTTCTCACAATCCAGGCAAGCTTTACAATAGAATGTACTATGATCTTGATCAGGTGCATGCAAGACATCCAAACAAGCACATCAAGAAACATGCCTGGGAGGTACTCGACACCTTGGTTTACTCGAAGACTCGTGCCCTTGAAACTTGGGAGTTTCGGACCCTGACATCATTTTGTAAGGTTGGTGAGTTGCGCAACGATAAAGATCTTGCTAGAGCCGGAATCGATATTGGTGATCAGGCTGTGGTCGGGAGAGACCTCATTTCTTCTGTCCCGGTGGTCTCCCTTCGTCTTGGTCCCAGCCCAAAAACTCCTTCCTCTCCGTTTCTCCGTAACGAACTCCATCGTCCATTCTATGAGAGTATGCATGGCGAGTCCGTTGCTTCTTCGTTGAAGTACACTTGGAAGGACGACACCAGCAGCAAGAAACCACGTGGCCTGTGCTTCATTCGAATCAACGTTTCTCCCAAGGAAACGCAGACTACTGAGACCCGCGTTCCTGATGCTGCTGCGCCGACCCTTTCGGACGGAGATTCTGCTAGAAGCTTTAGCATGAAGCCAAGCGAAGGACCACCCGGTATGCCCAGCCATTGGCACGTAAAACGTGTCCGTTCTGCTCGAGTCATCAGAGAGAAGAAGAAGCAGAAGTTAGCCGACGTTCTCAGTTCCTTCATGTAACTCCAGAATAGTTATTCTGATCATGAGTTTTGACGCATTCTTTACTGTTCATATTTTACAGCGACTTGAGCGGCATTTAGTGGTTCACCAAGCGAGGAGTTTAAAAGGATTATACCCAACATGTTATTGACGGTCGATTGAGTTATTTGACAGTTTATGGAGTTATTCAGTTATTCAAGCAAGCATTGTTTTGATGTTCAGCATGGAGTTTATGGGTGAGATATGGGGATAATTATCGAGATGGATGCATATGATAGTGATGGTATTATCGCACTTGGAGTTGAGCTCCGAGATATTTACATGGTTACCGTTTGCTTTAATTAGGTAGACTTATGATGTTATATATTTTCTCTTCTCTGGCAGATAGACAGACAGACATTAGAATTTCATAAAATTGGTTTCAAAGAATGAGATGAGATGCACTTGAAGACTGATTATCTGGAAGAGAGTGTGCGATTTGCTCGTACTTCAGTCGACGTTGGTCTCAGACATGAAGCTACCTAATCCTTCAAAAGCATGATATTGACAATGTGGCCTCTCAAGCAGATCAGCGCCTTGATTGCGCTGCTCAACTTCAATCGCAGGCCAGCTAGTTCTACCACGTAAAACCGCATACTTTCCAACCCTGCTCTTCCTGGGTGGCACAGTGACCCTGGCTGTGTCTTCGTCGCTGAGAGAAACAATACCATGGTCTACTTCTTCCACCTTCCTCCTCGCACCCAGTTTGGATCGAGTCTCAACCACTCAGTGACGATGGCACGAGCAACCAACATATTGGGACTCTATGAAAGTAATTCCGCGAGTCCGGTTCTATCCAACGCACATACTTCCGAGTTCTTCCAAAACGTAGAATCTCTTCAAGACCCAAACCGTCAATGGTGGAAGCGTCCGATGGCTCCCAATCAAGGAAGTCATTGTGAAAAGAGAACTCTCCGCTCAACACAGTCATGTGTTGACTTTTAAAGAAGCCTCGTTCATAGGGGAATATGGGATGTAGCGATTCTGATAAAGATGAACGATTCCATAGTAGAGGTTATGAACACTGTAGGCACTAGATTCTCGGCCTATGACATTGCAATAGTTCCATCGCAAGTACCGGAAACACCCATCCGTAAAAGAAGAAAGAGTTCGAAGTCCGTCATTGATATAAGCACTGTAATTGCCTAGCAAAACAAGCGCAATTCATGAACTCGAGTATGCCATTTTCTACAGCCAGAGGTGTGGAATTGGATGACAACTCATGACATTTTAAGCCATGCGCTGCAACAACCGTAAAATTATTACATAAGACTACATACAGCACGCAGGTGATTAAAGTGGGTCACATCAACGCAAGGCTGCAGCGCCGCCAAAATCGAAGAAGGCTGATTGTGATTCTGATCGTCCCAGAAAGACTCTCACCGTTCGACAAGGAAATTGTCAACCTAAGAATTCTAGACCAACTAGAGACTTTGGTGGATAAACAGACTTTGTTTTTGCTTCACATTCGTTTTTACAACTTTTGACACATATCTAAAAGCTTTGTTAAGCTGATTTGATGAAGCTAGCTCTTTGACGGTTTAACTTACGCATATGATTTTAGGTCAGATATTCGATTGGCATTGGAAATCTTCTCCTAATTCGAGGAGGTTATATCTTCAAGAGACTCGGCACTGTCGATAAAAGAAACGAAAAAAACCTACAATGAACGGCTCTGCGAACGGGCATAGCAGCGGTGCTAATCGCGATTCGGCTGAGCAAACAAATGGGAATACTGCACTGCTATCACAAATCCACGAAGCCTTAGAACTTGTGCACTCTCCCTATTCTTCAAACGAGTCGCGTAAGCAAGCCTCGATATTTCTGGAGAACATCAAAGCGGACGACGAGGCACCCACCCATGGCTTCACCTTAGCTTCCGATAAATCTCAACAACCAATTGTGCGCCACTATGCCCTTTCCCTTCTCGAACATGCAATCAGACATAAATGGGCAGAATACTCGTCGGCGCAAGCCTCTGCCTTGCGGGGCTGGGTTCTTCAGCTTTCCCAGAATGTGGCTCAAGATGATCCCCTATATCTTAGGAACAAAACAGCACAATTGTGGGTTGAGGTTGCGAAGCGGAGCTGGGGAGGAGAGTGGAAGAATATGGACGAGCTATTAGTAAACCTATGGGAACTCCCAGGTCCCGTTGTACACAAAGAGTTTGTGCTATTTGTGTTAGAAACTCTTTCCGACGAGGTGTTTAACGGGGAAGACGCCATTACGGTCCTACGGGAAGGCGTGTTAAGTAAAGCCTGTGTTGAGATATTCACGCCCGCTGCTGTGCTATCAGAAGTATTCCCGAACCGACAACCAGGCACTGCAGTCAGATACGGAGATGAAGGTTGGTTGGTGAGGCTCGGCGAGTTGTTGGGCCAGTGCTTGAACCTGGGCGTTTCCGATGCGCAGTATCAGAGTTGTGCAGTTAAGATCTTAGCCGTCTACAAATCGGTGGTACCTTGGGCTGTGCCTAAAGCCATTTCGAGCGCGCAATGCGTGGAATCCATGTGCAAGTGTCTTGCAACTTCAAGTACGCCCGTGCAGCTGGTAAGCTTTGGTTAGTATACGTGAAATGCTCTCAGTGGACTGATCTTCTGTAGGCGGCTGTACAAGCTCTATTTGCTCTTTACTCGCGACTACACTTCTCAGACGAGGAATTCCTTGCACTTGTATGTCCAATGTATACAAGCGAAGTAGTTGACCTACTCCGGAAGTTATACGAATGGTCTATGGTGGACCCTCGCGACATTGATGATGAAAAGTACCTGTTTGCGAAAAAGTTCTCCGAGGTCTTGCGCACCCCTTGAAATTTCTTTGTTATGTGCTGACTCCTGTCCAGATGATGTCGAATCTTGGTGTGTTCATAGAATCCAAGATCTCAGCTATACCGGAGACTTGTGATTTACCTAATCTACTAAATCTTTTCCTTGCAATTGCTCAAAGCCAAAGTTTTGTCGTTTCGATACCCATTCTCTTAACATGGACCAAGTTACTACGCTCGGAGGTCATCGGAGGATCCCCCACTATGAATCCTCTGATTGCACCCTTACTCGAACTGTGTAGTTCGCGCTTGCTACGGTACGAAAGCATGCCTGAAGATTCAGATGATCCATCCCTGATCTTTCTGCTGGAAGATATTGATACATTGCCGGAGCGGCATGCATTCCTTGGGAACTATAGGCGATACTGCTCACAAGTCATAGAGCTGGTAGTTCGGCAGAAACAATCAGATGCTATGTACCACATTCTATCCCAAGTTGATAATGCTATGCAGCACCTCTATGATGGCCAACCAGCCTTTCAGGGTTCGTATCATCCTTGCGTATTTGTAACCCTATGTTGACCCTGATTTAGTGGAAAACTATTCCAAGACGTCAATGCCAATCCTACAGGTCGACAAATATTTCACTGTAATTGAAGCCGCATTGAAGGGATACATGAAATGGCGGGCGGGCCATGGCTCGAATCCTCAGCGTGATGTAAGTAGACGCAAAGGCAAAAATTCAGAGCTACTACTGACCTTCTTGTAGGAACAAGAACGTACAAGTATAGAGAATAATATAGAGGTTTGGTGTGGACGCTTACTGGATATGAGTTTTGAGGTATGAATCAGAAGCATAATCTTGGAACCGAACTTAACTGACAGCATCCAGGACCCTATAATTCGAAAGAGAGTACTTCAGCTTGCAGTTGCCTTTTCGACGACAGCCTTGGACCAGAAAGTTGGCTTCATGCTTAAAGTCCTAGAACACATTTTAATGACACAGCCTGCTGAACATACGAATGCAACTATATATTCCGATGCTGTGAAAGAGTTGCAGGCTGATGCTGCGTATGAGCTACAACGTTTGGCTACTAAAATGCCTGATCAGCTTCTGGTAAGGACATCTGTATGCCAAGGTGGATAATTATTAACATGATTTTAAGGATGTTTATGACCAGCTACAGGCGAAGGTCAGTGAGATCGTATCAAGCGGAAATCTGGACAAAAAGCGACAAACATCATATCAAACGTTCTTATTTACCATTATGTATGCTTCAATTTATCACAAATCAGTCGTATGACTTGATGCTAACTCTTTGCAGTCATCGTGCTTCCAAAATCGACCCAGATATTCGGTTGCAGAAACTGAAAGCCTTCCTCGAACCCGTCCAAAGAAGTTGGCAGAACCCAGAGATGGATGAGGCGATCTCTAGTTTTGGTGGCTTTTGCAGCCTACTTGGGTTGGACCGTGTGAGAGACTTTTTGGTTTCGAGACGAGTTCATGAAATCCAAGATTGGGGGCAGTATCAACTTGATGCAGAGGCACAATCAATCCAGAAAGATTTGGAAGATAGACTAAAGGTATGCGGATGACGAATATCTTTTGAGGGCTAGTGATTGACTAGAGATTAGGCCATACCTCTAAGAACTACCAAATCATTCTTGGGCTGCTCGACGGAGAAACTAGAGAAGAATGTTCCCGCATATGAGATTTCACGAACATTATGGCGAGATGCTCTACCAGTCATACTTCCAAATCTTCTTAAATTTCTAAGGTTAGCTATTCCGAGCTCTACTCCTGAACCGATTCTAAATATTTAGTCATGCTCATGCTTTCCACAATCCTGCAAACTGGACTGGTCTTCCTCCAGAGATGGGATCAATCGTTGGCCGCATTCTAACAGACCGCTTCTGGCAAGCTGGAATATCTACCGGAAGCAAAGATGACTTCTACGCTAGGGTGACCGGTACTAAATCTACCATGGAAGGTTTCGCATCATCTATTCGTGGGTCTATACGTACAGTGCGAGAGGCTTGCTATTCGATACTGTATTCCATGAGTCGATTGGATGTCGATTTCTATGGATTTAGCGAACTCCCTGGGCCTCTTGCTCATGCTCTATTTGCGGACGCCCACTGTTTATCATCCCATCAACTGATCGCCTTACTGAATGTAGTCAGACTTATGGTTGATGATTGTCCGGTGGAAGTGCGATCACATTTCGTGCCCCCAGTGCTGGCATCATGCTTCTCTCAAATGGACACCAAATGTAGTTCAGAATGGGAAAACTTAGCTCACAAACAAGTGGCACCAGCGGATGGAGATACATTGACGGAGGAGATGAAAGAAGAGAGCATTTTGCGACAGTTGACACACACAGCAGTTATGATGATTGCTGGATTTTTGGATCCAGCACGAATCAGTAAGTTGGGACTTTTTATATTTATTAGAAAAGCCCGCTAACACTTCACAGATGTTTTCAGTAAGCCGGCTTCTGCGAAGGAAGCTTCAACGTATAATGCGGAGCACGATGCAGGCGGTTCTTATCCTTCTCTAAGGAAGTTCTGTCTCGGGTCTTCTACTATACTTGAGCCATTACTACTCTTCCTTACTCACGCAATCCGAATGCGAGATACCCGCTGTTGTGGGGTAGTCTTAC
The DNA here is from genome assembly GCA_002946415.1 of Rutstroemia sp. NJR-2017a BVV2. Classification (NCBI taxonomy): domain Eukaryota; kingdom Fungi; phylum Ascomycota; class Leotiomycetes; order Helotiales; family Rutstroemiaceae; genus Rutstroemia; species Rutstroemia sp. NJR-2017a BVV2. Next base: position 427,780 of record NJPS01000045.1, read on the forward strand.
GAGTATTCCGATCGATCGTCCCCGAATTTGGCGCGAACCAAGACTCCCCCCTGATATCCTCCATCCGCGAATTCATCAGCACCGAAGTTCTCAAAGCCGCCATCTCCTCTCTCAACGAGCCATATTTCGTCGATCTCCACAAAGACCTCGCGCAATTAATCGCATCCATCCTGCTCTCCTATTCCCCCGTGACGTCCACCCCGCGCCAGATCCTCGCCTCGCTACCCGGCATCCAGGAGAAAAATGTCGACTCCTGCATCCAGCAACTCGCAGCGCCGGGCGCACCGCAAAGACATCAGCGTCTGCTGGTTTTGGACCTGCTCCGCGATCTCAAAGGAGTAAGCATTAGCGAGCAAGGCCGGATCTCAAAGCCGGCGGCCGCGGTTAGGAAGGAGAGGAGTAAGATGCAGCAGGAGTTTTTGAAGGCGCATCCGGAGCAGGATGGCGCGAAGAGTCTTTCGAATTTGGATGATTTGGAGGGGGTGGCAGGGTTGTTTGATGCTTAGTGGATAGGATGGAATGGATGGGAGGGGGAGGGGTAAGGAAGGGGTGTCATCTCGATCTTATTTTCTTGGATCTGCAGTCAGTTGAGACATTTTATCGGAACGGGAGAGGGGGATGAGGATGGGATGTTGACGTAAATTTACATCGTTGGAACGAACCTGTTCGTTATTTTTTTTTCAATCTGTCTCTCAGTCTGGTTTTTCTTTCCTACGGTTTGTACCTGTTTGTTATTTCTCCGATGCAAAAAAAAAGCCGTACCGGCGGGCGGGCGACGGATGTGTGTATGTACTACGCTACTGTACTGGTACTGTACAGTTGGATTTGTGTTAGGTTACTGATAGGCTTGAGTTGGGCTTGCGTTTAGGGCTAAGGTTACTTATTTAGAAAGATTGATTCCAAAATATACAAAATAAATAGAGAGTACGAAGGGAATTTGATTATTTCTGGTTTGTAGTTTTTCGCGGGTTGATGGGATACGAGGGGGATTGTTGCATCGGACATTAGGATTGAGCATACATACAGGTTTATGCTGTGATCATTTAGGTCTATCTAACTTACTCTATCTGTACCCCCAGCAAACGCACTTCTCTCTTGGATTTTCTGAGAGGGAAGGTAGGATTGGGTGGGCGTGGTCTGATTGATGATGTTTTTTGGGTATGCATATATCTCTCTGCCTGCGTGCATATATCTCACCCAATACCCACTCCCGGTGCCAGGAACCAGGCTCTAATATTTGGCGGGGGTTGGGGGGAGTTGGGGGGAGTTGGGGGCTAGAGATGAATTGTATACGTCGTCCAATCCCAGTGGTGGCGTGATATGGAAATTGTCTGTCTAGCACAGCAGAGTCGTAGTAAGGCCGGAGAAGGTTGCAATATGGATGGGCATCTGTCTAACCTGTATACCATAGCAGATGCATACCCGACAGCTCGACCCATCGAACAAACAAACAACTTAACTGCCGACATAACTTCTGGTACGATATCCATATCCCACATCCATATTCAATTTCCCTCCCTGCCTCCCTTCTTCCGCCATCTCCTCTCCACAACAAACAAGAAAACAGAGTTTCCGGTACCGTGGTCACTGGTGCTATGTATGCTGCTGCTACAACTGGGGTTTCAGGCAGGTTCGGGGAAATGGAAATGCGACCAGGGCCCGCGGAAGTGTGGTCCGGGTGGGTGTTTGGGTTAGGTACGGATTCCAGATTTTGGGGTGAGCGGGAGAGAGGTAGGTGAGGATTGGGATAGTATGTCAGGTAGAGTTATGAGGTATGGAGTATGGATAGATTATGGAGTAACGAAGAGCAAATCTGGTAATATACGTACTGTACTTACAGTGGAAACCAAAAAAGTACGGTACGCTATCTGTGCATGGATTATGGACCAAGATTCGGTGAAATCTTGTGGTTAACCAGGGGGAGGTTTTGGGGCCGGGAGGGAGAGAGAGATCAGAGCTTGTTCTTTTCTTGGGAGTTTCGAGTTCGTGTGGAGGGAGGAGAGGCTTGAGAGTAAGGGTCGTGCTTATTGACGATCTCTCTCTTTTTGGCCGTAGACGTAGATGCACATACATAAATACTAGGTGTAGGTAACACGAGGCTGGCGAGATGAAAAATCGATCGTTTTGATAGACGATCTAGGGCGTCGGCGCATGTCCGGCTAGATGTTGACGGCGGAAGGTACCGTTGGATTGGGTCCCATTTAGCCCGCAAATGGCTACTGGGTATGCCAGCTTTTGTCCGGTGGGCGTGGTCTTTTCTTTCTCTAGTTTTCAGCTAAAACGGCGGAGATGTGACTGTTCGGCTGGTTGTTGATGTGCAAGTTCAATAGTTGCGTTGCGTTGCTCAAAACTGCTGATGCTGCTGTCTTACCCAGCTTTCGGCCCTTGTAAAGCCAAATCAGAGCAACGGCAACGACAATATAATGACTCAATCAAACGCAGCTTTCATCTGGGGTATCCGACTAGCATGTCTCTTTTAGCACAACGGTAATCTAATATTCATATATCTTACTTTTGAAGCCTCGCAAGGGGAAATTGATCGTGGCATGGGATTGTGGAATGGGTCGATCATAAAGTCGATCTTAATGAATAACTGAGCTTTTGCTACCCTATGAAACGGCTCGCTTGACTTTACTCTGTACGGACATTTACCTGGTACCGTACCTGCTCTTCTGGGGGATCTTCGACGATGATGCGGCATGCCTTTTGAGCCTGCAAGAGGAGAGAATGCTGTGTCTATATCGCGCATGTTCAATGCAAGTGCAAATGCAAATGCGAATGCGAATGCCAGTGCCAGTGCCAGTGCCAAATGCACCAATTTAGTCTACGGGGTTCGGACATAGTCGGCACTTATTAGAGTAGGCCCAGAGAGGAGAGGCCCAGCTAAGTCGCACCATTTGAAGCTTCTACTAAAGTACTTCCGGAGAATCTTCCTATCGTCTTCGGTGGCTGGCCCGCCCGCCCACCCACCCAGAGCCACACATACTAATGGATTTCCCGAAGGAAAAGGTGGGAAAAGGCGGGAAATGGTCAATCTCTGCCTAGCTGAGTACTGAGCGCCGTTGCACTAGCTGCTGGAGAATCTGGATAGGGCGATGGAAGACGGGAAGGCTTACAAAACGGCACTTCCCTTTCGGAATGGCGATAACCTCACCCAAGTCACCCTCGACCGGGCAAGGGTTGGAGAAATCCTCTCATGTGGAAGAGCAACGTACTCTTCCCATTGGACTAATTGGCTGCAGCTCTGTGGCCGCGCCCCCGGTAGAAAGACGAGAGCCAGACCCAGGAGGACTTCCTGCGAGCTTGCGTATTGATCGCCCAGAGATCCAGTCCATTATCCATATCGGCCGGGCTCAGGGGTTACCCTGGACGCTGCGCATAGAGTTTGCATCAACAATTACGAAGTACTTGAACCTCGCCGACCATTTCCACTAACGTTATTTACCACTGTGCCACGGTTTTTGGGTGTGTGCTTAGCTTGCTTGCTCGCTCGTCTTTTGCACGATCTTCGAAACAAACCATCGTCGCATCACCATTCACAACCCCGTTCTTACTGGCCCAACAACGCCAAAACTCACATCTGACAAATTGCATCGCTCGTCTCGAATCGGATACTACACTACATACATACATACCTCGTACTGCGTACGGCGCACTGCTGTCTTGTTCCTCCTGTAGCAAATCAATCATTTTCGCGAACGTTGACAGGTCTCTTTTTATACGCCTGTTCCCAGTCTTCTCTCGCCCTTTGACAGCTGACCGAAGGGTAGCCAAGTTATTCCCAGGGGAACGAGGATTGCCTCTTGTATCAGCTCCTTGGACCCTAATTGTGCCTTTTACTGGCAGTTTCATATTTGAGCAGCTCTACAGTCTACAATCTGTCTAAAGTCGCATGGACTTTTTGGATGTCATCCAATTTGTTGAACAATTGAAAAGGGACTTCGATCGTTCTTTCAACTCTCACATACCCTGAATAGTTGAGATATTGGACGATCGACCTTTTGATCCTTAAGTAGAAAGGATTTGAGATTAGGACTTCTTTAAATCCGGAGTTCTTCTTTTGTAAAAGACATACACATATCAATCAAGCAGTGAGAACCATTTCAAGATGGTATATTGTGGCAAGCCGTCGCGAGGCTGCCAGATGTGCAGGACTCGAAGGATAAAGGTGTGGTCATAACTTGAGTTGACATCTTTTCATGAATCTCTGGAGAGCTGACAGTGTATCGACAGTGTGATGAAACTAAACCGACCTGTCTTCAATGCCAGAAATCAAGGCGCCAATGTCCGGGCTACAAGGACGATTTCGACCTTGTCTTCCGAAATGAAACCAAGGCCACGGAAAGAAGGGCTCGCCGGTCACTGAAGAATAAGAAAACCAGCAATGCCACTGGGTCAAGCAGTGGGACCAATGCAGAACGCAAGTTTTCGATTATCTCAACTACTGGACGTTCCGACGAGGACGATGACGCAAACTTCCCTGTTAAGATGGATCTGGTCCGGGTTGAAAATGCGTCAGATCTCTCAATCTCAGATGGCTTTATGCTACAACACGGCTTTAGCAATCCTATTGAGCAACAAGCACCGTGTTTCTTCATGACGAATTTTGTAATCATCCCGCAAAACGGGATGGCGCGGGGATCGTTCGATTGGGTATTACCATTGGTCAAGATGGAAAGTCCCAATTCGCCTTTATCACTTTCGTTCCAAGCTGTGGCCATGGCTTCCTTAGCGAACAGACCGAATTCGAGAGGAAGTACTCTGATGCATGTGGCCATCGACCACTATGCCAAGGCTTTGAAAGAGGTCAACTTAGCTCTTCAGAACCCCGCACAGCAGAAGACGGACCAGACATTAGCTGCGATTCTCCTGTTGGGATTCTTCGAGACTATCACGCAGGAGAAACAGAACATTACGGCTTGGGGGTCACATATCGACGGCGCTGTGCAATTAGTAAAGATGCGGGGCAAGAAACAGTTACGGACCAAAGTTGGTCTTGCACTTTTCCAAACTGTCAGAGGACAAATGGTAAGCCGCCCACTCTTCCATCAACCTTCTACATCCACTACCACTAACACCCCACCAGCTCGTCAACTGCATGTCCTCATCCAAACCCCCCGTCCTCGGCGTCGAATGGTGGCTCGGCGACGCCAGCAAAGACCAAAGCAGCGCCCGCGTCTCCAAGCTGAACCTCGAAGTAGCCGAGCTCCGCTGCGAACTGAACCGCGTGCTGATGGCGCAGCCGCGCACGCCCGAAACCTTCGAAATCATCAGCAAAATGATGCAGCGCGCGCTCGAGCTCGAGCAGGAATACCAGCGCTGGGAAGAAACGCAGACGAAACAGACGGTTGCGTGGGTCGACAATGTCCCCGGCGGGGATATGATGAAAGCGGATGTGTGCCCAGGGCGTGTGGATATGTATCCGGATATCTACGTCGCCGCGCAGTGGAATCTCGCGCGTACCTCGAGGATCTTTCTCGCGGCCATTGTGATTCGCTGCGCGGCGTGGATTTGCTATCCGGTGGATTATCGGACCACGCCGGAGTATGCGCAGATGTCGAGGCTGGGCCAGGAAATGATTAATGATATCATTGCTTCTATTCCGTTCAACTTTGGCTGGCATCTGGATGAAAATGGGAGGCTGAAAGCGGGTGATGTTATGGGTGGTACGGATGATGTGAATACAGTCAAAGCTCTCGGAGGCGTCTTCTCCATCTGGCCTCTCTTGTCCGTCAGCTGCGCAGACTACACTACGGACTCCCAGCGCGTGTGGGTGAAGGGGAGGTTCAAGTATATTGCTGAAGTTATGGGTTTGAATCAGGCGAAAGTCGTAGGCTGTGTACGTGTACCCCTCTCCCTCCCTTCTACCCCGTTCCACCCCTCTACCCCCTCACGAAATCAAAACTAACCCCAATCACAGCTCCAACTGCGTCTCCCATCCATGATCGTCCGCCGCGACAACATGGGCTACGCAGCCCAAAACCTCGTCAACGTCCGTCCCATCGGTCGTCATGCTATCGTGCCCACGCTGCCAACGCATATCTCGTCGTTGACTTTCCAGCAGCGCGAGGCCATGAGGAGAGAGATGTGGGAGAGGGAGAGGAAGGCGGCTTTGGATGCGGTAGGTTGCTTTTTTTTTTTTTTTTTTTTTTTTGGTTTGTTTTTGTGTTTGTGTTTGATGGGTTGGGTTTTGTGTTGTGGAGTTTTGGGAAGTTATGTCTAGTTGGAACAGGACGGGATAGTATCGCAAGGAACAACATCTTACTAACACCCCCTCTCTCCCCTCTAGGCCCAGTCCCAAGCAAAGAAAGACCAACCCGCTATCGCCCCAACCGCCACTTCTACTACAGCAGCAGCAGATAATACAGTACTGGCGACGAATGCAAATACGACTACGAATGTTACGCCGCCCCCGAAGGAAATGAGCTGGAAGATTGATGCGGCGCATGGGAAGAAGTATGCGTGGTTGGAGGGGCTGGGGTGGTGGGAGACGGGGTCGGCGTAGAGATAGAGGGGAGATAGGGGGAGGAGAGGGAAGGGAGGGGAGATGGGGAGAGGGGAAGGAGGGGAAGAGGAACGCGGGAGAAAGTCGTTTGATGGGAAATGGATGGATGGAGTTACCTGGATTGGGTTGGGTTCGGTTAGGTTGCTTGCGGGGCAGAATGTGTATGTATGTATGTATGTATGCAATCGTTTTCATGGTTTGGGATAGGCTGGATGGATGGACGGATGGTTTGGTCTGGTTTGGATTGGATTGCTTGGATCTTGGGACATGGCTGGGCTGGCTATGGGATGGACAGACGGCGTTTTAATGGCTGGATGAATGCATTTGGGTTTGGATAAGGAGGGGAAACGGATATCTATCTGGTTTTGGGGGATGATATGAAAGCAAAAAAGGAAAGTTATCATGTATTGTGTTGTGTTGAAACGTATGATGAGCAATGAGATGAGGTCTAATAACTCAGTCGTATCGTATCGCATCATATCATATCAAAAAAGACCATGAGTAAAAACAACGAAGAAAGGAGCAAATATCATTGAGCATAGCATAGATAGGATAACTGCCGTAAATATAAAATATACTGTGATCTTACGTGCGCTGACTTGCTTGCCAGTCCAGTCGATCTGAATGCCCCCTAGAAAAGAGGAAACTCAAAAGAGAAACTAAAATAACACATTTAACTGAAGTAAAAAATAAGCAATCCAAGCCCTCCCCCCGAACCTCAAAGTCCCATTATCTTGTCCTGCCCTGTCCATCTAAACATCAACCGATCAAAACGCCTTCCGCAGCTAGCTAGCCAGCTGTATATAACATGTAGCTCAGTATAGTGCACCGCACCTCCTTCCCTGGGGGTGTGCCTAGATTGCGACGAGAATGAGAGACGAATATATACCGTAGGAACTGTAACTGAAATTGGAATATTGGAATTTGATATGCGCTGAGATGGTTTATTTTCCGGTGGAGCTGCGGGTAAATCTATTAGAGATAAGGTCAGCTTTTAGGCTGGGCGCATCTTGTGATGAGGGTTAGAAGGGGGGAGGGGGAGCGCTTTTTTATCTTCCAATAATAACATCGCAGGTTGTGCGTGCCGTCGCAATCGCAGTCGCAATCGCAGAAGAACCCAACTCAACCCGCGCACCCAATCCCCAAAGCACAAAACAAACAAACTCACGGTTTCCTCTGCTCCGCCATTTGTCCCCCACTCGCATTCGCATCCTCTTTGTTCCAGCCCAATCGTGACTGATACGCAGGCCACGAACTCAGCGTCCACGCCTTGACCAGGAAGCCCTGCGTCTTGTCGACGTAGTTCTCGTTCTTCATCTCTTTGACGCCGACGCGCACGCCGTCTTTGGTGAAGACGACGTTTTTGCGCTGCATTTTGTCCGAGGCGGCGACGGAGATCTTTTGCGTCGTGAGATAGATTTGGTAGCCGATGAAAGCGAGGCCGAGGAGGAAGAGGAGGAGGATGGCGAGGGGGAGGAGCTTGCTGTGGAGAGGGGAGGGGGTTAGTTGGGGGGTGGTTGGGGGGTGCATTTTGGGGGAGAGGGAGGGGGAGGGTTGATTCTGGGGGTTTGAGGAGGGGAGAGCGGTTGTGGGTTGGGTGCGTATCGTGTGTGTGGAGGACAAAGGACGTCGACGTACCTTAACGCAGAGCGGGGTGGAGGAGGAGGGGCTTTGGATGATCCCCAGGCCATTGTTTCGCTGATTTGAGGTTGCGAATTGTGAACTTGTTTATTATCGGTAGCCCTATAGGTCTTTGGTGAATGGATTGAATCAAAGAAAAGCAGGAGAACCAACAAGGAATGTTGGAAACAGAGAAGGTGTTTGTTTAATATATATTAATAAGTACGGAAGAGCTCTGGAGAGGTGGGTTCAGGGCGGGATTAGGAACCTGGTTGGGCCCGGGCCCCTTCCAGTTGCCAGCTGCTCCTTCCGTTCCTTTTGCGCAGTCAGCGGGAGGCCTGCAATCTTACCTACGACCAGTGCTCACAAGCTCAGTTATTAAACCATTAAACCATTAAACCCGGAAATGTCCAGGAACCGCCACAGATGCAATGCACGTGAGACTGGGTGAGTAAGGGCAGTGTGGCGTTTTGCTTTGCTGCTACATTGCTAGGCGAGCAATCGATCTTTTGGTGCGGGACACTTTTTTAGGTTGAGCTTCAGGTGGTAATGGAAAGCCCGAAAAGGCCAGGATTTACTTTTGGGTGGCCGAGAGAATTAATTCCATCTTCCACACACAAAACTCCCCTACCCTACCACAAGATCAATCAATGTCAGGAATGGCAATATCATAATCTTCGAATTCTAATTCTTCCTTCATATTGTCTAGATTGGCTTGGCTTCCACTTCTTTGGTTTCTGTTTCGTTTCCATTCCTTTTTCCTCGTACTCGAGAAGGATATACATTCGCAACGTGTTCCTTGAGAAACTACGTAGACCATTTAAGCTTGCGGGACATTTAACTTAACTTGACTGAACATCTATCTCGATACTCGCTCGACCTTCCCCACAACCCACAACACCCCAAGCTCTCGAGGGCGACCACACAGCTTCTTGCGCAATTGCAATCCAGCTTGAAATCCCGAACAAGTGCTGCTAGGACACAGAACATACACTCAAGACTAGCAAAATATGGCGGCACCACAAGACGGATATCCTGGCCAGGGCTACCCCCCACCCGATCCCTATGCCCAGCAAAGCCCAGCGCAACCTGGCTTCGGCATGCCAGCGACCAGTCCTCCGCCGCAAGCAGGACAGCCCGAAACGGACGGCGGAAAGAAGAAAAAGAGGGGCTACGCTGCGCAAGCTTATGATTTTGGGCAGGGAGCGAATTCGACTCTGGGAGGACAGACACACGGGAATGCTCAATTCCAATCTTCTCAGGCACCTGCATATGGAGGATTCGCCGCTCCAGGAGACCCTAATGCCGCATACGGCGCGCCGCTTGCTGGTGCTCAAGGGGGCCAGTTCTCCCCGCAGCCGTATGGCGGCGGTGTAGGTGGCTATCAACCTCCAGATGCTGGGTATCCGGGTCCTGGTACACCTGTGACGCCTGGTATTGCGGGTATCACGCAGGGAATGGGCCAAATGGGTATGGGTGGACCGCAGCAACCGATGGCTCAACCTCAGCAGGCTCGTCCTGGTGCACCGGTTGTGTTGAACCAGCTTTATCCTACAGATCTTCTGAATCAACCTTTCAATGTGGCGGAATTAGATTTACCTCCGCCACCTATCGTATTACCTCAAAATGTAAGTTCAAGATGTGTACAAACTTCAAGAGCCAAACTGATCTGAGAAATAGTCGAGTGTTACCCCTTCTCCAGATGCGAATTGCCCATCGAAATATGTTAGATCAACCTTAAACGCTGTGCCTACGACGAACTCGCTCCTCAAAAAGTCAAAGCTTCCATTTGCGCTGGTTATTCAACCATATACTTCATTACACGATGTCGATGATCCGGTTCCAGTTGTCCAAGATCAGGTTATTTCACGTTGCAGAAGATGTCGGTCATACATCAACCCTTTCGTCTCCTTCTTAGACCATGGCCACAGATGGAGGTGCAATATGTGTAACCTCACAAACGATGTTCCACAAGCTTTCGATTGGGATGCCGCTGCACAAAAGAGCGTTGATAGATGGGAGAGACCCGAACTTAACCACGCAGTTGTGGAATTCGTCGCACCACAGGAATACATGGTTAGACCTCCTCAGCCACTCGTCTACCTTTTCCTGTTCGATGTCAGCGAGGCGTCGGTGTCGTGTGGCTTGTTGGCTACTAGTGCCAGAACTATTCTCGACAGTCTTGACAGGATACCAAATGCTGATCGAAGAACACGGGTTGGATTTATGGCGGTGGATTCGAGTTTGCATTATTTCTCTGTGCCAAAGGATTCGGAAGAGAATGGGGAAACAAACATGCTTGTCATTAGCGATCTCGATGAACCTTTCCTCCCGGTGCCTCAGGAGCTATTGGTCCCATTGTCGGAGTGTCGATTGAATGTTGAAAAGTTCCTTACGACTCTGCCTCAAATGTTCCAGATGAACCCAAATAATGGTTCATGTATGGGGTCAGCTCTGCGTGCTGGCCACAAACTTATCTCGCCCCTTGGCGGTAAGATTGTTGTGATCAGTGCTTCGTTGCCAAACATTGGATATGGCAAGTTGGAGATGCGGGAAGATAAAAAGTTACTAGGCACTTCAAAGGAAAGCAGCTTGCTTCAAACAGCCAACAGTTTCTACAAAAGTTTCGCCGTCGAATGTTCAAAGAACCAAGTTTCTATCGATATGTTCTTGTTCTCGTCACAATATCAAGATGTTGCATCTCTCAGCAACCTCCCGAGATATACTGGTGGACAAACATACTTCTATCCCGGTTGGCATGCTAGAAGGAGCGAGGACGCCATCAAGTTTGCTACAGAGTTCAGCGATTATCTCTCGGCTGAAATTGGTCTTGAAGCTGTGTTGCGTGTTCGTGCTACTACTGGTCTTCGAATGAGCACCTTCTACGGTAACTTCTTCAACCGCAGTTCAGATCTCTGTGCTTTCCCCGCCTTCCCCCGTGACCAAAGTTACGTTGTTGAAGTGGCAATCGATGAATCACTCACGAAGAACTTCGTCTGCATGCAAACGGCCGTTCTACATACTACTAGCAATGGTGAACGTCGTATCAGAGTTATGACTTTAGCATTACCTACAACTACCAATCTTGCCGATGTGTATGCTTCCGCTGATCAATGCGCAATCACTACCTTCTTCAGCCACAAGGCTGTTGAGCGAGCATTGAGCGGTGGTCTCGAACCTGCACGTGAAGCTCTTCAATCGAAGTTGATTGAACTTCTACAAACCTTCAAGAAAGAGCTCGCAGGAGGAAACATGGGTGGTGGTGGACTTCAATTCCCTGCCAACCTTCGTGGCCTCCCAGTCCTATTCCTCGGGCTCATCAAGAACGTGGGACTTCGAAAATCGGCCCAAATCCCATCAGATCTTCGTTCCGCGGCTCTCTGTCTGCTGTCGACTCTGCCGCTTCCGCTGTTAATGCAATATACCTACCCGCGTCTCTACTCTTTACACGATATGCCAGATAATGCAGGAATCCCAGACCCCGAAACTAATCAAATCGTCCTCCCACCTCCTCTCAACCTTTCCTCCGAACGCCTCGTTCCATTCGGTCTGTACCTGATTGATGACGGGCAAAATCAATTCCTCTGGGTTGGGAGAGACGCAGTCCCGCAACTGCTGGCCGACGTCTTTGATGTGACTGATCGGACGAAACTCAAGGTCGGGAAGAGCACATTGCCGGAACTGGACAACGATTTCAGCGAGCGCGTTCGTGCTGTCTTCCAGAAGGCCCGCGATTATAGATCTAGAGGCGTGGGCAGCATTGTGGTGCCGCATCTGTATGTGGTGAGGGAGGATGGTGAGCCGAGCTTGAAGTTGTGGGCGCAGACGCTGTTGGTGGAGGATAGGGCGGATCAGGGGATGAGTTTCCAGCAGTGGATGGGGACGTTGAGGGAAAAGGTTAGTTCTTAGAAGGGTGGAAGAGAGATGGCTGATGGTTGGTTGGGTGGGTGGTGACTTGTGATTGTGGATGTGGAGTTATGAAATGTATGGATGGATGGATGAATCGATGAATGGTTCGCATGGCATCAGATTAGGAGGCAAAAAAATAATGCTGACGTTCATCTTCTATTCTCTTTTTCCTTTTCTGAATCACTTATTTGCAGAGGTCGTTCAATAAAGTATTTGGCAAAAATGAGCAATCAGTTCTTGTCTAGAATTTGTCCGTTCTTCCTCTGTGCTTGCATGCATTATAGATTACTGGTAAAAGAAGGGGTGCTGTATGATGTTGTTTTTGAGGGAATAGCTTCTGCTAATTTACAAAGGACGGTAAAGGAAATCACGAAATCTAGCCTCGCAGGTCCCCTCCATCGAGGCTGTAGCAGCAGGGTCCAGTTTATGGTCCGAGCTTGTAAGGCTGTGGTGACAGAATGCAAGGCTGGTGTTTTTGTATTCACCACTTTCTGGAATTAAATCAACGACTAACTTATTCTTCTCGTTGTTGTTTCTTGTTATTTACTTACAAGTCAACTTGTGAGGAGTCCCACTATACTATGATATAATGATGATTCCTCTCTTTCCATTCTCGAGAACAAAATCTTAAACCTAATATAATCAATCCATCCTCAACCTCCTGCTCGTATACACACTAAACTCAACCAACTCTGCCTAACTCAAAAATGTCCACCACCCCAATCCCCCCCCTCCTCCTCCAAACCCTCCAAACCCAACACTTCCCCCTCCCATCCCCCTCCTTCCTCCTCCCAATCCTCTCTCCCCTAACCAACACCCCCAACCGACCTCCTACCACCACCAGCACCCACCCCACCGCAACCACCCGCCCTCCTCCCCCCCTCCCCGCCCTCATCGCTACAACTAAACACCGGCTCCTCTCAGCCAATCTCCTAACCCCAGGTCTCCTGCACCCGAGCACCCGGGCCCTACCCCCAAACGCCAGCGACCCGGGTGTGAAAGAGTGGAAATTGGACTTCGATGTACCGGTTCAGGTGGTCGACATCGTGGATGTGGGACGGAGTAGGGGGGAGGTGTTGGGGGAGGTGGAGATGGAACGGCTGGGGGAGAGGAGGAAGGGGAGGGAGGTGGTGAGGGTTGTTCCTAGTATGGATAACGAAGGAGAAGGAGGAGGGGGAGAAGGAAGGGGAAGGGGAGCAGCAGGAGGAGGAGGAGGAGGAGGAGGAAAAGGAGGCCCGTATAAGTTGCTATTGCAGGATATAGCCGGAACTACGATCTGGGGATTGGAAGTGGAGAGGATGGAGGGGAAAATAGGGTTTCCGCCGGTGTTGGGGGTGGGGGGGAAAATTATGCTCAGGAAGGGGTGTGGGGTTTGGAGGGGGGTGGTGGGATTGAGTGAGAGGGGAGGGAGGTGAGTGGTTTTCTCTTTCTTATTTTGCTTGCGGGGGAGGAGGGGCGGCGAGGCTTTGAATGAATTTGGGGGAGGAAAGGGAGGGGAATGGGGTATTTGAGTTTGGGGAGGGGGATGGAGATGATTGGGTGAGGGGCTATGTGATGGGGATGAGAAAGTTGAGCTGTATGTGGAGAGAGAGAAAGAGGGAAGAGGGAAGAGGTACAGCCGTTATAGAGAGAGACATTATGAGAGAGGAGCAAAAAGGACAACGTAGATAGAACAGCCAAAATAAAACACATATAACTAACAACATACAGCTGCGTAATCCTAGGCGGGAAAATCGAAGCGCTAGATAAGGCATGGAGGGAAGGATGGGAAGAGCGATTGAGGAAGGAAATCGAGATGGTGAAGGCGGGGGAGGGGGAGTGAGTGAATGAATGAATGTGGTTTGGCTTGGCGGGGATGGGAGAGGGAAAGAGGGGGGATGACTTTGTATGGAGAGAGAGGATGCGATGCGAGGAGGAGGGGATGTTAGGCCTGTATTGGAATTTTTATATGGATGGTGGGGTGCGTGGCTGGGGATTATGAGATAAGATGGTGCGGGGAAAGAACGATGAGAGAGGATAGTTGTGGGTTAATAGACTGGACGATTTGGTTGGTGATTGAAAGGGAGGGAGGGAAGGATGGATATAAGAGTCCGATCTGATCTGTTCTGGTCTGGTCTGATGGGAGGGAGACAGCTATACAAATATTCTCCGACTGTGAATGAGTGAGTGATTAAGTAAATCCGTGAGAGAAGTATCTTTAGAGTTCTTATTCACTCAGTTACTCAAACAACAAGCACACGAGAGAGCAGCCAGTCAGTCAGATATCAAGTCGCATCTTTACTCAGTCTTAAGAATAAGCAATGCACTGGTTCCTATGATAACGATATCGGCAAGCAGCTTGAGTGATTGATTGATTGAGAGACAAATGAGCATAGTATCTAACGATAAGTTATGTAGCTCGTTCAATAAGATATTATACACCCGGTGGAAGCTCACCGTTGCGAGGGAAGGGACTGGCCAGCTGGCTTAGGATTCAACTGGGCGTCTACTCAATGTCCTCAGATCCATGGCACAAGCACACGATACGCAATTAAAGATAGGGGAGAAAGAAGAACTATATAAGATTGGGAAAGTTATATAAGGTGGATACATACCAACAGATATGGAAGGGGAGACGAGTGTAGTGTATTAACCAACAAACTCCAGCATACTATATACCATACTTCACTGAACGATCTTGCATCCTACAAGATCTTCCTTACTACACGCTCTTCCATGCTCCAAGATTCTTTTATACTCACTTATATATAGCGCAAAATAACAACACAAGGACTCGGTAAAGAAACCCTAGTTGCTAAACGCAGACAGAAGAATCAAAACCAGCTCCTCCCCTTCCCTTCCCCTCCCCCTTTTCCCTCTCCCTCTCCCTCTCCTCCTCCTTCTCCCTGCTTCTCCTTCTCCTTCTCCTTCCTAATATCACTATCCATTGCTCCAGATACTATCTGTCCGAATGCAACCTCACGTACGATGACACTCAAGACAACGCAACTCAACTCAACCAACATTCACCCTCCAGAACGCAGGGCAGTCACAGTCACAGTCAGTTGTCAAAGTATTCAACCAAAACATGTCGAGAGCGCGTAGTCAGTTAACTACTTGCCACTTGCCACTGGACACACGCCCACTCAATCGAGCTATCGGTGAGAACAAGAACAAGAACACATAAGAAACCTCCGAGACAAAAGAAGCATGAACACGAAAGCACACGACAGCACGATAGTAGTAACAATCACACAACCCCTCACCACACGAGAAAACAAGCCCTAAAAAACTCTGCTAGCATTTAATCCGCAACATAAAATCTCCCGCTCTCCGTTCATCCGTTCATCCTTTCATTCGTGCATTCATTCATAAATATCCCCATTTCCATTTCCATTTCTCTTCTTTCCATCAAGTCAAAATAAAAACACTATAAAAAAAAGATTCATATCCTCTTTCCTTTGCCTCGCACTCATCCCATCATGCTGCCCGCCGCTCTCCTATCTCCGATCCCGATTATGAAAGAACAAAAAAAAAGTGACAAAAAATCTTTCTCTCGCTACTCCCAGCATCCCATCCCATTCCTACTCCTATTCCATCCCATCCATACGTCCCTGCTATTTCCCTGTTTTTCTCCAACTTATCCAACCCAGCCATATACGAATATGACCTTTATCACCACATGTATGATGAGCCTCACGATCCTCCATGTGTTTCTGTACATAAATAGGGGAGCCCGAGAGGAGAGAAGAAATTGCAAAGGCCTGTTCCATCTTTCTTTCCGTCTGTCTGCTTATCAACTTAAAAACCGAATCCACATCGCAATACCATGAATTATAACCTTTTTCTAGAACGGGGACCAAATCGAACACTTCCAAGATATACATTGTCCAAATATTCGAGAACGAAGATCTGTTTATCTCATAATTTCCTCATAGATAAGAGTCTTCAGTTGTTCCTTTGTTAAGTTGTCCTTGTTTTTGTCGAAGTCGAAGAATTCTTCGGGAATGGGGTCGGCGGTTGGTTCATCCTCAGGGTCGTGGTATGGTTCTAGGTAGGGGTGCTTTAGCGCTTCTTCGACTGTGATTCTCTTGACTGGGTTAAAAGCGAGAAGTTTCTCAAGGAGATCCAGTGCGAGGTCTGAAGTCTTGGGGAACATGGTCTTGAATGGCACCTTCTTCTTGAATGGCAATGATCGGATGTATTCTCTAGCACGGCGGGACTTGATCCCATAGTAATCTTCCATGGTTGGTGTACCGAGAACATCGAGAATAAGTGTCAGTTGGTGGTGATCTGTAGATAATTAGTAAGAAGAAATAGCGTGTATCCGTCAAAAAGCACTCACAATCCTTTCCTGGGAATAAAGGCTTTCCGCTCAACATTTCTGCCAAAATACAGCCTACGGACCAAACATCGATAGCCTTGGTATATTCCTTGAAAGTCAACATGATCTCAGGAGCGCGATACCATCTAGTCGCAACATATTCCGTCATGAAACCCGAGTTATCTTCCTGCGAAGCAGCAGATCTAGCCAGACCGAAATCGCAAACTTTCAAATCACAGTTGGCGTTAAGCAACAGATTCGACGGCTTCAAATCTCTGTGAAGGACGTTGGCAGAATGCATCGCTTTCAGGGCTCGGAGGGTCTGGTAGATGAAGTACTGGCAATGGTCGTCGGAAAGGTCTTGGGTACGGATCACTCGATGCATGTCGGTTTCCATGAGTTCCTAGCCTGGGTTTAGCATAATGTGCGACTGGCCTTGGTGCGATATGCATACCTGGATGAGATAGACTTCTGTGAACGTCTCATAGTTTCTTGGTTTCTGGATGTCCAGAATGGAAATGATGTTCTCGTGGTTGAAGTATCGTAGGAGCTTCATCTCACGCAGAGTTCGCAAACAGAACATGGAATGGTCGAATGGAGTGATCTTCTTGATAGCGACCTTCTGCCCGGACGGCTTGTGCAAAGCTGAGCTATACAAAAAGCCATATCAGTAACAAGTCCAACGTTCTGCTCAGATTTACCCCCCGATTTCCCAATTGCGGATACTGAATATACAGAGGGTGGGGTAAAACGTACCAGACAACACCATACGCTCCCTCTCCGACGACATCTTGAATGTCATATTGTTCACTGACATTGAAGGAGATCTTTCGAGATCCCGAAGGATTAGGCGCACGAGAAGTCATCGTGCGAGTATGATTGTGGTTGAGAAAATTTGCATAGAAGTTTCGGTTTGGAGAGGGAAATATGGGCGGGTTTTTGAGCGACTCGATACAACAACTGGAACCAGTAGGCAAATTTGGAACACGCCCGATTGATTTACCTACGAGGACTGAGTGCTAAACTCGTGTGGTGAACTGACCCTGCGGAGCACACCCCGCTTGCCGGAACCAGTATAGCGCCGAATGGGACTACAATACAATCGACCAGCGAGCAGCAACCAAAGAAAGGCCGACCAAGTATTTTGATACATTTCACAGTACTTTTAGAGATTGTGGATATAAATAATATACGAAGACATCACACGACGTAGTTTTATAAATACATCTCAAAATATGGATTTTGGAGCGAAATTTAGACGTTGGAGGTCGTAAAATGGCCTACGATTTACCCAGATAGTGCATCCCCTGGTGCCCGACGAAACAATTCTCTAAGCGCCCGGCTGGAATCCCTCCTCAAACCCTTTTCTTACACCAGCAATCAAGAAAGCTTAAGAGCAATAAGAGCGACAAGAGCGACCAAGAACCATACCACCCATACCACCCATACATCCATACGCATCTGTAAGAACCAGCTCTCCATTCCAACTCGCCGATGTGCCAGTTTCACACCAACACACCCAACCGTTCCCACTATCACCGTTCCTTGAATCGTGATTGTAGGGTTCTGTTCAAAGCGTAAGCCAATGGGATAGCTCCATTGAACTACTCTCCGTAGCACAGCAGCACAGACAGCAAGGATCTATCCATGTCTTCTCCTTCTTTCTGCGCGCGGTCATCTCGTACCTGACCATCATTCATTCCCTCTGAGTTCTGAGTCCTGACCAGTTCCAACCGACAACCTTTACTCGCGCGACTCCCAAATTCCCAGTCATGGACATACTCCAATCCTTGCGGTACATCTCGTACGAACTCCTTCTCCTTGAGGACTGAAAGCCGGCCGGAAAGACGCTTCTTTCAAACGAATGACTTCACATAACCCCGGAATAGCCATATATCTCATGCTATGCTATGCTTTCCTTGGAACCCGACTACTAGGTCCAGACCAGCTCGCTTCTCCCTGGCATGTCTGTTAGATACAAAACACCAAACGATCAAACAACAACGGGGATTCAAATAAATTAAAAAGGACCCTAAAGATCAGCATCGCCTGTCGAGTACCTAAGATTTTCCGGTTTCCTCTCCTTCATCCACAGCATTGGCTTTACAGCTTACGGCTGATAGTCTATCCGATCCGCTCATTCTCATACAGACTACAACATAATATATGTCCACTTTTACAGCAGTTTACTTACTTCTTACTCTGTCGCTGGTTCTAACCTCTGGGCATAGACCGAAACAGCTTATCATACGACATATGGTATAGAATTGCGATTCAACGTCCAGTCGATGTATCGAGGTACGCTTGATCCTACAACATCACCTCCCTACCTGCCTACACAGCAGCACAGCTACATACATAGCACTTGCAAGTTACTAGAAAACGTAAATAAAGATACATACCAAACCAGGGAAAACCCCGTCAAGTATACCGTCTAAGTACTCAACATGTACACCCACTCCCGAGCATGAAAGATCTACCCCGTGACATGTCGCAAACCCACGGGATATTCGTCATTGCCGCGGGTTAAACATTTTGGGCATGAATGTTTCCTGACTATAATCGTCGGCATTATGGTGCCTTCCTACGGAATCCGTGGTCGGTGTTCGGAGAATGGCTGAGTTTGGATTCTGATGTTTGCTGTTGTGCAATGCGACGGATGCATCGCATAAGTGCTTCCTTCATATGTGGGTCGTGAAGAGGTCGACGACTCCAGTCGAGCTGCTTCGTCATTGTTGTCCACTTACATAGTTATGCTCACTCATGTCGTCTCGCACGATATGCCGTTTTGGGCTATTGATTAGCCGAAGACCTGATTCACAAAGCAGCATCGTGAGAACTGTAATTGTGTATAATGCATGGCTCGAAAACATCGCCTCTTACCAACGCTTCATATGTACACCACGCAAATGACACAGGAACAATAATCATCCATGCCGTCATTTGTGCTATAGTTATACCATACAAACATATAACCACCTATGCAATTTCATTCACGCTCCCACAACCCCTCGTACCAAATAAGTTCCCAAGCTGCCTAACTCCCAAGCCATGCTCAACCATGCCCAATGCGAACTCCACCTCCACAGCATATTACATAACCGCGCACTTACTCTGCTGACACTGCTCCAAATAGCCATCATCCTCCTCCTTCCTCAACCTCATACTCTGTCTCACAACACCTTGCACCTTAATACTCTGCTCGCCCTCCGCATGCCACCAACGCAGCTTCTGAATAAACCCACCATCCTCATCATCCGTAGCAATAATCCATTTCCCGCCCGTAACCTCGACCGTGCAACCCTCCTTCGGGAAATGAAACTCCGGCAGGAAGATCTCTGTGGGCGTGTCCTCCTTCGTCGCCGCGGGCGCATCGAGTTTGAGCGTGAAGGTGCAGTTGCGCAGGTCGAATCCGTAGGCGGAGATCTGGCCGACGGTGTAGATGGGCGAGGGACGCACGTAGGCTTCGGCGGCGCGGTAGCCGGGAGAGTTGGTGAGTTCAGGAGGGGCATCAGTGGGAGTCGATGAGATAGAGGGGGTTTTGAGTTTGGCTTTTAAGTTACCTGGGTTGACAGTGGACTCGTCTGAGAGTTCTTTTTTGGTTGTTTCGGCTGCTGCTTCATTTTCTACTAACGAAGTTGTTGATTCGTTTTTGGGCGTGGGTGGGGTGGCGTCAAGGGGCAGTGGTAGGTCGTCGAGGGAGAAAATTGATAAGTCTTCACCGTTCCACTGATCTCCCAGTTGATGTTTGTTCTATGAAGTGTTAGTCCAGTCCGATTATGGAATGATACACACTTACCTGGCACATGTATAACCACAGTGTGTAGCCTGCCATGGCACTTCCTTCAACGGCAAAATGGTTGGCATCCATGGCCCCTGATTGACTCGAGTAGTCGCCTGTCTTGTATGCATACTTGTCATCCATATCATAAGGAATTCCAAATTCAGTCAATACACATGGGTGGTTACCCATGTAGTCTTGACCTTCCTTTCGGATAGCTGCTAATTGATCTTTGAAACAATTCCTGATTGCCGTCTCTCCAATTTTGACCGCAAAAGCAGGGGTTAAATATCGACCCCGCAAGATACCAAAGACATCCACATTCCAATAACGATTCCACTTCTTGGTCATAAGTGTAACGCCATCGTAGTAATGAGGAGCGTAAACCATCAAGGGATCGTCATCCTCGGTGCCTTTGATGGAAGGAGGAATCTCCAACACGGGTGGCTGGCAGAAAAGTATCGAATCTTTGTGATGAGCTCTGATCGCGTCTCTATGTTTTCGATAATAATCCATATAATACGTATTTGTAAATTCTTGGTAATCAAGTACTTTTCCGGTGTGTGGATTCTTTCTGAAGTAATCTTTCTTCAATAGAGTATCCGTCGCTGGATCCCACACACCGTGCTGTGCCCATATACACTCACCTAGCTTCCACCCTGGATCACGCTTATAGGAGTACCTAGATTCGTCGTAATCCGCTGGCAACCATGTGCTCTGTCCTTGCGGATCAACGAGTACCTTGCCTGACTTATAGGGTCCCATCCCGCCAAAGTCCCAAGTGTCTATTTCGCAGGCCCTTCCGGATCCAGTCAAAATAGCTTGCCATGCGGTAGGAGATGTGCCCTTCTGTAGTTTTTGCTCTGTGGGAATGGCCGACAGATCCGTCCAACCAACATGCCCTCGGTTGGGTTCATTCATACTCTCCCATCCAATCACAACCTCATTCTCAATGTCACCAGCCTCGTGTATTCGTTGCGCAAGATGGGCACAAGCATTGATAAAGTGCTCTTGTAGATAGTCCTGGATATTCTTTCCATCGATTATACATTTCGGGGCAAAGTCTCGCCCGGCAAAGAAAAATGTGAATATTGTCTGGGTTGCAAGGCGGGTATAGTTGGTAGACCAAATCATCTTTGGAAAGTTTTCGGGTTCGGGGTATGTGTTGTGTACAATGGCCGCCTCGGTGGCAGCAAAACTCTGGGGATTAAGACCGCACGCATAGACAGTCCACATCGGCGCTCCTGATCCTCCTGTGAATCTCGACCACTGATCTGTCAGTACGATGCAAGATCAATAGTTTTGGGTCATAACTTACAACATCCTGATGGGGATCCATAAACACATAGAAGCCATAACTCTTTGCTACCCTCAGGATCTCAATCGTGTGCTGAATCCACTCTTCATCATAAATGCCAGGTCCCGCAGATTCGATTGCCTCCCATGTGAAAACATATCTTATTGTGTTGTAGCCCCAGCGCTTTAGTCGTGAGAAATGAATGTGAGCTTCCTCCTTGGGAAATGGTCGCGCATGAAAGTCGACATTGTCCCCGTGGAAGAAGTCCTCTGCGACATGTGAAGGTTGATCGGGATTGCTGGGGTATTTGGCATCACCGGCTACGTTGATTCCACGTAGGGTGACCTCGCGGCCATGAGAGTCTCGAAAATGACCATTCTCGATCGTTAACCTTAGAGGTGCCATAACCAAAACTGCGATTTGAAAATAGTAGAATTTGAGGTGTGGTGGTTTCCCAGAGATCGTAGAAGCTGCAGGATATTTGTGGCGCTGGGCAATCAGGATACGATATCAGGTTCTCCTTATCAATGGCTGGTTATCAATGACGCTTGCTAGCACGCCGCACGTCTCACTCGATATAAAACACTTTTATAAACAACTCCAAATAACTTAACAAACTATTATTTATCAAAAGAAAACACTATAATTTTATGTCGAAAGGACCGCATACTCCTTCACAGGTCTATAGATGTATCAATTACTAAGGAAATTGGTGATACCCATTACTCAACGCCTTACCCCCCGTTTGATTCGATCATATGGCAGGAGAATCAAAAGCCTTCTTTAGAACACGCTTTGGACCAGTATCCTCAGGGCCTTTGGATTAGGTGTTGTGCAGTATATAAAATACTTGCGTAGGAGTACAAAGTAGAATACTTCAGATGTACGTTGCACAACAATCCCGCTTTGGCTGAATCAAGGGGTATACTGCCCAAATCACTACGGGTTTAGCCTGCTTGGAGGACTATGAAACCTGCGGATAGGACATTCTCTCATGCCAAGAATTAGGGGAGGCAGTAGATATCCCAAGAAGTACTCGACGAGGTTGCTTCAAGACACAATATCTAAACGAAGATGTCACAATGCTTTACCTGTATGTGTATCTTCGTCGACAACCGACATGACAATAGTGAATTTCAGCTGGCCCATGTGGTCAAGAATCACCCTCATGGCTCACATTGGCTCAAATTGGCTCGGATATAGCTTCACTGATAACGGTCACGTCAGGTTTGGACTACCAGGCAAAGGTTTCGTTGCATGTGCTCCTGGCCAACATACAACATACATATCCAGAATACGTACAGCACCGAGAGAAAGATCGCAACAAGCAGCATTGCTGGGCTACAGTTGGCTACAACTTCGAGTCCAGCTGGTTTTCTATGACTCGGGCAACAAGTGCAGCAAAATAGTCTGTGATATTTATATCGACCAGCTTCTGAATTCGTCGTCAGCTATACATTCAGCGAGGCGACGACTCTATGCTAGAGAAGGGTAGAGATTCAGGTCATAACCAAAAAAGAACAACACTGAGAACAAGGTCACGAGATAGAAGGGGCAAATAGGACATATAAGAATTGCCCCCATTCTCCCCACCTATCAAGAACTGCTGGAAAGCGGTTAAACCCCACTTATAGATTGCTGCACCGAGACAACGATACTATGAGAGAACCTACTTGAGGCCTGGAACAGGTTGAAGCAATAGATAATAACCAAATGAGTAGGGTGGAAATGTAGATCGGAGTGTTTGCTAGTACTCTGTAGACAGTGGATTGGTGAGGATACAAGGTGCTCCATATGGTTTGTTGATGAGCCCTGAATCTAAAGTCCCAAGTCAGGTTTGTACGTGAAATTTGGAGTTGAGCTGAATAACAGCAGTAAGACTTTGTAAAGAATACATAGTTCAGCACAAAGTCAAATCTCCACAACGCCGTAGCCCCTGTATACTCAACATATAAAAAGCTTTGTAGGTCTCTTGGGTAGAGATCAAGAAACTCATTCTTGCATCTTCTCAAGTACTCAACTTGGCTATTACCGTGATAAAAGAATACCACCAGCATGTCAGCAGATCGTCGCTGGGACAAACGTCGCTTCCAACTCGAGGAATCGACAACTCTGAACGGTGGTGCTCGCACAGTCTTCATTGAGCACATGACGCCTGGCACGACAGTACCGCCGCATTTCCACACCCGATTCTCGGAGACGTTCGACTTAATCAAAGGGTCTATTACAATCTACAGCAGCGATGAACCTGACCTCACCGTTTTGGAGGCATCAGCTCAAGAGCTCGAAGTTGGCAAGAAGGTTACCGTTGCACCCAAGAAGTATCATCAATACAAAGTCGGTAGCAAGGAGGCTGTGCTACGGGTTATCGTGACGCCAGGAGACGCAGAATTTGAACAGCTGTTAAAAATCATCAATGGCTTTGACGAGGACGAGGCTTTGAAGAAGATGGGCGACAGTGTTGTGCTCATGGCGGTCATTATGGGATTGAGCGATGCACATCTTATTGGTCCGGCGAAGGATATGTTGGCAGGCGTCATCAAGGAAAAGGAAGATGAAATTAATGCTTTACGAGAGGAGCTTCTCGCCAAGTATGATACTGAAGAAGCCCTACAGGACTTACTGGTCGAGCAGCCGTCTGTATAAATAGTCAACGGCTTTCGGGAATGGACAAGCGGGATAGACGCTTTAAGGTCGGTACTTAGTGTGCTATAGTATGACGCTAAACTCATACTTAAGGTTAACGCTAGAAAGATAATCCGAACCGATGGAACCCCACGAAGCAAGGCTACCTTCGTCTTCTAAAGTGTGCGTGTAATGATGCAAGTAAATAGAAATGCAAACACTCGTTGAAAGAATTTTTCATTAGCAGGGCCAATTCCCATTCTCTTCCTTGGATAGCTATGCCGCATTCTCCAAATAACTACAAGTCATGTCAGGAACTAAGGCAGCGTTGAAAGCTATAAATGCTGCCATACAATCTCAGGATTACGAGGAAGCTGCTCAACAAGCCAGGGCACTGTTGAAGGCAGATCCTAAAAGCTACCAGGGGTAAGTACGGCCTGTTCTTTTTCTGCGAAACTTTACTTTCTCTGCTCCTTGGCTCACTATTTTTCTCAGGAATATATTCTTGGGTTTCGCCTTCAGCAAGCAATCGAAATATGCCGAAGCAGAAGCGGCTTACGAAGCTGCAACGAAGATCAAGGAGGGAGAGACTCAAGCATGGCAAGGTCTGATTCAAGTGTATGAGAAACAAGGCGGCAACAAACTCAGTCATTATCAAACCGCAGCCTTGCGCCTGGCTCAGATATACCAAGCCCAGGACGACAAATATAAATGTCAGGACGTCATTGACAAGTTTCAAGCATTTGCCAAAAACCAGGGGACGCGATTGCAACATAGGAAGTCTCTAGAGATTGTGTTGCCTGAAAGTCCGATTTATGATTATCTCGAAGGCCGCGTTCCTCATCCATCTCACACCTACCAAATCATAGCCCAAATCACCGAATTCGACGAAAAGGAGCGGATAAATAAGGAAATCGGAGAACGAAGAACACGCCTAGGTGCAAAAATTGGCCAAGTCACCACCGAGGTCAAACGAGAAGTTCTGAAAGATAGTGATCTGGAGAACATTTACGCACAAATCATAAACTGGAGCAATGATGATGAAATTCGTCGTCAATATGAAGAGAAGCTTATCCAAAGATGCTTAGACGTTCTGATTATTCTGCCGCCTGGCGAGCAGAAGAAAGAGAAACATGCCAAAGTCTTGAAGCTTGCAACGGATATGGTCATAATAAAGCATCCATTTAAACTGGCGTGGGACATTGCTATCGAATGGAAAGACCCGGAAAATGTTCAAGATCTTGATGTAAACATTCTCCGAGAATACACAGCATTTTTTCCTACCAGTGGCCTTGGTCAGGTTCTGCGAGGTTACATGTCTAGCGAAATCTCTCCATTCCCCCCTCCACCGCCTCCCGCCACGCCAGCTACACCTACTGCGAATGTAGATGAGAGCGAAGATGATGACGATGATGGAGGGGGAGTTGCATTAGACAGCCCTGTACTTGCAGAAGATCGTCTATGGCTTATGACCGAGGGCATGGCAGATGCACCGACTTCCATTCTAGCTCATCGGTTAATGGGGGAGTATTATCAATTTCTTGAGGAGCACGAAAGTGTTGTCGACCTCATGCGAAATGCGAAACGACTTGCTTCGGAGGAATCAAACAAACTCAGTCAGAGTTTCAAGAACGCCTCTCGGGTCTTCACTACCCTGTTAGGAACTGCTCTCGTATTTTACCAATCACCACGAAACCACCCAGAAGCAAAAGCCCTGTTTGATGGACTCCTTCAGGATGATGCAAGTTCTACTCCAGCGCTGATAGGCATTGGCCTAATTTATGAGGAAGAAGATGATTATCCAGCTGCGGTTGACTTTTTGGGTCGTGCCTTGAAACGTGACCCGACCAATGTTCGCGTCAAAGCTGAAGCTGCTTGGGTGAAGGCGCTGAACGGTGATTATTCACTTGGACGTCAAGAGCTCGAAGAGTGTTTACCCGATATGGAAGCCAAGGATCTAAAATCACGAGACTTATTAGCACAGACACAATACCGCATAGGTATTTGTCTTTGGAATATAGATTCATCCAAAGCAGCACGTAAAGATAGGAACGGGGCCTATTCGTACTTCTTAGCAGCGCTGAAGAGTAACCTTAACTTTGCCCCAGCATATACTATGCTTGGTATATTCTACGCAGACTACTTAAAAGATAAGAAGAGATCTCGGAAGTGTTTTCAAAAGGCTTTCGAATTGTCATCTGCAGAAGTAGAAGCTGCCGAACGGCTTGCAAGAATATTCGCAGGTCAGGGTGAGTGGGAGTTGGTGGAAGTTGTCGCTCAAAGAGTTGTTGAGTCTGGAAAAGTTAGACCAGCTCCAGGTTCTAAGAAAAAGGGTATCAGCTGGCCTTTCGCCGCACTCGGTGTTGCCGAACTAAACAAACAGGACTACGCAAAGAGTATTGTCTCTTTTCAATCCGCATTGCGTATTGCTCCCACAGATTACCATTCTTGGGTTGGTCTCGGTGAGAGTTATCATAATTCAGGACGTTATATTGCGGCAACAAAAGCCTTCCAGCATGCAGAAAAATACGAGCACGAAATCGAGCAACGCCAGGATGGAGAAACTTGGTTCGCAAAGCATATGCTTGCTAACGTCAAACGCGAGCTGGGCGATTTCGATGAAGCTATAGATGGTTACAAGGCCGTGCTCAAGGACCGCCCATCAGAGTTTGGTGTCTCCATTGCTTTAGTTCAGACATTGGTGGATAGTGCCTGGGATGGTGTTGAGAAAGGCTTATTTGGACAAGCTGCTCAGCGTGCTACAGAGACCATTGAGATAGCCAGCCAAATCGCAGAAAGTAGAACCGATGCTTTCAACCTCTGGCGTGCCGTGGGGGATGCTTGTGTTGTCTACTCTTGGGTACGAAGTCGTCTCGCAGACTTTCCGGCTGCACAGATCGAAAAGCTCCTTACGACAGATGCCAAAGACGCCTACAATATATTTGCCGACGTTGATGGTGTTTCCGGCGATGTTGTCTTTGCCAAAGGATTATATCCTGCAGATGAGCAAGATGGAGTATACCTGACACGGTGCTTGCATGCTTCCATCTTAGCTCACAAACGAGCAATTCATGCTTCGTCTCATGATACACACGCTCAAGCTGTCGCCTATTATAATCTAGGTTGGATAGAGCATCGCACCCATGTTTGCCTTGCTACTGGGTTGAAGAAGAGATCTACGCGCTACCTGAAGGCTGCAGTACGATGCTTCAAAAGAGCAATAGAGTTGGAGGCTGGTAATTCAGAATTCTGGAATGCCCTTGGCATTGTCACTAGTGAATTGAATCCAAAGGTAGCACAGCATTCTTTTGTTCGCAGTCTCTACTTGAACGAGAGAAGTGCTCAAGCATGGACAAATCTCGGAACACTTTACCTCCTACGGAATGACATTGAACTTGCCAACGAGGCTTTTACACGTGCTCAGTCAACCGATCCGGATTATGCACATGCCTGGATTGGTCAGGGTCTACTTGCACTCATGATGGATGACGCGAGAGAAGCCAATTTACTATTCACACACGCCATGGAAATATCCGAGTCCTCATCCCTGGTTACCAAAAGACAATACTCACAATCCACATTTGACCGAGTTTTGGCATCCAAAGACATCACCAATATATCGGACTTGGTACAGCCATTATTTGCGCTTGGTCAAATACAATCCATGGCTCCTGATGATATCGTTTCTAAGCATCTCTCGACACTTCTACAAGAGCGTGTGAATGATATTTCAGTGGCCGTCAAAATCTTGTCATCGATTTGTGGGACAGCTGAAGCAGATTATGAAGTTACCGAATCACCAGTGTCTCTATCACGATTCGCTCTAGCCAAAGCAGATTTGGCTCGATCACAACTTGCGAACCAAGAATACGAGCAAGCAATAGAAAGCGGAGACACAGCCTTGCAACTTTGCGACGAAGACAGCGGCAACGAACTCTCCACGGAAGCTCGCCAAAAGTGTAGATTATCTGCTCATCTTACCGTAGGACTCGCACACTACTACACGCAAAACCTCGACGCAGCTCTAGAATATTTCGAGCCCGCACTCACAGAATCGAACGGCAATCCCGATGCGGTATGCCTCCTCGCCCAAGTTCTCTGGGCTCACGGCGATGAGTCTTCTAAATCTAAAGCCCGTGATCATCTCTTCGACTGCGTGGAGTCTCATCCAGACCACGTTCCATCTGTTCTCCTCCTTGGCACCATCGCCCTCCTCGATAATGACGCCGCTAGTCTCGACGCGGTAACCTCAGAGCTACATACCCTCCGCACCAGCAAGTCCGTCAGCGCAGCCGACCAAGCGAGAATCGGAGAAGTTCTCCGCGCTATCGCTGCGTTCTCGGAAGATGAGCCAGAAGGAAAAGTCCTCGCGGAGGTGCAGACGGATGTTTTCCTGCATCCGGCTTACACTCATGGCTGGGCTAGGCTGGCGAAGATCTCGGGTGATGGGAATGCTGCCGAAATGTCGGTTTTGACGGCGAGGAAGTCGGTCCCGCCACATGGGAAATTGGCCGCGCAGGATTTGGCAGAGGCACTGGCTGGAACAGGGAAGGTGGCGGATGCGCAGAGAGGGATTATGGTTGCGCCGTGGAAGAGGGATGGGTGGGCGAGCTTAGGGGAGGCGATTGCGGGTTAAGTGGTGTGAATTTGAGAACGAGAATATGAGATATGTGTGCACGTCAGCACGTGAAATGATGTGTATTTAAAATTATGAACTTCGTTGTGAAGAAAATGAAAATAGAGATTCTTCATTCATACCGCCAGGGAAATCATGTATGGAGTGGATGCACCATTCGAGTAGATTCTACAGCACGTTAGTATCGCACCATCAATCTGTCCATTCAGCTACCTAGTTAAGGTCTGTCAACGCATAAACAAGCTATTTTTAGCTCTATTTACTTCAATAAAAGGCTTGATGGCGATGAATACCAGACAACGAAATACAAGAACTCTCCGCAATAGCTCTTCCTTCCATCAATTTACCTCTTGGTAATCCTCCCTCTCCACTACACCCTCGGCTCCCCTCAATACAGCCTCCTCCGCGCCACCGACCATCTCTCCCAAACCACCTACCACAAGTCCTGTGGGCACTACACGAGCCATCTCGCACGCCACGCACTGCACTCCGTCGATACGCCAGGAATAGAAGGATTTCATGGATAATGAGAGCTGATATACAATCGATTGAAACAATTTCCTCTCCCAATTCAGCCACATTACCGATTAAACTTATGCCTAATCCGATTCTCGTCTACATACGTAGCTTTTAAGCAGGATTTCCATGGAATGACAACGACAATGTTCGATGTCTTGAGAGTTCGAGGAGAGTCTCTATTGTGAAGCAACTATATAAACTAGCTCATCACTCTAGAAGGAACAGTCGCTAAATTTACTTGATTCGCGCTCAAGGCTTGCTGCTCACCTCCTAACGCTTAATCTGCGTTCGTGGAAGTCGATATAGCAACCCTGGGTTCGAAGTATATGTTGTTAACCCAGCTAGCCCCCCATGGCTTAAATATAGTTCTGATAGACGGACAGACAGACTTCTTTTCGATAGGTAGTAGGTAGAGAACGAAGCAGAACGATGAAACTCTGTCTGTACTTCTTCTCCCTCCTCCCTGTTTTTCTCTTCAATAAAAGTAGAAAGATACGTGGATATACTCCAATTCAAGGTCGATTTCCCCTCTTCTTCTAGGAAGGAAATCGCACTTACACTTGTAAGAACTGGTATACAGACGACAGACAGGTAGACAGAGAGGAGGAAAGAGAGACAGTGAGATCACTCAACTAACCCCGCCCAACCGCAACCGCCACCTCCTTTTCCAAACCGAAGTTCCCTCCAATCCTCACAAGTACGTGCCCGCGTGCCCGCCCCCTTTTATACCCCCCTCCTCAAGGCAGAAACGAAAACCTCAACGTTTTCATAACAACCTAGTTCGTCAATACAAACCACCCCTCCATCCTCCTTTCCCTCCCTTCCCCCCGCCCTAATAATCAATCTTCCATTCCTTTTCTTAATCTCAAAATTTTCGCATCTAGCTGTCGATCACCAGAATATAATATAATATGTAAACAAAAACATAAACATAAAACCCCCCCTTTTTATGCTTACCCTACCCAACCCAACCTTTCCCTGCCTACACTACTTACAAGTCCAAGTCCAAGCTCCCTCCCTTTCCACTTCCTTTCCACGAAACTATTTCCCTAAACAAACAGAAAGAAAAAAAAAAAAGAAAAAAAAACCTTTTGTGCCAAAAGAACAGAGCAGTTAGTTGGGTAGGTAGGTAGTGCTAGTGGTGGGTCGGATGGGAAATTTGGTCCGAGTCCGAGTCCTTGTCTTTCCAGGGGAGTAAGAAATTTTTGCTGAACCGAACCGCTCGCATGGGGACGGGATTGGGACGGTAGGGTTGCGATGAAAGTGTGTGTGTAATTTCGGCAATGGAGATCCGGATAGCGTGGATAGGGTAGGGAGAAACATTTGTATATTATTTTTCCTTGAGGGGGGGTTTTGAAAAAAAGAGGATGCTATGGTAAGGATAGAGCGCGTGGGAAGAGGGATGGATGGGTGTTTGGATGGATGGAGATGGAGATGGAGATTAGATGGATGGGTACGAAGTGGGATTTTAGAGTTTGATATTGGGAGCACGGGGAGCGAGGAGAGCATGGAGGAAGGGAGATGGATGGATGGGTATGTAGATAGAGTAGATAGAAATATTCCGATTCGATAGACTAGGTAGGTAGGGAAGGGGTCATAAGGAGGGAGGGGTTTGTTTACTTGTACTTTTGACTTTGAGGGCAGAGAGAGGACGTTATTTGATAGATAGATTAAGTGCCTACGACGTGGTGGACGGTGAAGTACCTACCAGCCTGCCTGCTTTGCTGTACGGACACTAACTACAATATAAAAGCAGAAGCGCCCATTTTGTTGAGCACACCCAAGTACAAGTCACACCGATTCTTCTCTTCTTCTCTCCGCCCTTCTCTTCTCTCCGTCCTTTCGCCGCCGCCAAATTTTATCCAGGAGGCTGAAATGCCAGCAAGTACGGTACTCTGTAAGGAACTACCGAAACAACGGTGTGAGCCTCACTTCACCTCACCTTGTGCAGTACCGCCAACTCAGGCTCCATATCCGGTACATAACAATTTATGCTTTTATACAGTACGGTGTTACCCGGCCCTATATATCGTATCCGGACCCAGAGCGGGAAGAGCGGAGCTCCAGGAACCGGGGAACGGAACCTGTGAATAAGATCTCATGGAATTTCCTTACCACGCACATACACGTGGAAGAGCACGCGACTTACTGATGGATTGATCGTATCCACGATCCGATATTTGATATGATAAGCAAAAACATGCTCCATAAGTGTACTATCGAAACAGTATAATACTTACCCACCCTACATCATCTACCTATACATTTATCTCCGATAACAGCCACACAACTCCGATCGATTCCGCCGTGCAAGTCGTGTGCATCATTGATTTTTTGCGAACATGTGATGTAGTAGAATCGAATTTGAATCGAACGCGGCAGAGGATAGAGCTAAGGTTGGTTGCTTTTCTTGCAGTACCGAAGTTGCCGGCGGAAGAAGCTTGTGGTCATGTCATCGTGCGTAATGTGGATGGTGTGTGTTTTTTGAGGCTCTAGAGTTTATTGTAGGTTCGAGAAAGTAGGTTAGAGTGGAATGCGATTGGGTTCATTGGGTGAAGGCTGTTTAGGTGCAGGTCTCGTGCAGTAAGGAAGTAAGCAGTTGGTGTAAGAGCTCCCTCGATGGCTATTCTTATGCTTATGCTACCTCTTCACACTCTCAAGAATAGTGGTTATTTATACTTCTTCATTAGACGCGCTGGCGATGGAATACTGTAGTTTGAGCTACCTAGGAAGTTGTTGAGGTCGACGTGATAGGATAGACAAACCAAGAAAAATATGAAACATGACCACAGCGGTAAGATCCATGATTCTCATCATTCCAGGATCGCCGTATTCCGTATTCCATATTCCGTTTTCCGTTTTCCGCATTTGCGGCCGCGCGAGTGCGAAAGTGGCTGGGTTCATTAATTTCATGCTAGCGTTATTCACAAACCTCCCTATTGCTTGCGCAAGGCAGCTTCTTTCTGTCATAGATAGGTAGATGGATGGATATGAGTACTCACTGGCGCAGCACAGCGCTCATTAGCAAAAAACATACTTTCGTACGTAAGCAACTCACTCAGCCTTTGGCCCCCGCATCGCGTGGTTTGGTTTAACTTGAGAGGAGAGGTTTATTATTATCGCGTTGCCAAGCGTAAAGGTGCAGAATCCTGAGCGTTGATCGTCATCTTGCGACCCAGGTCGTTTCGCGGACCGCAGTGGCTGTATGTATGCGCGGGCGGCACTTCAATCTGTTCGTGCTGTGCCTGGGAGACGGAACAATTTATGTAAAAAAGGAGGTAGAGATAAGATGGGATGGATGGCATTTCTTTACGCGTATTGTGGCAGGCAGGCTGCAGTTTTATCATATCGCGACATCCTTCAGCTTCGCACTCGCACTCGCATTGAAATGATCTATCTCGGGATCCCCCTCGTACCATTGCATCGAATAAGGGTTCCTCGTTGCCGAAATGAAAATGCTTATTGGTGAGATGTTTGCGTCCTTTTGGTTGTGGTTTCATGAGGGCGAAATGAAAGGTGCAGACCCGGTTCGAAAACAGAAACGGTCGTCGTAACCACGAACACGCTTTCATGCCTCTGCTGCTCTCAGCCCACTTTGACGCCGGTGATACCTTGACTTGACTGAGTTGACTCTCGTAAACAGTACGGGAGTCAAGGTGAGGCGAATCCTTATCCCATCGTTGTTACATACCGTGCGCACCATGCCGGTAGGCTTCCTGTGTAATAATAATATCGCAGCATCCTTCCCTCGTCTTATGTTATTCATTTCCCGATCCCGCCTGTGCTCGCATTCTCCCATACCGAGCCTCGAGCTTATGTAAGAGTGGGAAAAGCATGAAGTCCAGCACCGCCAATGAAATCATCAATCCACCCTCTGGGCCTGGCTCGGAATACCGGGCTTTGGTTGACACAGACAGGTCAAAGACATGGGTTAACATTTCGATGTGCTACGGTTTATGAGTGGCAGATCGCTTTCTGGCCAATCGTCGCGCTGCGGTCATTTAAGTTTCCCGGATGCCTTTCTGCCCTGCTCACCGAGAGAGCTTGCATAAAATGATAGACAGGAGTTGTGTAGATATACTTCTGTACCACAGTAAAAGTATCTGAGACCTTTGCTGGGCTGGGCTGGGACCGGGCTAGACATGTCAGTCGGTCGGTGATCATTGACCATGGGTGGGCTGTGATGGGATTTTGGAAGCTCATGGGTCTCTCACTAAAGGATCCTCTTTTTCCTTCTTTGTTGAACAGTCGAACAGTTAGGTACCTTAGGTAGGCAATTTCGCGTGTTGGCAGAAGAAACCCACCTATACTCAGTATCGTATTTCGTACATAGTAATGCATTCTCTCAGACAGAGTGTTTGATATCCTTCTTCGCCGCACAACTACAGTTGATTTGGTTATGATAGGTAGATGCGGACCTGCACTGTACCGTACCGCCGCATTTCCGGACACGTCGGACTCAGAGAGGTTATTAATCTTTTGACGTCGGTGGAAGACGGGTTTGGAAAAGTATGTTTATGTGTTTTAGAGATGACAAGGCCATTAGATGGGCTGGTTGGCAGATACTTTCTCATATGGCTGTTTTCGTCTGCTTATGTTACGGTAGCGGCAATGGCAACTGCAGCGGCAGCAATATAGATAGCTGATGGTTATGGCTTCATGCTCTGTAAAATGACCCCAACAAACAGTGACCGCAACAGCAACGGTAACACCGACGCCAACACCAGCATTAATCGGCGTCGATATGATTTCTAAGAAAGTGAAAAAGTCCCAATTTTATAATTTCACTAGCACATTCAGCACATCTGACTAGTACTTGCTTGTGCTTGTATCGTCGACATGCCAAGCCCTTCCCTTGCTCGCTCACTTAAAAGTAAACGCTCAAAGCCACACCCTCGACCCTCTTAAGTTGCGGCATCCCGGATCTGTTGGAAAGTGGAAAATGAAAAAGTAGGAAATTCCTCTTCCATCATTTTTGCCTACAAAGTACAACAACAGACGGACTAAGAAAGAAAGAGCGGTTTAGTTTGAAAGTAGTAAAAGTCCTAAAGCTTCCTAAAAAGCCCTTTAGCTCTTTCTTTCTAACATCCGCCTTTTCCATTCCACTTCCTTCACCTAACTATTATTGTCATCATCATCCTTTTTCCCTTCCGCCAAAAACCTACTACTTCCCGACTCTAATTCCTCCTACCAACCTTACTCAACCACACTTTACTCTCCCGTCGTCTCTACTCTCTCACCTCACCCAACTCCATTTGTTTTTATGATCTCATAACACAACAACAATTAAAAACAATCACACGGAAACAAACAAAATTATCGACCCTCATGAGACGATCATAGATTTCGACAGTTCATACAAATCTAGCATCTTTCCTCCAAACCCGCCATCTTCCTCCTTTGTCTTGCGCCTCCCGATCCGTTAACTCCGTTTGAAACCCTCCCAACCTCACTCTGCGAATCGTACCCAACACCAGGTCACAGCGACAGATTTAACGTTCGAATAACAAACTCCCAAGTTTTCCTGCTATTCCGAACTCTGCGACACCCTATCCTCCCTCATATCCACGATGGCAGAATCAAATTACTACTCGGTGGGCTCACCAACTTTCACCAAGGCAAAGATCCCGTTCTCATGGCCTTCGATACCAAATCCCATTCCGCGAAGATATCGACGAAGACTGCGGTCGAAGTTCCGCTCCAGTATCTCTCCTGCGTCATCGTTAGCTTCAATCGAGACTTCGTTCGACCCGCGCGACACACTAAGAGCTTTGAGGGCACACAGATGGTCGGCGTATGATGGACAATATTTAATTTTGATCATTCTTTGGGTATTCTCATTATCGATCAGTCAGGCTCCGGGGCCTCTGGTGAAGACTGGTGCGGCGTCTTTATTGATGCTTGCGCTCTTGATGCCTATCACAAGGCAGTTCTTCCTCCCCTGTTTACCAATCTTTACGTGGTTACTTTTCTTCTTCAATGCTCGGTATGTTTTTGGAACTTCTCATAAAATCACGTCATCTTGCTCAGGCGATTCCTCTGCGGTATCCTCCTATACCGCAGATGAGAAATGGCAACCAGCGGTATTTTTCTAACTTTCCATATAGCTTTATTCCAGCCGAGTATCGACCTCACATCTGGGTCAAGGTTTTACCTGCCCTAGAAAATATCTTTTACGGAGCAAACTTGAGCAACATTCTCTCAGCACACAAGCACGTGGTTCTCGATGTATTAGCCTGGTTACCTTACGGCATATTGCACTTTGGAGGACCCTTCGTATGGGCTGCGCTCATGTTCCTTTTCGGCCCACCCGGAACTGTCCCAGTATTCGCACGAACATTCGGTTACTTGAATATCTGTGGTGTCGCCATTCAACTCATCTTCCCATGTTCGCCCCCATGGTACGAGAACATGTACGGACTCGCCCCGGCAAACTACGCTATGGAAGGGTCACCTGCAGGACTTGCCCGTATTGATTTGCTCTTCGGCCTCGATATGTATACCACGAACTTTACCGCTTCACCTCTCGTTTTCGGCGCCTTCCCATCGCTGCATTCTGGTAATGCGGTTCTCGAGGCACTTTTCATGAGCCATTGCTTCCCAAAACTACGACCTCTCGTGATCGCATACGCTATGTGGATGTGGTGGGCAACAATGTATCTGTCTCACCATTACGCCGTGGATCTTGTGGCTGGTGCTTTCCTTGCCGCGATTGCTTTCTATATCTCCAAAACCAACTTCCTGCCGAGAATTCAGGACGATAAGACTTTCCGCTGGGATTACGATTACGTCGAGAGAGGTGACGCCCAAACCGGAATCCACGAATACGACCTCGCAGTCCTTGATCACGAGTTCCGCCACAACAGCAGTGACGAGTGGACGATCGGATCTTCGTCGTCGATTTCTTCTGGAGCCAGAAGTCCCGTGGATGAGAGCCAATCCGCGTGGGAGGGCGACACCTTGGCATCTCAAGCTTCAGACAGTGAGCTTAGCGAGGTCATTGTACGATAACTTCGTGTTTGCAACAGCACTGCAATCCGACAGTAGCAATATCACTCGACTTTTTTTTCATTGTCGAGAGTTATTCTCATCATGATTTTACGGCATTATCATGTTACGGCGTTAGCATATGAGCGACTTCTACCCTTTTTAATTCATCATGGATCCAACATTATTCGGATCCTTAGACGAAAAACTCAACTTGTACATATACCACTTTTTTAAACAACATTCGGGGCCATTCAATTCGAAGACTTGGATACAAGGAGTCTCCTACAGTATATACTAATGATAATACTGCCCCGAATTCGTTTCGTCTACTGGTGGTCGATCTGCAGCACCGTTTCGACATCACAACGGAGCGAATTCTCGGCGTTACCCTTTTTCGATTCTACTACTTCAATTCTTTTTATTGTCCATATTTCATATGGACATGGGCACTTTTTTATCAAACTCTTTTATTCGCCTACCTTTTTTTGTGTGAATAGAAAGTTGTCTTTCAAAACCATCGTTAGAGTTACCGCCGCTTTTTTCTTTCCTACTCCTCAGACAAATTATAGAAGGGAAGGAAGGGTTTTGTGCTGGGCTCGCTGTTTGTATATTCTATTCTTGAGACGAAACGCTTTTATGAGAATGGGTTCTTGTTTTTTCTTCTTTGGAAGTCTTCCGCTGAATATAGAGGGGTTTATCGCAAGCTTCATGGTTGGGTGGGTGGATGGGTGGTTTTAATGTCATGGATGGGGCGATCGGTGGGAAGGGAAAAGGAAAGGAAAGGATGGGATTCAGAATGAGAAATTTGGGAGGGGAAAGTGCCGTTTCTGATGGGATGGAGATGGGGATAGGGGATGATTGAAGAAGAGATTGTCGTTTGGATTTTTGGGACGGCAAACTTCTTTGATTGAGCTTGTGTTGGGGAAGTGGGGGGAGCAAGCGGACTCTTGGGTGATGATGAGAAGAGGGGGAAGGGGAGGGGAGAGATACGTGATTGGAGGAGTGATAACGAGGGTCGGGAGTAGTCGACTGTGGTTGATACATAATGAAATGGAAATGAATTGAAATGACTCCTATATCGTTGAGAATAGCACTCGATCGATATAAATAAACTACACGGTGCTTATCCAGTGATTCGCCCAACTGTGAATACTGCACCAGCTTCAAACAATGACAACTCAACATGAATATTTCAAAGGCTGGCTCACAAACAGAGGGTATAGAAGTATTTATACACCTCTTAATCATCTATTTACTATCGTTTTTTACTGCCTACAGGTCCAATGTGGCTCTCCGACCCGTCGAGATTAGTTATGTCTCGGTGTATAGTAGGAACCCCTGTTCGACTATCAAGGATGTAGGCATAAGGACCAGAATGGAAAAACCGAGGGGGTATGGAAAAGCTATCAGTGACATATTGAACTTTCAGAATAATGTAAACTAAAATTAATTTGGTATAAGTTATCAAACAAAACAACCTCTCACTGGCAAAGCAAGCGCCTGTCCGTCCAATTGACCTTTTTCATTCCTCCATCTCAGGACACGATCGAGTCACTGGCAACAATATTTGATTTGAAATAGATCTAAAGTCTTGAGTTGAATTGAGTATGACAGTTGCAATCATCCAGTCCAATACCCCTCAGAACCACATTCACACCACATGCTACCCGTGTCGGAATATGTTGTCAAGTAACTATCGTGGGCGTGTGCGCTCGCGGTCTGGTCTGTGCTGGGGAGAGGGAGAGGGAGAGGGAGAGGGAGAGGGAGAGTGGGAGTGTGTGGTGCGGCGGCAGGAACGTAGATGGAGGAGATCCCGTGCCAGGGCTGGGTGCTGCTGGGGGTGGTGTACCAGCGTTCCATGGGAGAAGCATAGTTTGCGAAGATGGTGGGACTTGCGTTGGTGGGGGGTTGGGGGTGTGGTTGAGTGTTGGTATTGGTGTTGATGGTGGTGGTTTGTTGCCATGGTCGATCGATGGACTGGTATTCTCCTGGGTGTTGGGGCGAGGGTTGGTGCTGGGTTGAGGGTTGGTGTTGGTGTTGGCTTGGTGCTTGAGAAGTGCTAGATGAGTGATCGTTGTGGAAACTATGCATGTTAGAGCTATGTATGTTGGAGTTATGCGGAAGCGAAGTATCGTTGCCAATGGTGTCTATATGACTCTTGCCGTCGGTTGTTTCCGGTCTTGTATGTTTCGTCTCTTCCTTGCGGCTGCTTCGAGATGCGAGATGGTTTCGTTTGGGGCCCATGATAGGTTCTTGAAAGGGATCTTGGCTGGTTTTGGGATTGAAGAAGGAGGCTTGTCTGAGTAGTGGCATAAGAGGAACTCTGCTGAGTTCCGTAAGAAGGGAAGTAGGTTCTCGAATACGAATTGAAGGTTGAGTTTGAGCTGAACAAGAAGCAGAAAAGGACGAGAAATCGATGCACTTTATAATGCTTTCTATGGCCTTGCTCGGGTGTCTTGGGTCTCTCCCAAGATTATTTTTGCGAACTTATTGAGTCATTTTCGTATTGCTCCTACACGGCGGCTTTCAGTCGAACCCCGCGGGGTAAGCCGTACCTTTTGAAGTGTCGGTTTTGGTCCTGACGAGTAGAAGACTCTAAATCCAGCCATGATGTGGAAATAACCACTGTACCATTGGCTGCGCACAAGAACCGTCATGTTGAAAGTTGGTAGACTAGTGCCTTTCATTTGCCGTTAAAAGTCATGCCGGATACGGGCGCCGCTATGGGAATGATTTTTGAATTGGCTGGATGCGCTGTAACAATCAATAAACCATGAGATCAGCTCCTCACCGATAGCTCATGGTATCTCACATAGATGACTCCTGCAATCCATTATGGGCAGAGCTGTTTGAGATATCAGAACTTTGGCGGTTTTCTGATCGACCAATGCAGGTAAAGCAGATCCCAAGCTGCGCAGCCCAGATCATCTGCCATTAGCTAAAACCATAAATCTTCGTTTTCAAGCCCCTGTCTAAGCCATCCGTCTGATGCAGAAAAAATCAAGTCCGTGAGACACGGTCACCTCCATGCAAGGAAGATCCCAAAAGTACGAAACTATCCGATTGGCAGAATTCGAAAACCGCCATGCAGGCGTCATGTCGGATTGGCGTGCCTCGGCTCTGATGCACCGTGATGGTGTTGACGAATCGCGGTTAACAGCAGAAAGTCGTCTTATTGGATAATTTGAGAACCGCCAGCATACACGCAGCCTCCAGAAAGTCTGTGTAACATTGGTGTAGCATTGGCTGTTTAGGCGGATATTGGGATGGATTGTTATTGGTCGAGGAGAAAACCGCCAAAGCCTTGCAAATTGCTGTCTGACCACCTCTGCAGCCGGGCGTCGACAAGCCCCAAGTTGAGCAAGATGGCGTTTGATGTTTTTGTGTATTAAGTTGGCCATATCCCCTCCTCATTGAAACCCGTCAACAGCGCAAACATACTTTCACACACACTTTATTCTGGGTGTCAAAAATATCGCGAAGACTCCTCGACGGTCGACCCGTGCCAACCGTTCCCCATCCACCCACATCTAAACAATTCTCAGCCTTATTATCTCCAGCCAGCAGGATGAGACCACAATGGGAGCCTCACAAGGAGAAGATCAGAGAACTCTATTTGGACCAAGGATTGGCCTTGGCTGAAGTCATGTCCGTGATGAGACATGAAGGCTTGACTGCAAGGTAAGATACGATTTCGTCTCACAAAGCCAGCCGGCTTCGGATTGTGAAAGGGTCTAATCCATCTCTAGTAAGCGCAGCTATGAAAGGCAATTGAAAAGGTGGAAGTTTGAGAAGAATTGGAAATATGATGCTTTGAGGATAGTGAAAGCCAGGTATACCAGTCTACTTCAGCAGAGAGTGATATTCGATGTTCGTTTTAATGGGAACTGTCTGGATGAACTGGTATGGAAGAAGTTTGATGATTATCGTGTTCCTCTCTCGGACAAGTATAGACGTACGTTTATTCTTTCCCAAACATTATATGCCTCGACTGACGGTACCAACTAGTTGAAAGATCACGTCTCCCCGAGAAGTGGACAATCACTCCACGCATCCCCGCTTTCTATTTGAGCTCAGTCACAACCACACAGCTGCCTTTCGAGTGTTTTCAAACCCAGTTCGATCAATTTGGTATGTGAAACGATCTTCTTCACTTATATATTAATATTCTAACATACCTCAGTAAACGCTAGTGGATTTATCGATATGCCTTTGCAAATGCGCGCGCTAGTTATACCCGCCTTGCGTCGTGAAGCCTCTGCTTTACTTGGCGAACACCATTCAAATCTCATCAGAGACATCTTTCACAATCTTTGCGCTGTTATGCCGATAACAGAAGAAGACGAAATTTGCAGTCTTATCGGACAAATTATAGGATGGGATTCTAGCAGTGCTACTACGCAGTTCCTCAAGCTCGCGATATACTTTTTGTCGAATAAGTTATTTGATAAAGATACAGACATATACTGGAATATCAATGATGAGCTGTTGCGTTGGTTCAAAATAGGGAACCACCATCGGCTCTTGAGGGGTATACTCTCCTCTAGGACACCTACCATCGACGCCCTAGCAGAAGGCTTATTTGCTAGCGCTGTTAAAGCCGAAGATCTAGCTTTCTCGAGAATATTCCTTGAGTCGGGATTAAACCCTGATATCGAAATTGGTCACTGTGAAAAACATGGGGATAAACACTCCATTGAAATATACCACTCGTATGGAACGCCTTTGAACTTGGCGATTCAAAGAAGTAACATTGGTTTAATTCAGTTGCTTTTCGAGTTCCATGCAAACGCAGATCGAGCTTCAGGGTACGCACTTGTGTGGGCTATTGAAGCTGGAAATGTTGAAATTACAAGAATTCTTATTTCCGAGGGAGCTTTTGTAAATGCAGTCCCGGTATCCGGTCCAACAGCACTTCAAGCTGCTTTGAAAAGAGGTAACGTAGAAATAGTCAGGCTGCTGTTGGATACCAGGGCTGATGTTAACCTTTCTGGCAATGGTGAATACCGGTATATTGGATCCCCGTTATCTTGCGCTATTATCAGCGGAGTGCAAACTCTCGTCGACATGCTCCTTGATCGGGGTGCTAAGCTCGATCCTCGAGACGCAAGGTACATTGGTACGTCGTTACAGCTAGCCATTCGGTCCAAAAACGAAATGGAGATCGGACGCCTGCTGCAATTGAAAACGGATGTGAATGTGCCCGCTAGTGAACGTGATGGGAGAACAGCGCTTCAAGGCGCTGCTGAAAATGGAGACTTGGAACTCTGCCACGTGTTGATCCAGGCTGGCGCAGACGTTAATGCCGCTCCTGCTCCACGTTTCCCTTATGAAAGGTTAACAAAAGGAGTGACAGCATTGGTTGCAGCGGTGAACTCAAGGAACCACCAGGTTGTTGAACTCCTGGTAGAATCTGGAGCGGATATCAATGCAATCATTTTCGCTGGGAATCCTGATACTGGTTGCACAGCACTCGCATCCGCAACTCATCTTGATGATGTTGAAATGGTGCAGTACCTCGTTCACAGCGGGGCAGACCCAAGGCATGATGATTCAATCCTCTACGCTGTGGGTGAACGAAGGACGGAGTTGGTTAAGATTCTTCTAGGAGCTGGCGCAGATATCAATTGCCACACAAAAAGGGGTAATCATGATCTGTTATATAAAGCAGTCGGAGTTGAAGATTTGGACTTTATTCGGCTTCTACTTAACTACGGAGCCCGCCCACGTCCGCAATGTCTGCAGAAGGCAGCCGAACAGGGAAACCTCCCCATCATTCAGCTCCTGATTAACGCCGGTGCAAATATCAATACCTATCAGCCTACAATTCTTTCGAAGAATGCTTTGCAAGCTGCCGCCTCAATGGGAAACATGGATATGGTAAAATATCTGCTTGACCAAGATGCAGATGTGAACTGGCCGGCAGGGGATACGTACGGATTGACAGCATTGCAAGCTGCGGTGACATCTGGATGTGTGGAACTCGTCCAATTCTTGATCACTCGAGGAGCAGATGTGAATGCTCCAGCGGCAAATGAAGGGGGAATTACTGCTCTCCAAGGAGCCGTGCGAAGGAATAACAAGCCACTTGTGGACTTGCTTTTGGAGGCTGGTGCAAACGCTAACGATGAACCAGCCAATGAAGGAGGACTCAGTTCACTACAGCAAGCAGCAAGAAATGGGGAAGATGATCTGATTGAGACCCTGCTGAGTCATAAGGCCAGTATAAATGGACCTGTAGCGCTTAAAGATGGTCGGACTGCGCTTCAAGCAGCAGCGAAGAATGGGCACTTCACAACAGTGCGCCTTTTGCTTGAAAAGGGCGCGCATGTCAACGCACCCGGGTCGCCCAGTGCAATTTCTGGCACCGCACTTCAACTTGCTGCGCAGGAGGGCTATGTACGCATAGCAAAAGCTCTAATTGATGCAGGAGCCAATATAGATGCTCGTCGAGTAAAAGAGGACGGTTACGGGGGTACTGCACTCGAGTTTGCTGCAAAGTATGGCCGTATAGACATGTTGAAGTTGCTTCTAAACTCGGGGGCAGATATAACAACTGGTGCTGGACGCCGTCAGCTGAGGAATGCGCTGAGAGAAGCGACAAAACATGGTCATGACGCAGCCGCAAAGTTTCTTGAATGTCATCAGATTTCAAAAGAGGATA
Organism: Rutstroemia sp. NJR-2017a BVV2; assembly: GCA_002946415.1. NCBI lineage: Eukaryota > Fungi > Ascomycota > Leotiomycetes > Helotiales > Rutstroemiaceae > Rutstroemia > Rutstroemia sp. NJR-2017a BVV2. Next base: position 470,629 of record NJPS01000045.1, read on the forward strand.
TGGGGGTTGCTGATGATCCGGTTGAGGCTGGTGTTTTTCAAATCATGGAAGAATGATTTCTCATCTAGCTGTTATTTAATACACAAGTTTTCGCGATAACGGAAATAGCCCTAAATGTAGTTGATTTGGAGTTTTGAATGGAAGCATACATATTGTTGTGAATATCTTCAAATCCCCATTTAGGCTTATTTGGACTCGAAGGTTTAAGCGAGAAAGCTAAGGGGTGGTGGAGTGGTGCAGCGGGCATTCATAAGGAGATTTTCCTTGGGAGCCAACGATCTCAGCATCATTCAGTATGAATGCACGTGAAACGCTGAACCTGGGCCAGACCGGGCAACATTATGTATGGTCTAAGGCAAATTGCTTGCTAGGGTCTAATTGAAAAAACACTTTTCATTGACTGACTCAATCTGAAGATCGATAGTTCTACCCTAAGGTGGTAAGAATATCTCGACATATCACCACTCGAATACTTTTGCAGCACCAATTCAAACATTTTGACTTGGTATTTACTTCGATGAGATAAGTTAGATACCCGAGAATCAGTAGCCAACCTTCTTCACCTGAAGAACCTCCCTTTCGCTTGACTGAGCGTGCTCTTAACATCAAATAGGCCAGGCTTAGGCCGCTCCGGAGAGCCATACTGATGATGATGTTCTTCTTCTTGACTTATTGTACGCTGTCTGTCCGAATTTACCCCAAATCTCGTCGTTGGTCCAAGGGGCATAGCGTGGTACCTGCCGTTCTCAGACTGCGGTTCTTGTATCACAGCAGTAGATCTGTATACTTGCCCCGACTGTAAATTTCGTGGATGTTGGCGGGGATCGTTCTGCGAGAATAAATTTTGTGGCTGGGCTGGGTATCTCGAGTGATCGTAGACTATCCTGTTCTCCGCATGAGGTTCTTCGAATTTGCGGTGTGCGCTTTCACCGTATGCAGTATCGAGACGCCGACTCTGGGTTGGATGAGACACTGTGCCTAGTGCTGGTGGATTTGGTTGCTGGGTTTGTACCTGTTTTGCATAAGCTGGCGAACCTTGGTTGAATATTTGCAATTGGCGGGGAAGGTTGTGTGGCGGTGATGCCTCCAATTGCTGTGTGTTGGAATCGTACATTGGATTTTCACCCGGTTGGTATTGGTGTCGATGCTGTTGTTGAGGTGCAGGAATTGCTTTGCTGGATGGAGAACCACCACGAGCCATATTCTGCGAGTAGTCCCATTCATCTTTTGCTGGAGCAATTGGCTTTCTTCTCACGAGACCCCCTTGGCTACCCTGCGGTATCGCATTTTCAATTTGATCAACTCTACTGACCTGTTGAGGAATATTACGGTTTGGTGCGGAATAGTTGTTGTAAATTGGTGCTGCTTGCGGACGCCAATTTTCCTGTTTTTGAAACAAGACTTGGTTTCGCATTTGATCTGTTCTGCTGTACGTGGCTGAGTTTACGGCTGCGACTGAGCCTGGATATCTATGCTCATTACTGGTCAGATTGTGCAAGTTATTCTGTATCGAATCTGGCTGAAGAACATCTGATACTGCAGTCTCCTTGTGAAGTTTGTCGTCTGATGGAGCTGCATTTCGGTCTCCGTCTACTTGATGCGTATATTTGAGACCAGGAGCCCCTTCACTTTCAGACGCGACTGAGTGTTCAGAGCCCGTCCTCTGGAGATGATCCGATCCGGTTTCTGAGAACAGTCTCCGCAGGGGATGTTCTGAATGGTGCCTTTCGTGAAGATCTTCGAAATAATCCTTGCGAGAAGCGAGACTAGTAGAAGCTGCATCTATATCGCTTTCATGACTTGATTGAACTTTATCCCCGGCAGCAATCTTGGCCTCCGCTCTCGCTCTCGCTTCCGCCCTCGCCCCCACCCTCGCTTTCGCCCTCCCCTTCGTTCTCCCATTCTCAACAGCATTGACTATGGATTGGTTTCCCCCTTTGATTTCTTTCTCGATTTCCACCAATATAAAAGAAATATAATTGATCAGGTACTCTAACGTTAACTTAGAGTTGTTTTTAAAAGACGCCGCTTGCATGGCATTTTTACCATCGTTGTTTATATGCATAATATCGGCTCCTTTAGCCAAAAGGAAATTGACGAACTCTGAATCACACATAGACGCAGCAGCAATTAGAGCCGTGTCGCCATCGTTATTTGTGGCATCTATTGCTGCACCGGCGTCAATTAGACGCTCCAGAGGTTCAAGTTCCGAGGAATTCTTTGCAGAGAGTATCAGAGCAGTAGATCCATCATCGCCACCCACCATATTGACATCGGCGTGGGCCAAGATGAGCTTCTTAATGATTTCTGACTCACAATTCCTCGCTGCTGCGAGAATGGGGTAGTCGTCTTCACCTCCACTGAGGTTCGCATCCGCGCCATGCTCAAGCAAGACATCAACAATCTCGTCCCAGCCTAGATCACAAGCCCCATAAAGCGCAGTCCGTTGCGGAAAGTTTGGGTTAGACGTACGGGCGTTAACATCAGCGCCCCGAATCAATAATTCTTTTACGATATCAACGTGTCCTTCTACTGCAGCTGTCTGTAAAGCCCAGCCATCGTCGGAATTGACGTCCGCACCGTGGTCTAACAGCAACTTAAGGATGTCGAGTGTACCGTCATATGCTGAAGCTGTGAGAGCATTACCGTACCTGTTGAGTATTAGTTTTTCATGCATGGAAAGCCATCAAAAAATTTGTATACATAGAACCACGAAAGAAAAATATCGTGATGGCTATGGATGTCATAGGTGAAAGTTCAAAGTTGTAGATGAGCTGAGCTCGTACGAATTTTGAATAGGGACTTACTCTTCGCCACGAGCATTGGCATCAGCTCCGAATTTCTCCAACAACAACTGCACTGTATTCATTTTCATGTTGTCAGTTGTCTCATATAGTGAATGGTCCAGTGTTTCACTCGAGATATTCCCTTCCGTATATTCCCAAAGTGCTTCAAGAACTTCTAGATCATCGGTTCTTGTAGCTGCCTCATAGAAGACCGTGTCGCAAGAAAGGTTAGCTCTTTTCTGAAGAAGGACCTTTGTGATTTCCCAATTACCTCCCTCTGCGGCGTCATTCAAAGCGGCTTGGTAGTCGTTATGGCTATGCTGAAAACGTGAATCGAGTAGCTTGTTCAGTATCTCGATACTCCCAGCTGCAGCAGCTGCAATAAACGCCTTGCTGTATTCTTCTGGAGCAAGCTGATCAGCGTACTTCTCCATCAAGTACTCTAGCATCGAAACATCAGAGAGTGAGGCAGCTTGTTCTAGTGGGGTCTCGACATCATCGCGATCGATGGACAATGAAACGCCGTTCTGTACAAGAACTTCTACCGCGGCGAAGTTGCCAGAAGATATAGCTGAGTTAATCACGTATCCCGAATATTTGCTGTAGGCGTTAAGGCTTGCCTCTCTTTAAATCAATTTCCTCATGACTTCGATATGGCCTTTTTCAGCAGCAAAATGTAAAGGTGTATCATCCTCTTCCTCTTCACCGGTGTTAATTTTTACGTCTCTGTCAAGTAACTCTTCGACCATGTCCGAGTTGCCGAATGCGCAAGCAAAACAAAGCTTAGAGAATATTTATGTTAGCTATTATTTTAGGATACATTTCGGATGGTATTGACTCACCGGGGTGTTATCAGATATTTCATACCCATCTAGTTCGTCTTTGTGTCCGTTTTCGATAAGCGCTATGAGCAACTGCCTAAACCCGATTGCCGCCACGATCTGTACCGCATTCATCTCTCCCAAAACTTCGTATTCGAAATCCTTCGTGTTTCGCTTGTATTCTACTAGCCATCGGCGTCTTATTAGCGAACCAGATTTCCAAAATTCCTCGTCGAGACTTAAATCATCCGCAAACCCAATGGTAGCTTTGCTACCATGCTTCAGCCAATTCTTGACCATATATGGCAAAACTCCCATTTTCTCGAGTTCTTCAGCTTCTGGATCAGGATCAGGCTCCGAATCCTCGTCCCAGTCGTGATCGTTATCCGATGAGTCATCGTCATCAACGCTTGCTTCCTCCTCTTCCTCTGAGTCTGTCTCTTCATCTGAATCTTCATCGTCGGAATCGGTGGTATCAGATCCGGAGCCTTCCTCGTTCGTGTCAACACTATGCAGTGACGGAGCAACGTTCTCTGGAAAATCTAACTTCTCTTTGAGGTAAGAGAATGATCTGAGCGCCAGAAGACCATGCTGTCTTGCTATTTCTTGAGTGGATAATCCAAGCAAGTCATTGGCATTGCTGATCAGGTGCTGTTTTGCTGCACTATTCATGAAACAAACAGTGCGGTTTACCGAGATAAGTGGCTTACACTTCTCGATGGATTGCCTAAGATCTTGTCTGTCCTGATCGGATCCATCTTGTCCACATAGAACAGCAAATTCGGTCTCCGTGGGTTCCTCGACCGTAAGTATGAGAGCTCGGAGCATTTCCTTAACGTTTTCTCCATACTCTCCTGCCGTCCTAAAGATCTGAAGCCATGCATTTTTCAGTAAGGCATTTAGTTCCTGTGGCATCGCTTCAAGCATTCTTCGGACTCTCAACTCGCTTTCGGCTTCTGGTAGCTCTTCAAGCTGAAGGCACGTGATATCGATCCAAGAAGTATTTTGTGCTCGCTCCCCAATCAAGCTACGAATAAACCATGCAAGAGCCTTCTTGTACTTCTTCTCGATCTCCAATTTCTCCACTTTGCTCTTCGCATGTTTGCGCAGTGTGTTTTGGAATTGATTGCTGAACTTCTCATCTTCCAGGTTGATCACCCGGAGACGTTCTACGTTCAATGCTGCTTGGATGGTATATGTCGCACGACTGGTGATGAACCACTTCACCATGACTCGACCGGGGTCCTCAGCTTGACGGCCTTCGAGCTCGAGCTTCAACAAGTTCAGCAGCTTAACGGTAGAGTCTAGGTGCTCAGGAAGTAGGTGTAAATTACTTAGAACAATGTAGACACGGCTTCCAGTAAATTCGTCCGCAAGCATACCTTGTAATGCTTTCCACAAATTCTCCACTGTTGGCGTTGTTCGTGCTTTATTCTTTCCCTTTTCCTTGACCTTGACAAAATCTTTTGCAAATGACGCCAAGGATTTTTCCCGAGCAACAAGCTGCCAGATGATGGACTTTAGGCAATCCTCAGCATTGCAGTAATCTGTTGCTGTATCACACATAAAATAAGCAAACAAGATTGAATCTTCGTTTGCTAACTCCGTAGCTTCTGTGAGATTCTCCAAATCATCCAAGACAGAAAGCATGACACCTGTCTTGCCTCTACCCTCCGCCCCCCGAACCCAGAGCCCGTCTACTTTCACGGTATAGCTTGACCGCCGCTCAAGTCCGCCCTGGTCAACCCAGCCGATATAGTCATGCTCTTTGGATATCAAGGTCGATTTTCCCGAATTTCTGATCATGATCTTTCGCAGATGGCCGGGATGCAATCGTGCACTATCTAATGCTTCCATTATTCCTTTGAAATCGATCAATTCAATGTCACGGGCTGAATTAATTCGATTTTTAGCTGTCAGGTAGGCTCCATGTATCGCTTTCTTCAAAATGTTTTCCACAAGATTCCATCGTCCATCTCTAGCGCTGTCGAATTTCACTAGATCTCTGTGATTGCTAGCTAAACCATAGTTGGGCACGTCGCCTTCGAATGTTGCCGAGGTCTTACTGACAAACTCAGAGAGCTCCTTAGGTATGAGGCGCTTTGCCAAGCCAAAAACTGCCGGCAGAGCGGCCATTTGGCAAAAGTCAGTTGGCTGTTCCTCCCAGAAACATAACAGCTCGATCTTGTTCCTGGTTTTGGCTGAAACTCGTCTAAATTCATCTTTCAGTTCTCGCAACGCTTCGTTGCCGGGCTCCATAATTTCCAACAACTTAGACGTAGTGGCCTTGTGGTGCTTCGCTGCCCAGTACGCATACATGGCCGCGCATGCAGCAACTGGAGCTCCTGCGAAAGGCGTGCCGAAAAATATTGCAGCGGATATAGCTTCGAGCATAAGTGGAAAGGACTCCTGTTGGGCATTAAGAATTGTGATTGCCTTGGCGATAACTAACCCTCCCATGCTGTGTCCAATGAATACTATCGGTCTTTTCTTGCAGTCTTCTCTTCCGCTTCTCAAAGCTACCAAGAGGACCTTGGAAATGTTGTCCAGGAACTGGCTGACTTTGAGTGGGCCTTGCCATGCAGACTGATACTTGTATAGAAGTATCCGCGCTTTTGGAAACGACCCTTGAAGACCATCTGCACTTTTCATCCAGTTCCAGCCGGTCTTGGTCGACTTCCAACTCTCGTGCGGGTGTGCGCCCAATCCAGGGACAAATACAATACTGTAAAGAAAGGTGAGATAGACTATCTTTGGGACAGAGGGAAACATACTCGATGTTAGATGTGACGCTATTTCGTTCACCAGGATAGATTACTTCAAGCTCTTGTTGAATAACATCGTAAGTCTTAGCACGGTTGCTAACACCTCCGGTAACTTTTCGGGTTCCTGAACGTTTTAGAGACATTTTTTCGCTCTGTTCGGCTCTCAGGATTGATATGCTTCGATATCATCGAAGACATATAGAGTTGGTTGGTATGTTGTCTTTCCTTTCGTTATTTGCTTTTTTCGGAGCATGATCGTTGATCTAATAGTGCGAAAAGATCCATTCTAGGGGTGGTATCACAGAGCCTCGTACGGCTGAATGATGACTGCATCAAGGGTTGCAATTGTGGACTAAATTGAAACGGTTGCAGTCCAAATTCTGGAGGACATCAGGCTGTTCGATATCCGCCCCCATTTTGGGCGCATAATTACCCTATAGGACGGCAGAGTATGGAGTGGCTTGAGTCAGTACCACAACCAACCTCGCAATGAAAGGAAAGACAAAAGACCATTCTACTCTACTTTACTTCTCTTATCCATGAGACAATGTCTACCGAGAACATCAAGGTGTATAGTTCAACAATGGAAGATAGCTGGAGCCAAGTAAGTGCAACTATGCGACGAGGGGCAGTCTAACTCTGCACAGAGACCTCCATTCGAGACGCAACTGCTGAAGGCCGAAACCACAAAGGCCGACCAGAAACGCTTGGAATCGCTTTTGCCTGCCTTATATCGTACATTTCGTGATGATCTAGCAGCTCCTAATCTGAAAGATTCGCAATGGATTGAAAAGGAATTGGACCTGAGCAGGCTGGCCAAGATGTTCAGGTATTTATGGTTAGCCGGCCGACCTATGCCGCCTCGACCGCTTCATTACCAATTGATCCTCGGACGAGACGTCATGGTGACAGAACAAATGGATCTACACCTGGTATGGTCGTCTAATCGGATAATGCTAAAACCTCTCCCACGATATCTACTGGAGAGACAGTTTTGGCTTCGATATCTGACGTGTCGAGACCAGTGCGGCTGTTCGATGAAATCCGGGCAGTCTGTGCAGAGCGATCAAGTCGAGTGTATTCAGCGACAGCGTTGGAGAACTGCTACGGGTTTCCTGTTCTCGTATGCTGCGTTGATCTGCTTCGAAAGCGATTTTCGTATTGCGCAAGAGAAGCATCTCATCCCCGCCACAATAGCCTGGCCTTCCTGGAGAACTTTCGTCCAAGAACTGGACACAGAGCACATTTACGGCAGGGTCAACTCGCGGTTTCTGTACGGGGAGCTGCGGCTTGGACGATTGAGCAAAATTCATCGCATATCGCAACTGTCGCTCAGAGGTTATTCGCAGGCCTGGAACCAGTACTCGACGTTTTTCGAAAGAAACTTCGCTCTGATAGCTTCAATTGCAATCTATGTTGCCTTCATTCTGGGGGCAATGCAGACAGGTCTCGCAACAGGGGATTTGCAAAACAATAATATCTTCCAGTCGGCAACGTCCGGATTTGTCCTCTTCTCGATATTGGGGCTCATCTCCGTCACCGTTTTGCTGATGCTGCTATTCCTTCTTATATTTGCAAGCAACTTAATAGGAACGTTGATGTACCGCAAGAGGCGGCTACACAACATCTCCAATCATGTACAAGGCTTGTCGGCGGTAGCATGATTGTCTAAACAATGGCACTTCGCGGTGTGGTGTGAAGTGGCGGAACACTCATTTATGTAGGCAATAGCCAGAGAACAATGAGGGATCCGATAAAGAAGATGCAGAAGGAGGGAGCTCAGGTCTTGCTTGGGATATATGAACTGATCGTGAGATGAGGGATGATGTGAGGAATTGAGATTAAGAAAGATTACTCGCTGTTATTTGGGCGGTTTCCTTATGTCCGTGTACCCCTCAGTCGAATAAGTATACGAATTTGGATTAGTGGACACCCAACAACCGAATGTGTAGTTCCGAGTTTACCAACTAATAAATTATTGATTCAGTTATCCATTGGTCTTTTTTCATTCATAGAGACCTTTCTACCCGCGCAACATGGAGTGGCGTGATACCTCGCAGCCAATTATGAAAAAGATGTAGCACCGAAGACTCGCGAGGAAGAAGAGGAGAAGGAGAAGGAGAAGAATAAGTGCAGGAAGTAGTGTGTCAGGGATAGAGAGAGTGAAGGAGAGCTAGAAAGAACTACGCTTCGCTTGAAGCGACGTGAAGTGAATAGGGATGGATATATACAGTCCCCATCGTCTTCATCATGATATTGATCTCGACAACATCTTGATATCAGCCAAACCAACCAACCATCACAATACACCCAACCATCCCCAAGTATCAACCCGCAATCAGATCAGCCCATCACTGGCACAAAAAACGAAGCAGACAAAGAGTGACTGTCATATTCACCATCAATCCCATCATCACATCATTAATCATTTCTCTCTACTCCTAGCCTAGAAAAGTTTTATAACCGAGTATCTGAAGTCCCAGTTCAGTTCCTTCCCCCCTGCTCCCGCTCCCACCCATACATGCATGATTATCATCATCATCATATAAAACCAAAATCTTCTCATCTGGAGAAGTATGTAGGTAGCCAGCGACCCTGCAAATAGCCTCAAAAAAAGAGTTCGAGAAGATAAAAGGAGAAAATAAAAAGCGTTATAATCCGCTCGCAAATGGATCAAAAAAGAAACTCCCGCCCTCCCAAACTCTCCAGGTATGAAAAAGCGCAAATATCCGGTGTTGAAGGATGTGGGGAAAAATGGTGCAAGAGAAACTTGCTTTTTGTTTGGAAAAAGTTCATCAATACAACCAAATATCATTACCTTCCAGAAATCTTGGCCGCCCCAGCACTCCATAAGCCTCTCGTTGTGTCCGCTATTTTCCTCGTTTGCGCTTCGATTTGTGCTTCCGTTTGGCCTTGCCCTGAGCTCCTCTCAATTCCCCTCATGAATTCTTCCCTTTGTGACGCATCTACGTTGGCCGTTTCACCAGTACCATATCCCGAATCTACGTCCATAGCTCCGTCTTGTCCCATATCGCTAACTCCCGAATCGTTGGTTTTTTGGTAATTCAGTGGCTTGGCTCCGCGTTGAGGATCGGTAGATTGTACACCATCCATCATGCCCGCTTGACCTTCTCGAAGCTTGTTGATGGCGCGCACGGTGTCGATAGCGGCGTGGAGTGTTCTTCGTGCGTTGAAGTTCTTCTTCACCACTGGGAGCAAATCACTGCCCTTGCCATCCTTGGAGACGGATTCGCCGGTTACGAATGGATGCGATAATGCTTCGTGGGCTGTCATCCGTTGTGTAGGGTCTATCGTAAGGCATTTTCTGATGAACTCGCGAGCGCCGCGACTTACGCCTCTCCAGTATTCTATGGGTGTGAAACTGTAGTCGGCGATAAGTATAGCTTGCATTTCTTCCAAGTTGGAGTCTCGATCAAATGGAGTGTATCCGCATAGCAAAAAATAGGTGATGACGCCAATGGCCCAGATATCTACTGGCTTTCCATGTCCGGTCTTCTTGAAGATTTCTGGTGCCATGTATCCAGGTGTTCCGCAGGTCGTCGTAAGAACGTGGAATTGTTCCTCGTCCATTATTCTACTCAGACCGAAGTCTGCGATAAGGAGGTCGGCATTATCTTCTGGCGTTCGGAAGAGTAAGTTCTCCGGCTTAAGATCGCGATGAACAATTCCATGGTCGTGTAGATAAGCCACCGCGGAAAGGGTGGCTCGAATAAGCTCTGCAGCGTCAGACTCGAAGTAGGAACCCTTCCGACAGATTCGATCAAATAATTCCCCACCAAGCGCCAAGTCGGTGACGAGGTATAGATTGTTTAGGGTCTCGAAGTAGTCGACTAATGTGAGAATATTTTGATGTCCCATCGACACACGTTTGAGTACAGCGATCTCATTGCGAACCTATGAGTGAACAAACAAATTAGTTAGACGCAAGGAAGGGGAGCAACGACATGCGACGCAAACATACCATGTGTTCTCTGCCAGCCATCAATCTTTTATTGATGACCTTCGCAGCATAATATCTCCCTGTATCAATGTGCACACACTCCTTGACGACAGAGTATGATCCTGCGCCCAAAGTCTTCCCGGTCTTGTATCGACATGCTTGGACCTGCGGTCTACCCTGTTGAGGGTCTTGGGAAGACATCTTGTTTCGCGTTTCGGGGAAGAGATGGATGGGATTGTGCGCCAGGAAGTCGTCGCTAAGAATATAAAATCAAAGGCTCAAGCAAATGGGTAAAGTAAAGATTGTGGTGGATATGACAAAGGATCGGGTGAGATCAATCCAGAACCGAATGTTTTGTCGGGGTTTAGCACTTAGCACTACTGTAAGCACTGCTTCTCTGGTTGGGTCGTAATTGATAAAATTGTATGGAAAGGATGAACTCGGATTGCGGGGCAAAAGCAACCTAAATTTCACAACGGCTACTCCGTAAGGTTACCGACGACAGAAACAGATAGTTACAGACTGAGCCGTCAAGCTTCCGCCAAATCAAGGATGCCGAAGTGGATACAGGATACGGTACAGGACACAGCAGAAGGATAAGCAGAGACAGAAGCAGGAGTAGCAGCAGAAGCAGAACCAGCAGGAGCGAGGTAAGAAAGCACAAGTACTAGCAGTAGCAGGATAAGCAGTCACCAAAACTCAATTAAGGTGGTACAAGGGTCGAGGGACGAGGGGCGAGGGGCGAGGGGCTAGTTGGGTTGATTTGTTACCTCTTTCTCTGTAACCTACAAAAGTACAGTAAGTGGGAGGGGGGAAGGGAACTATTCAGTGAAAATAAGAAGAAAACAAGTTCATCTTCCACATGCACTCAGCCAGGTATCAAGTAGCAAATATCAAGATTCTAGTATCAATGTACTTCGTAGCTTCCTACGTAAGTATGTACACTCAGCTAAAAATCCCCCCGGACCGTCCAATCGATACTTCCCAAGTTGTCAAGGCAGTTGTAGCCACCGATAAAAGATCGTAGATCTTTGCTGGTCCGCCCGTCTATTTTAAGCATTATTGGAGGGCTGGCGTGAGGGTACTTGTAAGACAGATCCTCGAGTAGCTCCAACTTTATTGGTCGCGTTTGATTTCAGGGGTCTGCTGTCTGCTGGCTACTCGCGAACGCAGAGCAGAGTCAACACAAGAGACAGCACGAGCACTCTAGAAATTCCATCATCTCAACATCTACTTGGCGTTGCTTGCTATCGTCCATTTGTACTGGTGCAGCAGCAGCAGCATCGATACTCCGATCGGCAACTCCATGCAATTTGCTTCGTCCACTCAACCTTTGTAGCTACATCCCAGCAATACGCCTACTTTCGACCCCTCGAATAATCGGCATCGGGTGCTTTCGCGCGATTTGCTCAAGGAATATCCAGCCTCAAACGCCATATTCATGCATGCACATTCGTCAATGGCAATGTCATCTGAGAAATTCATCAAAAACACAAAGGAAAGTAAGGGAAAAGATACTCGCAAGTTATTCAGCATCTCTCTCGCAATTCGTATTCTTTTTCGGTGTAAAGTACTTCAACTAAGTATCGTATCCATCGCGTTTGATCTACACGTGATACATCTGCAGTCCCACCGCTGGAACTTACTTAGCCTCAACAGCTCCACCTAACCCTACCGCTACGACCGACGTACGCGTTGTCACAAATATAGCAGTTGAGCTCTGTACAACACCGCCTCCCCCGGTTCCCATACCAAAGCTCGGTGTTGTACTCCATCTACTTTGTACCGAAGTATTGATTCAAGTATTGTTCACCATAAGAACTTTAATGCCGTCTTCAAGGACTGCGCCCTGTCATAGGACCACAGTTCCACAAAAAGAGCAAAAAAACGTAGGTCTGCTCCGACTTAGTTACCTCGTGTTTCAATTCACTGTTAAGGCTGAGTGCTGTATTTGCGTTTTTCATTCTTAATGTTGCCTTGTCCGGCTTTTCTTGGCCATGGCTTTGCTTTGCTTTACTTTGCTTTACTGTATTTCAGCTCTTCCTGTTCTTCTTCCTTCTTCGCGACATTGTGTTGTTTCGTAATCACACTCATTTTGCGCCGTGTGATCTTATTCTCTGTTGTTTTACCGTCTTCTATTTATCCTTCCGAAGTACATATTCGAAGTCGTCTATTTCGTCAGTGCTGGGTTGAAGTCGATATCCCGTGACGGTACCGAGTGACAATGGGTGACGCTGGTGGAAGTTCCAGCTGGGATCCGAATGGGCAGAACGGACAGCAAGCACCATACGGAACTCTCGGCCCAAGTAGTTCTGGAGAAGCTCAAGCTACAGCAACACAGGCACCGGCACCATACTATACTACACCAACGAGCGTATATCAGTCGATATCGACGTCGGCTGTTACATATCCGTCTGCAATCGCTTCAACACCATTAAGCCAGACAAGTTCTCCCTTCCCCACATCTTCAGCATCTACATTCTCCACGTCGCTGTTAAGCCGGACAACATCTTCCTCGCCCACCTCCTCACCATCCACGCTCACTTCCTCCCCCGCCTCTTCAACATCTACGCTCGTCTCCTCAGCATTAGGCCAGACAACTTCTCCCTCCCCTACCTCCTCACCATCCACCTCCTCAACCGGACTATCATCTTCACAACGAACAGCAATAATAGGAGGTATATTTGGTGGCGTGGGAGGAATTCTAATCATATCTGTCCTAGCCATATACTGCCTCCAAAGGCGAAAAGGCAGAAAGCAAGGCGAAAAAGGACCCGCCGAGCCATCAACCTACAGCCAGGTAAATGATTCATTCGCCGGCGTCTCCTTCGTCAAAAATAACAGCCATTTCTCTACACCTCAATACTCCGTCATGAGCGATACATCCTATCAAGGTGCAGGCCAATATATGCATGACGGACAACCCACCCACTTCAACGTATCCCACGACGCCGCAATGGAAACCGACCAATTCCTCCCTGCATACGAACAACTCCCCACCCCGCACCCCCTCCACCTCGTCTCCACCACCGGAGCAAACTCTTTCTCCCCATCCGACCCCTTCGCTTCCCGCCCTACAACGCGCGATCCTTTCACCGACCAAAACCGTCTTAGTCAACACACTATGACCATCTCCGAACCAAATACGCCTATTCGACCCCTCCTCCGCCACGACACAATGGGCTTTCCCCTCGATGACGAAGACACCAGTTATCTCGCACAATCTCAATCCCAACCGCAATTCCCTGCACCCTTCCCCCTCGAACCCCTCTCCCCTCCCCCCACCAGACCTCTCCCCCTCCCCCCCTTCCAATTCCCCGCCCCCCAACGCACATACACCAACACCTCCACGCATTCCCGCCCCTCCACCGCCTCTCTCTCCCGCACATCCAGCATCTCCTCCAACGCAACTTTCACCCCCGCATTCGTACAGCTTCTCAATCGCCAGTCCCAATCCCTATCACAATCCCAACCCCTATCGCAATCTCCACCACAATCTCCACCACCAGCAACCACCCACCTCCACCTTCACCGCCAACAAACCAACACCAGTGAATATGAATACGGAGACATTGTATCCCCGCTGAGTATCCAGGGCAATTGGGGCGGGTTCGGGAATGTGGGGTTGAGTCGGAATACGAGTCAGCGGACGCAGAGCAGTTTTGCGCCGAGTGTGATTAGTGAGACGGAGTTGGAACGGTTGGGGGTGGGGATGAGGTTTTAGGGGGTGGGATGAGATGGGACGAGAAGGGGGATGGGATGGGATAATAGGGATGAGATGGGATGGGATGATGGGGATGGGATGAGAGGAGGGATAAACACGTACGCACGCAAACAAACCGGTAGTTTGCTAAACGAAAAAGCAACGAACCTATGGGTATAACCGAACACGCATCCAGGAGCACGAAGACCTTACATTACAGTACAGCGCTTGTACACGAAGACAAACTCTCAAAACATCAGACCGGGGAAAAGTCCGTCCAATAAGATACGGACGTATACATATAACGAAGATGGCGGTGGAGGATAATGGAAGGGGATATGGATAGGAAAGGTTTGGTGGTGGAAATGGGACGAAGAAATGAATAACCTTTCGTTCAACTATGTATCTATCTATCTATCCGCATATAAGCATTTTCAGGCGCAAGCAAGCAAGGAATGAAAGGAGCAAAGGAAGGAAGAGGGGCGTTAAAGGCTTAATCAACTCACCAACTAGCAAATCAATCAAGAATATAACGAAGCAAAGATATGTTTTCAGTATTCACGCTACTCGCAGCAGATGGAAGAGAGATAGATGTCAAATCTATGCACTCTGCAGTATCAATCGTCCCAATGTAACAGAATACAATACATACCACAGGACCAAATGCAGATACAGTAACGCAGCTATAGGTGAACTTTTTTTACGTATCGAATTCACGCTTACAGCAACCTTAAATGCCGCTATTTTCTTTCACCATGATCACGATCACGATCACCGTCACCATCAATCAATCTTTCAGCCAATCAACCAAATCCTAATATCATACATACATACATATTTCCCCTAATACCACCCACCCATTATTAGCACCCTTTCTTGCTTTCCACTTCTCCCACCATTTTAAACCTCGAGACATAATTTTCCAATTATGAATGAGTAGAATACACCGATACGTTTCTCCCAGCCGTTTCATCGACCAACCAACCAACCAACCATGGAGGCACATATGCTGTGCTGCTCTATGCTCCTGCTATATATTTCACTTCACTATAGAAGGATAATACACACGCCCTAGATCCGATATAATCCCCGCTCCCATCCTCCTCTCCCCCCACACCCCAATTAAGCATAATACCTCGGCTCATCAAAAACATGGTACCTATGCCCTCTAACACCCTCGCCCCTAAACAACGCCGGGAACCTCTCCCCTTCGGGAACCACTTCCTCCGCCAACATCTTATTCCTCTCCTGCTCGCTCGCACTCTCCTTCTCCCCCACCTTAAACTTCCCAACCTGGATCTCCGTATCCGTAATCGTAGATCTGGAAACCCTCGCATACGCGGTCCTCCTCAGACCTTTATAAAGAATATACTCACACCATCTATCCCAATCACTCGGATCGATATCATGCATACCCGATCGTTCGCTCACGTACGTATTATAGTTACCCTCTAGCGGTTTCGTAACGAGGTACGAGAGCAGAATCGACGGGTTTGTCGAAGCGCCCATCAGATCGGCGAGGTACTCGGACTGGAGTCTGCGGTCCTCGGGATCTTCTTCCTGGCCTGAATGGAAGACGAATACATCGACCATTTCGCCATAAACATCCAGCGTAGCGGCAATTGCCGGAGCGAGCTCGCCCACGGGGGAAGGCAGGAGATGGTGCGTTGAGTTGAGGATGGGGAATTTAGAGAGTAAAGCGCAGCCCCAGGTGTGTTTGTTAGGGCCTGGTCCGTAGTCGACGTACATGCCGAGATCTTCGGCGAGGAATTGCGTGGTGTCGCGGTTGCCCATGATGATGCGTTGGAGGTCGGATTCGAGGAGCCCGATGACGTCGATTTCGAGTTCTTTGATGACATCACGCATGCGATATTCCGAGGACCACATGTCGTTGTCGAGACTGAAGTGAATGGTCCAGATACCTGCTGTGAAGATCTTCTCGTCTTTGTGGTATGGAACGTAGTCGTAAGTGGGGAATCGCAGGTATGCGGTTGAGACTGAAACCAGTTGAAGAGCGACCATGACATAGAGGTAGTAGAGACGCTGTTTTCGCGCATTGAGATAGGCGTTGAACCGTTTTCGTTGGGCAGCCGGAGTTGAAGAGACTGTCGCGAAGACACCGCACCCAATCAACAGCATTGTCGTGGTCATGACCCAATCCGTATGCTCGCGTACAAGTGGTCCACCAGGGACGAAAGCATAGGCTACAACCCAAACATGGAACAGGACCATGAAATTATATACCAAGAAACCGATGCCGAAAGTTTTAGCAGGGCTTTTTCGAGCCGCAGAGCCAAGGAGTGGTACTGATGCTGCCATGAGGTAGACAGTCAATATTAAGGCACCATAATATCCTTTCCAGTGGCTATAGAGCGTGAGCATGGCAGCACCAACGCATCCCAAGCCGTACATAGTCCAGCTACGTGCTAATGATTCGTTGAAAAGTCCAAGGACAAGACCAGCTCCCATGGCAGCGATCGTCCACGCACCATGAGGTGCTGAAATTGGACCGCGAACTGGGTAACCTTCCCACACCCACAGAATCATTGTGCTGGAATCTGAAAGCAATGAATGCAGAGCGAAGAAGAGACCACCTATACCAAGCCCTGCAAGAACTGATGACCCTTCATTTCGACCTTGGACCGAAAGCTCATTTCCCGCTACTGGCGCTTTTCGTGTAGAGCGCAGAACGGCAAAAACGGCAATGATGAAACCATACCCGTTCAAGCCACCATTTTCGGCATGCGACGTTGGCCAGACAGGATTGTTTGTGTGAAACATAAACTTGACGACACTAGATGCGAGGAGACCAATAGTCCAAGCAGATATTCTAGATTCTAGACGACCAGGTTGCCCTGCTTCCGCATACCAAGTAGCAGCCCATGAAAGGCATGACATCCAGATAGCGAAGCCAACAGTGAATAGTCTAGGCGCCGGACTGGTGATCTGATACGCCAAAAGTCCAACTAATGAAATTAGATGGCACGCTCGAAGGTTTCTGACAACCAGAGTTCGTATCGATCGAATGCCCAACAGAAACGGCGAAACGGTTGACATCACCATAACTTCATAGCCGGATATACCCATGTGCCATAGAGGGAAGTCTGTTCCGCGTGAGTGGATTGCCAATATTTATAATTTTCATTACTTACACCAAACACATATACCAAGAGAAGTCAACATTGACCAAAAGACGAACTAAAATGAGATTAGCAAAAGTTCAAAGTAAAATTCGTGGGGAGACTTACGCCATTATAGACATCGGCTGCTGCATCAAAAGCTTCAGGCCACGAAAATGATTGGCCAAATACCTGTCCAACCTCCTTGTCTTTTCTACTTACCGATTAGCATAGGAATTCCCACAAGGGCTTGGATATCACATACTCCTTCTCAAGAACTTTATCTGCTACCATCTCCGTGTTTCTAAAGATAATATATATTTTAGATATGTTCATATTGTACGATCTTCCCACACAAATGATATACATCTATTTCGGAAGCCAATTGACGTACCCCTTAGACACTCCCTTCACATCCTTAACAACCAACTCGAATGTCTCGAAATCGAGAGCTGTAACCGCATCGAATGCAACATCGAACAAAATAAGAGCCCATTCGAAGAAGGCGTATGTGGTATACGCTAAAATTCACATTAGCATAGTTTCGCTGGTAGAGCTGAGGACTATCTTACCTCCAGCGACTTTGTGAACTTTGTGTTGTATGAAAAAATATACCAATGGTACGAGGGTCCCAAAGAAGGACCCCGCAAGGTATTTTCGATATTTAACTGCTCGAGCATTGTTCGGACTCAAAGCCAAACATCCCAGAGTCCATGGCAAAGTAGCAACTAAGTATGAGATCATAAAAATATCATGCCAATCGTGGTCGTCTGTCGAGGTAACGTATGTCCATCCACCACAGGTGAATGTCCGGAAAACACCCATAAACGCAACGAATTTAGGAAGAGTCGCGTTCTTTCGCGCAGTGAGAAGATACCATAATCCAACCAGAGCAAATCTAGGACCTTTGCATAATGTCAGACGCGTATAAACCCGCATAGCTGTCCTTTCAACATACCAGATGTAATGGCTATAAAGATCATGAAAAAAGAGCGTTCCGGGTATCGGTCCCCAATTGTCGCAGACACTGAAGGGAACCACTCGTCCGGATATCCATAGTATTCATTCTGAACGATCTTGTGGTAATGTAGTGACACGCCGACGATAAGTGCGCTTATGAAGGCAGCTGTGAGTCACTGTTAGCAATTTCAAATGGCTAAGAAAATAATGTTGAGTGGCCTCACCATATGCGATAGCAGTATGAGCCCATGACACCCATTTTCCAGAGAAAGCGAACACAACGTCGCCGTCCTTAAATTTGGGTGCCATCTGTGATAGGATATCACTTTCCTATGCGAAATTTCTCATTCAAACGAATGTTGTCCGGAGCATCCGAAAAGGTTGATAGTTTGAATGCAGGTCCTTTAAGTATAAATATTGGGAAGGATTGTGGAAGTAAGGTACGGACAAGAAGGCTGACTACTCCGAAAAGCCGAGGGCGCTAACGATATCGATTGGACCCCCCTCCAAGGTTATCGTTGCACGTTGCAGGCAGCAAATCGCAATTTCTTCCTTTCTGTGGTGGAGCTGTCTGAATTGTGCTCAATGCGCAACGCGTCAGTGGTTGAAATGACGCTAGTATCCCTGCCGTCGGACTAAGATCAATGCTACTTAGGGCAGACGGAATATTGTATCTCCGAGCATCAGAAATATTGGAAGAATTTCGAGAATTTCTAGTTGACAAGACAATCCTCGAGAATTATAAAATGTCGGGCGCAAACGATAAGGCAAGATTCTATCTCGAGCAATCCGTTCCTCAGTTACAGGAATTCGAGCAAAAGAAGATATTTACCAAGGTTAGTTCACCAATTTCCATCCTTTGCCCCAATTTAGCTTTGCGCAAGAGCAGTTTCTAACGAGAAATTTCCTCTAGGATGAAATTCGAACTTTAGTCAAGAAGCGCTCCGATTTCGAACACAGGGTATTGGTGAGGGGCTCAAAAGCTGTCGATTATGCAAGATATGCAGCGTGGGAAATAAGTTTGGAGCAACTTCGTCAAAAAAGATGTAAACGAATGCGCATCAAGGGCAGCTCGGCACACACAGGACAAGCGCGCATCTTCAACATATTCGAGCGAGGTGTGAAGAAACATCCGGGGGACTTAGCATTATGGATGTCATATTTGGAGTTTGCCCGAAACGCGAAGGCTACAAAGAAGTTCAAGGCCATCTTGACTGCTGCGATACGATTACATCCCACCAAGCCGGAATTATGGTTATACGCGGCAAAATGGGCATTGGAGTTGGAAGCTGATATGAATGAGGCGAGGAGTTATATGCAGAGAGGAACCAGGTTCTGTACTATGAGTAAGGATCTGTGGATTGAGTATGCGAAATTGGAGATGATCTATCTGGCGAAGATCGCAATGCGGAGGAAGATTCTTGGTCTTGATATTGATAGAGCGATCGAAGCACCAAAGGAGATAGAGGAGCCAGCTACAGAATCCGGATTCGAGACCTCACAAGATGTGATTGCCATTCCCGAATTCCAGGACAACACAATGCAACCCAGTATGATGGCAAAGGTTGGAGTGGACAAAGAAGCGGCTCAAGACCCCATGAATACTCCAGCGCTCAACGGTGCAATTCCTCTCGCCATTTTCGACGTCGCTCGAAAACAGCCATTTTTCACACCGGCAGCAGCCGAAGACTTCTTCGATATGTTTGCTGCCTTCACTCAAGTTCGATGCCTACCCAGGATTCTTCAGCATGTTTTGGATTGCATGCGGGAATCATATGCGAAGGAGCCATCAACGTGTAATTGTTATGTTCGCCAACCTTTGATCGGAATCGATCATAACTCACCCGAGTTCGCTGTGGCGCTTGGTTCATCGCTGAACAGATTGAAGGAATCAATGGAGGTTACGAACAATAAGACTCAATTATCAATGAAGACGAAAGCATGGATAGAAGGAATACTGAAATACAGTGACCTTGATCCGGCAATTAAAACTGTGCTGGAACATACTGCGAGGAAGTTGGAGTAAAAGGAGAATTCTAGAAGGGGAAGAGATGTAAATCAAGCCAGAATAGGTCATATAGTTATCACACTTTGATGGAGTTAGGTTGTCCGTTTGGAGCGTACATATATGTACTGGTCGTCCGTTTGCTACATTTAGTCGTGCGCATTTTTACAACGGGGAAAAAAGTGCAAATAATACCAAGGTCTCAGGTTCATCTATGCCATCTTCTCTTTGCATGCTGCCCCTTTGTACATCGCTAATGGCCAATCCAGTACGAGATCAGAAGATTATCACACAACCTGATGGCAACGCATAGGGTCTACCTAAGATTACAATCATCTCGCATCTCATCTTAGAAGCCATTCCGGGCTCACCACATTCGTGTATTTTCCTGTATACCATCCTTCAGTTTCTTGTCCCCCGTTATCTGTCTCATCGCCGACGCCAACTATTCTCAATTCATCTGCATTCATGTCATGTCCCAGCGGAATAGTGAATACCTGCAATGTGCAGTTCGATCAGGGAAAAGTACCAACGTACAGTCTTGTAGCAAGGAGATATAGATGAGAAGGGTGTGTTCAGCCTGGTACATATGCACAACGTTGGTGGTATATTCTGGATTGGGATTTGAAGTGGTAGGTTTGCAAGCTGATGCTGTCAATGCAGAGGAAGGCATGCGCTTCGAATAGCTAAAGAGAATATCGATGTATTAGAAGTGTTACTGTGATAGTAATGATCATTAAAACGGACCTAGATAATAATAACCCCGTGGGCCGTGGATTAAACATAACATGATTCTTGAAAATTCATTCCTGTCCCCACAACACCGTGATCGAGAAAACACACTTATCAATAGTCGCCTGAAAAAGCATCGTGTCTGTTTGCAATATTGGTAGGCGCCGAGGTCGCGCATATCGGCTAATACCCTCTGCGAATCTCTCTTTCAATTTGTGTCCGCTTTTTGTAGGTATGCGCGAGCGCTTTCTCTAAGGATCTCCCAAGGGCACGGTTCCTAACCACCTCTACTTTTGCCCTCTTCCCATCATCATCTAATTCCGAAAACCGCCTCGAATGGTGCGCTACTCCAAGTTTTGAACTGCATGATGATCAGCTTGTTCACCTTTTGGCCACTTGCAAGGCCGGTATACAGCGCTTCAAGCTTGCTTTCCTTCACATTAGGATGCATCCGATGGAAATAGGTCTTTGAACCACCGATCGCCGTTCGAGCAGCTCCATGCACAACCATACCTAATGTCTCCCAGGCGTCTCTAGCTGGGTCACCTTTGACATCCGAGGATATTTCAAGGAAGCCGTTGTGACCGTCTGTATCTCTAGCAAAGACTGATGTGCGTACTTTCTGCTGGATCGTGGCAGGCATAGAGACACACAACTTGTCTAGAGGATACTCGATGGTGAGCTTCGAAGATTCCCTGAATGTCCATTAAAATTTAACCCAATGCTCTGGAGATCCCAATTCAACTCACCTTGTTATTTTCGCCGGCTTCCTTGGAATTTTCTCAGGCCGGAAATCTCTATACCACTCCCGAAGATCCTCGACCACTTTCTTTTGACCAACAAATTTAACCTTAGCATATCTCCTCCGAAATTGTCTACCCAAGGAGTGGTTCTTCTCAGGTACTAAGCAGCATACTGGTGTGAATTGTCGAAACATTTTTAGGAAGTGGTCCAAATGTTGCTCTGGATAACGTGTGTAGGTGCTATTTATGTAACAACCCCGCACTCTGGTCCCTCGATCGATCACATTGGTGGCTGAGACATTTAAGGGTTTGGTGCGTTCCTTGCGAGCGTCTACAATTATGATAGACATTTTCGTACAGAAAAATAAGTAATTCTGTACTCGGTGACCAGAAGTAAACATTCTTCAAGAAGTTCGAAGGAATTCAGAATACTCTAAAAGTCACTGCTACCCTTTCGAGACTTCTTCTTGTCGCTATGTTGCTTTTTCATCCTAAGCCTTGCAGCATTTCCAGCCGCCTTCCTGCAAAGCATGTTAGCACAATGAACACAATGAGCACAACACAACGTGAAAGCCAGCCTTGGCTCCTGAGATCATCTCTACATAACAGTCCGCACCAGCTCGTCTCTCCTGACAATCATCAAACCTCGCGCATTTCAGATATCATATAACGCCACGGAACATTGCCGCTCCCCCATGAAATGCAACTCGGTGTAAGAGTAGACAGAAGAAGATATTGCCACTCACAATTGCTCAACTTTTTTCTTCTGCTCGGCTGGTGTTACACCGGGTACAGATGCTTTGTATATACGCTTAATCTCCTCATGTAGCCTTCGATATGTCTCTTCCTTGTTGTCTACCTGACCCCTGTTGCTATCGCACTGGATCAGAATAGAATGAGACGAAGCTACATAGTACGAGCTATGAAGTAATTCACGATGAATCACCTTCGGCATGACGCTTTCAAGGGACTTCATCGGCCATACTGTAGTCGCTTTTGAACTCGTTCTATAATGATTTAGTAGCTATACTTGCAATTCTTGGTGAAGTGACGTACTTGTTCGTTTTTTGACCCCCCGGACCAGAAGATGCAGAAAATGTGGTCTTGGCCATTTTCTCAGGTATAGTGGAAACATCGAAGGCAGTGAACCACTTTCTGGCAATATCAAACTCGGCCTCGTCATCCGCATTAGGCTGGCCTTTGGAGGTAAATGTTCTGCAGTTGTATAGAAGCCCTGAATTGCCTTGCAACGATAACGTATAAAATGGCCGGATGATGGGCCTATGAGAGAACACAGGTGTTCGAGAGAAGATGCTGTTGAAACTCATATCCAGGTCGTCTTTCAGCAACTTGGGGATAGTTTAGACTGGTGAAAGCAATGATTTCGGAAGGCTACTGTTCGGCGAATGTTTCGAAAGGTGCTTTCCAGTCTGCTTTCCAGTCCATTGACTGTGGCTGGAATCTTGCTACAATTGCTTCAAAATGGCAATAAATGTTAGCTCGTCGACTCGAGGCGATTTTGAAGTCTTATGTAAGCAGTACTCTCTAAGTTGTCAGAATTAGAACATTATATTACCGACGATTATAGCTTCATGACTCCCCGCTTGCTTCTTGAGGATTTTCGATTTTTAAATCTTTTGTCATGAATGTGCGGGTTATATATGGATAGAAGTTACCACTGGATTAGAAACTGTTGTGTAAGCGCTTCTACGAAAGTATTGATATATTATCATTTTACTTCGCCCTATCATCAAACAGCAGCGTCTTCAGCGCTAAGCCTTCTTAGCTCAGTTGGTAGAGTCAGTATACCCTTGCTTTGATACCTAACCACATAAATTCTAACATCATCTCCAGGCGCGACACTAGTAACTCATACTAAGAAATGTCGAGGTCAACGGTTCGACTCCGTTAGAAGGCAATTAATTTTTGTCAAATTTTTGTTCTCTTTTGCTTTGGGTAATTTTGCTGTTCCCAATAATGGATAATTGCCGTTTGGAGTCTCGAAGTATAATGATGCCTGAGGCTTTCCTTTGCCTATTGTTCATGCTAATTATTCGTCATATTAGCAGACTCGGTAACTTAGAACTAAAGGCATTTAATTTTTTCTCAACCTTGTTCATATGCTCATCGACTTCCTATTTGTATCCCATCCAACCATCATCCATTCATCCATCCATCCATCCATCCATTCATCCTCAAATACCGCCCGCCATCATTCTGCGCATCATAGAGCAAAATCTCGATTACTCTCATCGCTCTTCACGTCCCATCCGCCAAAGAAAGAATAACTTGAATTTGATTGTAGTTCAGCCCAAAGCCGAAAGAACCAATCGAATCTTACTTGTCGGTCTGCTCACTGCCCACTGCTCACTGCACTTGACAGTTCTATCGCCTTATCCATTCTTCTATACTCTCCCCAAATCTCTCGCCCTACCTTGCCATCGAGAAAACTTGGAATTCACTGCCCTTATATCCAAAGCTTGTCTTATACCTAGCTTCCCTACACACCTCTTTGTGCATTCCATACCACCTCCCATATATGATTCATAACAAAGGCATTTATGACTTCGGAACCACCTGAGTTCCACACGAAGATTCGAACGCCTGTGTCTCCCTTACCTGTTCGACCACCAAATCCTCTAGATATCCCAGTCCTTCGAAATCAAATCGACCCTACCTTTAACATGACGACAACGCACGAAGAAACAAAGAAGCCTGACGACTCTCCTCTGTCCGATGCAAGATTTTCAGACGCGTATGACGAGCAGGATGAAGAGATCACAGGAGACAAGATAGAGGACGAGGAAGCGGAAGTCAGCGATGACTATGCTATGACATTTGAATCTGATGGAGAGGAAAACACAGATAGTCACGATCAATCACAGGCTGTTGACCAAGAGCCGAAGAACTCGTCTAACATAGTGCCATCGAGCGATTTGCCTACCTCAAATCCCAACGAACGACCTCCCATCTCTTATTCTCAAAGTGGCCCTGAAACCCAACCCGCCCCTGCCATCCCTTCTCCTACTCTTCCCACGAATTCTGAATCTGCAGCTGCCCAAGGCTCTGATGATCCATCCCATACTTCGACTATCGCTACGAATCCCATTGCCCCTGAGGATCCCACTGGTGGGATTGACATCCAGCAATTATTGGACAATATCACTGCCAATGCTGAAATAAATGCAGCCGCTGCCCGCCCAAGTTCCTCCTCTTCTAGCAATGCTCCCCCTCTCAAAAGCGGCTCTAGCTTACCCACTCATGCAAGCCTTCCTCCGCGCCCACAAGTCACCCAGCAGCCGCTACCAAAGCGTTCCAATTACCCCTCCTACGATGATGCGTATAAATACAATGCTGGAGCCCAAGGTTATTCACATGCGCCCACTTCCTATAGACCTTCTGGTGTAACACCATCTTTGATTGCATCCGGTGCTCCTGGCACCGCTACTGACTCGAGATATGGCCTGCCCCCTCCCCCATCTGTTTCATTTACTCAATCCAATCAAGATCCCAATAGCCCCAAGCCATATCGACAATCTCAGCGAATGACATCTGTCGCATCTTCTGAAGGGCACGATGATGAGCGACCCTGGGGACCAGCCGTCCAAAAGATTTATGACGAATTTTTGGATAGGGAACGAAAGTATGTGACGGAGGGGCTCTGGGAACGGTTCCCGAAGGGTTCGCGATTGTTCATTGGTAGGCATACCTCCTGTAGGAAATTCAAAATCTCTATTCACTAATCCATCTCTAGGCAATCTACCTTCAGAAAAATTAACCAAGCGAGATCTATTTCATGTTTTCCACAAGTATGGCGAACTTGCACAAATATCAATCAAGCAAGCATATGGGTTTGTTCAATTCCACGACGCTGCTGCTTGCTATCGAGCTCTAGACATGGAGCAAGGCAAAGAAGTTAGAGGTCGGAAAATGCGTAAGTTACCTTTCTCTAAGTTTGAGAGAATAAACTAATATATCTATCCAGATCTCGAGATTTCGAAAGCGCAAAAGAATACACGCAATGCTCAGAACGGACCTCAAGCGCAAGGAAGATCCCGTTCTCCGGACCATGCAAGAAATGGCTCAAACGGGCGCGGTCGGAATGAAGGACGGAATTCTGGCTACAACCACAATGACCGATATGGATCGCAACAACAGTATGATCGGCCACAGCGTACACGTGACGATTACCGACCCGGAAGGTCGCCATCACCTTCTCGAGGTTACCGAGGCAGGGATGAATATACATCTCGCAACAGAGATTCGTACAATGGTAGAGACAGGCGCCGATCGAGGTCTCCGATATCAAGCACGAACAATGGCAGATATCGGGATCGCAGTCCAAGCCCGAGAAGTCGTGAAGCCAACGACGACGCGATCCTTCAGATCCCCCGACGGGATCCTTCAAATGTCCCAGATGTCCAAATAATCCTCATGACAGAGCTAGATCGAGGGTTCGTCTCTTGGGTTGAAGGGGAGATGCGTGGTCGTGGAGTAAAGACGGAAGTGATGTTCCTCAGCCCTCGCCTACCTCTTCAAGCTGTTATACGGAGACAGATACTCGAAGGTGTGCTTGCAGTTTCGCAGTTAGATATGAGGTCACAGAATGCCAGCAAAATTCCTCTCCAGGTATTCGACCGCCAAGGTGGCTCTAATGCTGTTCGCTTTGACGAATATCAAGATCTAGAGCCTAAGATCGCAGCAGAACTAGTCGTACGTGCCAAGTCTACGCAGCAACAGCCGCAATATCCCTCAAATACAGCACCAGCATACCAAGCTCCCTTAGCGGCGCAGAACGCAAACCTTGCTGGTCTCGTGGGTCAATTAGACAACTCGGCTTTACAGAAATTATTAGGTACTCTGAATAGCATGCCTCAACAGAACCCCTCAGCTGCATCCGCAAACGCTGCAATTGATATTGCAGGCTTATTGAGTGGCTTTACTCAACAGCAACAACAGCAGGCGGCACAACCACCACCTCAGCAAGCTTATCAGCAGGCGCAACCACCGGTGGATCCTTACGCTGGCTATAATAGCAATGCGGGATATGGGGCCGCTGCGAATGGATATCCAGCCCCGGATCAGAATGGACAGAGTGCACAGCAGGTGCAGAATATAATGGCGCAGCTGGCTAGGTTTAGACAGTAGATGATGGAATGGATAGAGAGGGTATTTCCAATGAGATAGAATCTAGCTCTTACGGGAAGGGTAGAGGTCGTTTTTCGTCCCTTAGTTGGCGATCAACGCTACTATGACTGACTGGCGTGGGGAAGGCTTACTTATATGAGGTAATGGCAAGGCGCGTACTAATGAAATGAATTTACACTTCAATGTAAATATTCTATGGTGATACGTATTTTGTACGCATGCTAAGACAGGGGGAAGACGCGGGGAAGATGTAGAGATAGTAGGAAAGGTGGACGGAAACAGTTCTATGTAGCGCATATAGCAGACACAAGTTCTCTTCCCTTCATTTAGTGTAGGCTTAAGAATTCAATATATTCAATGCAGGATACCAAAGTAGCGTGTTCTAATTGTCTAACTCTAAATCTATGTCTTTCAAGTGAGAAGTGTAGTCTTTAGCTTGTTTCCTCTGTTATTTTTACACAAGTACTGTACAGTGGTGGAGATGGTCGTATATGATCGAGTCGAATCGCTGGCATGAAAAATAGAGATGGTAGAAAACTGAGCGCGTGGTTGTTTTGTTGCGTTACTTCATGTCTGGCTTGGCGGGCCACATGTTGGGTCTAGGGAGGGGATTAGTTGGTGAGGTTGCTCGGGTATCGAAGAATAGCACTGGGTGCTTACCTGGTTAGAAAGAGTCTCTCCCTGTCAACTTTCTCCACAGACCTCAACCACCGTTTCAAATCGGCCTTCATAGCACTCATGTCTCTCCCAACAACATCGATTCCCCTCTCCACACACGCCATCTTGATTTCCTCATCATCCATACCAGTTACCCCACCTTCTCTCCCAATCAACTCATCATCCAACTCCAAATACTCCAACCTCTTCCTAAGCTTCCTCCTCAACATCACATTTGGCAACCCAGGCAGTTGCCCTCCCAACCAATCCCACATGCTACTGCTGAGCCCCAAGCTCCAACTGATATGCAACAATTGCATTCTCTTCAAGCCTTCAACTCCAACCCCGTTCTCCGGTGGCGGCATTGTCAAGTTTCGGAAAGAGATCTTCCTCCTTTCCTCCAACTTCTTCCTATCTCCATCAATCTGTTTCGGAATCCTACATGTCCATGGTACCACATTACTCATAGCAACCACCACCAACGGCGTGAAT
This sequence comes from Rutstroemia sp. NJR-2017a BVV2, assembly GCA_002946415.1. Lineage (NCBI taxonomy): Eukaryota > Fungi > Ascomycota > Leotiomycetes > Helotiales > Rutstroemiaceae > Rutstroemia > Rutstroemia sp. NJR-2017a BVV2. Next base: position 498,521 of record NJPS01000045.1, read on the forward strand.
TCCCCACACACAATAAACACCAACGCGAATGCCGGGACCCGCTTTACATCGTGCCAGTTCCTCACCAGCAATTGGAAATCGGATCGCGAGAGGTCGCCGGCTTTCACAGCAGCGGAGATGGAGCCTTTGTGTTTAGAATCGACGAGTTCTTGCAAGGGTTGCGAGGCAATGAAGTTGTAGTAGATGTTCTTGACGCCGGTTTTGTAAAACGCGGCGTAGGCTTTGCCGAGGGAGATGGCATATTTGAAGAAGAATGGTTCGTTGGGTTTGCGGACGGGTAGGGAGAGCGTAGCAGGGAGCGTGGAGGACGGCCCGTTGACTTTGGATGCACTGGTTGAGGGGGCTTCGGTGATGGTTGTGCTGGATGATTGGTAGCGTGGGGTTAGGAGGGGAAGGTATTGAAGCTGGGGTTTGAATGCGGAGGAGGTAGTTTGGAAGATCGAGTTGCTGCGCATGGAGCGCATTGTAATTGTGGTCATCGCATTGGTGGGCAAGGAATTGGAGTTGAGATGGACGAAAATTTATACAATTAAAAGGGGAAACAAGAATCAATGAATGAATGATAAGGAGAAGAAAAATGAAGTCAGGAATGATGATGGCGAATTAATTTTCCGCATCTGACGTCTAGTTCGGGCCTGGGGAAACCTTAACCCTGTCCTCTCCGCTTTTTGAGCTAGTACGCAAATTGATATGACTCTGCTTACTAAGGACCAGATGTAATCTCCAAAATGGACGACATAACATCACGATACCCGTTCTCAAGCCAATCTTTGAAGGACTACGAAAATCAGAAATATTGTCAATTTCTCATATCTTGCTACTTAAAAACTCAAGCTGTTCCGCGAATTTACTTTTAAGTCATAATCTCAAAAACTTTTTTATTGTGAGTTTATGCAAAAAAAGGCACGGAGATGTAGCCACTTTATCACACTTTATCACACATCTGGTCAAATTATATTTCTTGCGAGTGCAGAGAGCTTTCAGATCGAAACGTGTTCGTCGAAGTCGTGCCAGCAAGACTGGAGCGCGCGTTTCGTGAGCAGTGGGAGATACCAAGGGTGTCTTGTGACAAGCAAAGGAGGGAAAACACACATCTTCATCTAGATACACAGCGAGAGTTGCCGCTGTGAGGACCGAGATACTAGCGAATCGTCTTTGGGTACTCCTTATTCTGCCGAGAAAGGGAAGATGTAGGAAAAATGAAGCCGTCGAAAGCGGAGAGCACGATGAGCTGGTAGCTCATGCAATACCGTACGGATCTGCTTGTGTTTGGTAATGCCGCCCAGTTGCGGCTAGTTCTCTGATACAGTGCTGTCACCGCCGTGTAGGGCATGCAAAACTCTCACTTCTGACATTCCTAGCTCATTTATCCTCCACTTCAGTCAGTCCTTTGTGGTTATCATGGCCGACATGCCAGCGTACTTGCGTTGTCGTGGTCGTTCCTTCTTGCATTCCTTCCAGCTTCTGTCAGAATTAGGCTGCGAAATAGGTGCCTATGGGTGGGTTCTCCAGCTCTCCAACCTGTCCAGCAACCCTACCAGGTGTAGAGTATGCTAAAATAAGGTCTGGCACCGCCGATGGATAGTCAATATGCCCTTCAACACACCCACCGGGTACCAATTAGTCATCATAACCCACCCATAGGTGCCGCAACCCGGCGGGTAGTTTCGCAGCCTAGTCAGAATGTAGCACATACATATGGAGCCAATCACATCGCTGTTAGTAGCATTTTCAAAGAACTTGAAATTCCGTTTAGTAACCTCGGACAGTGCTTACCCAACGGGAAATGGTGTGCTTGGACCATGCCGTAGTTTGGCCTGTTATTAGTGGACTACGCCTGTGAGGAACCGGGCCCGCTTACTGTTGGTCTCTTGAACTGTTGCTTTCTCAGTCTACGCCCTTTGAATCACACGAATGGGGTAGTACCCGGCGCCCCACTATGCGAAAACCGAGCATGCCTATGGGAAGTGATCCCGGTGTACATGTCAGGATAGTTTTACCATGGAAAATGAGTCAAACGGTGATCAGTGAGCAACAGTTGGCTCCGAGTGTCCGGGTGGCATTATTTGGTGGTGTGTTATCTTCCCAAAGACTTTTATGTCCGGGAGCAGACTCCTACAAGAGATTTATTGCAACTCGTGACCGCTGTTCCAACAGTTGGAAAGTCCGCAGGACCAGTGTCGTAGCGGTGACTTATCATTAGAATTTGGTACCAGATAGAAGCGATAGGGTGTGTCTCTACCAGGATACGACGTGAACACGGATCTGTAGAAGTCCTAGATCCAAAATCAAGTTTATTTCTAGACCAGACGTTACATTCCGCTTAAATTATTGTTGGTTCCATACAGGAAGACGACAGAGTAGGAGGACTAGAGGAAGCTTGTCATGCAGCCTCATGCTCGTCTATAAAAATTGGATGGTACCAACACCCAGTGTGCATGAGGCTACCCTTGATCATAGTGGTGAATATTAAACGAAACCGACAACGTGGTCATATGATATGTTATCTGCGGCATAAAGCGTCACAGTATCTTCATTTTACCTTTAGGCTATACACAAAATATGGCCACGCATATATTGATCGTTCATCATTGGACGTCCACTACTCATTCCGTGGCATTCATTTCCATTTACAGCATGAGCAATCGTCCTATCTAGTATCCAGTATGTAAGCGAGGTTCATATTTTACTATAAGAACATGACTCGGAATATTTATTACACGATTTGCAAGACTCGAAACAGTCCAAACCTTCGAAAATAGGTCCAGCGACGGACGATATTTTTTCAAGCTGAACAATTTGGTGAGCAATGATTTCAAATATTGAAGAAGATATTCAGATCCAACACGTACTGTGCTGATGACTAATTCTGAACGCAGATTTTGGAAGCTTTCACAGGATAGCTGCTGAAAATAAATTAGCGGACATGGCATTGGCGTTCGGCCCATTCTACGGTCCCCACCCTCCGTTAGAGCACAAACCGACGTTACCCATTGACCCAGAAGATGGCTACCCCAGCTCCCTAAAATTTGAAGATCTTATGCGCGACGTGCTAGCGCCGGGAACAGACTATGCAGATTACGAAAAGAGAATAGATAGACCGATGCTTCTAGATGTAGTGGATCCTCTTACCGGCGACTCAATCGTACATCGAGCTGCAGCAGCTGGTAATCTTGCCATTCTGAATGCCACCACTAGCTGTTTTGGCGGTCGACTTATGAGACGTACCATCCGACTCTTGTGGGTGTTATTCACGCATCAGAACAAAAACGGCGACACGGCTTTACATGCTGCAGCACGAGCCGGCAGCTTGAAAGGCGTCAGAGGACTATATCGAGTCTTTCACCTCGAATCCTGTCATCCGGATGTTGATCTCGACGACTATGATGAGGCGGATCCCCCTCCGGAATTCTGGGTATGGAATGACACTGATTGGGATGTCTATGCCAACCGTCCTGCACTGGATTTTCTTTGCATGAAAAATCAGGCAGGTCGAGATGCTGCTGGAGAAGCGCGAGAAGCGGGTCATGAGAGCTTGGCGGTCTTTCTAGAAGACCTTGTTGCAAAGGTTGATTATGAGGGCAGGAGAAAGGACGAAGAGTATATGCGAGATGCAAGGGCGGAAACGCTGGACCACTATAGATATCTCGAACCCGAGGATGGAAAATCTGAAAATGGAGGATTATCAAAGTAGCTAAAGTATCAGTTAGGACTTAATGAAATCGAATGCTCGTAGAGTGCGTGGATCTATAACATCTTCACTGGAGTGAACGTACAGATAGTCTAGCCAGGGAGCCTGCTGCCGCTGTTGTTCAACGATACTACTAAGGACGGCTACACGAGTGAGATTGCTGCTTGGATACCTCTTGGTGTTGTAGGTAGCAATCTAGAGTCCTGGGTCTAGTAGTTCAAGTAGTAGTACTGGCGATACTGTATGTATTGACCCTACCACTTAGCCACCTGAATATGGGGATTCAGGAGCCCAGGAGGCTCAGGAGGTCCGGGGTCAGGATCGGGATCGGGATTTAGCTCCACCTCATCAGGAAATGGAACTGGGTCTGGATCTACCCTCATCTCTCATGCTACCTCAACCTCACTGAACTGGGAAATGGAGGTGGATCTGGGTCTGGATCCACCTCAACGGCCTATGTATAGTAGTGATTCTGGAACGCTCAGTGCGACGAGAACAAGATATACCTCGAACTTTGAGTTTAGATAGCATAGCCGTTGTCAAAAACTCCTTCGTATCGGCCACTCGCAGATCAGTTGAGGCAGAATTTGATGTGGATGTCTCAGATCAATAGTACGGGTCTCAATTGTCACACTAAGTTGCATTTACTATATCTAGACAATGTGATGCATATAGTAAGTAGCCCGCGTCTGGGTAACCTAAACCTTCAGGGACACGAGAGTACTCCACTCTATTTCATCTTCTAAGATTACTTATAAGCTCTACCGTATCTTCCTACCAGGTTGCACGGACCTGTATTTCTTCGAATTCTGTTCGACGAGCTTTGCGCAAGATAGTAAGAATTTTCTCAAAGCCTTGCGGCTGTAAAAACGTAGGGATGTCGGTTCCTGGAGAACGATAGCAGATCCCATCTTTTGAACCTCTGCACAGATGTATACAAACCGTTTGATCAGGAGCTTCGTCAACTATGCAGTTTAAGACAACTATCCTGCATCCAGCGGGGCAATTGGGATGTAGGTCCGGCTTGGACGGAATGATCGGAACGGACATGTGAATGGCATTATTTGAGAGGTAGTATGAGCGAGAAGCCATTTCCGCGAGCATCTATTGAGTATGTTTAGGCACACTGGGTGTTATGCGTCGTTTGCGATATATGCTTGAGTCTCGGAATCTAACTGGATGGTCTGCAAAGAGACCTACCTCGGGGAGTCGATCATTTTCAAGCCCCATAGGATTATGCCATACAAATAGCGTATGATCGTAGGAATGTTTTATCATCTCCTCTTGGAGCCTAAAGAATGCTTTTCGTGAACCCTCTCCGTAGAGTAGGAGCATGTTCAGATCGAACAGGCCAAGAAGACAATATGCTATGTCGGAGTCTGTCCTCTCCACGGGTCGTCTTCCTTAACGACGCCAATGACATCCTCTCGGCAATTGAGTAGCTATGGAGTTCTCTACGGATCTGGGATTGACCAATGGCTTCTTTGGGTATCTTAGTGATTTGCGAGATAATCTCGCAAGCCAAAGTTGCTGTCTATACATCTGATATGCTTTGTGCGGATGTACCCAGGTCGTCTTTTGAGTTGAATGGTCGATAAAATATGGTCTACCAGTTTTGTTTTGACGTGCTTCCCAGCCTGGGGGCAGTGCTGGTTTGGTATTCGTTTGGATGTTGCTACTGGCGGTGTCTCTTCTTTTCCGTGTCCTGCTGCATCAAAACCATTCCCCATCCACTTAGGCTTGCGTCAACAGCCAGCACCTTCCGCGACATCGAGTCTAACAAGAGCCGGTGCTGTACGAAGGTCGGAGGCGTAAGTATTGTAAGACGCACCAAAAAGCAGCCAAAATTACCCCACATGACAGGGTTGAGCCAATCAGAGTACGTCGCTAGTTGAAAATTTGTATGGGTAAATCCAGGTATACAAAGTATTATAAAAGTACTTTTCAATTTTATTATCTGAGCTACATTTTGAACAACTACGATTAAGATTAATATTTTGTATATATCCGATTCGCAGCGACTACTGCTTCACAGCGAGCCTTTATAGATCGTAATAAACCTATTAAATAGTCCTCTGGAACTGCCTCCTATACCTCCTTAACTGCCTATCGTAATTTATTATAACTCATCGTATCGAAAGGGTATTTGTTCCAAATCCATTCCTTCATCCAGTTCCATATATTCTCAATAGGATTTAGATCGGGCGAGAATGGTAGCTAATTTATCTTCTCAATCCCTCTTTCAATAAGATCCTGAACAGTTGTGCCTGCTGTATTAGCCTGTATATACTGGAGCACCATCCTATATGAAAATATGCCCTGGGTGCAATCGCATCCAGCCATGGACTAATGGAACTGTATGAGCTTGATATGATTCTGCATCGATCGTACCCCAATCCTTCTCCCAGAATATACCAGGCCCTTTTCCTGATGTACCTGAGAAGCATCCCCAGAACATCCAACCGCCTTTGCGCCGGTGACGTTCCAGCACACAGTCAAGCTCAAGAGCGGGGTTTTAATGTAGTTGGATGCTCCGACGTCGATTTGCCTCGATTTAGACCTCTTTTTTGCCACAATGTTGAGGATATAAACCCTCTCCTTTTCTCTGTATCTTAGTTCTTCAGATAGATCAATATATGCATTCTCAGCTCAGAATCTCACATCTCCATTCAGCCCTGCTTCATTTTAATTCTTTTTCGGTTCTGGTTGACACCAGGGCTCTAAATCCAGTGTCTCCGGAGATAAAGGATTATTTGCCGACGGCGTGTCCATCGTTTTAGGAGTAAAGGTTGTTGATCCCAGAAATTTCCAATCCATACTATAGAAGTTGACACCGTGAAAACCAGGGGCAATGAGTTCTTGGAGTGTCCATCCTCTGGTGAACCATCTGCTATTCCGAAAAGCAGATGACTCATCAGTCACATCATACTCTGGGACGTTCGAAAGATATGCTATGCATACTATTGAAAGTTGATACCATTTGAACATTGAGTTTATGGCTTCGCTGAGCTCTGCGCTGCTTGATTTGTTGATACAGCATGTATCTACCCAGCACCACTCGACAACGAGTGGCTCGCACTGGCATTTTGGATCCACATTTACGCAACAGATCGTTTCTGGTAGCTGGCACGTTTCGTTGACCAGGCAGCTTGGGTGGCGGCACAATGGAATTCCCTCTTGGCAGAGACTGCAGAACTCTCTGATCTTGGCGTATCCCTTTTTTTGTCGTAGAAAATCTGCTCTTTCCGACTCCGATTGCTCCTGGATCTCATTCCATTCTGCATAGGAGATCTCCTCGGTCTCCCAAACTTGTGACAGTATCGTCCACGGAGGGGTATTTTCGGCAAAGAATTCGCTAATCTCGAGAGATTTTGTATGAATAAGACGCATTTTTGGCGAAGCCGTGCAGCCACGAAAATCGAGATATCCCACTTCCAATGAGACACAAGGAGGTCCAATAGCAACACAATGACCAGCACCAATTAGATCAGTTTCGTAGCAATTTCTGTTTCGTGAAGCGATAATACGTCTAGGCAATGATGTTCTTGACAAGACATAGGTTTTAGAGGGAGGACGGGGACGAGAGATGATTGCTCTGCATCTTACTCATCTTTCAGCTCCCAAAGTCCTTTCTGCCCCCAAAGTCCTTTCTGCCCCCAAAGTCCTTTCTGCCCCCAAAGTCCTTTCGGTCCCGAAAGTGTTGCGTATCCACCACCCATGGCCTGTGCACGAACCATATGTGAAATTGTGAATGCACACCTTTTAAATGACATGTGTCACAGGGTGGCACAGCGCAGTAAAGAACTAAAGGTAGGATTTGTACGAAGCGATAAAGAGGGAAGAGTAAGATGAGGGAAAACATCAGGTTTAAGTACCCAGTAATTCGTTTCTGCCAAGGGATTGCCTGGGTCTTGTGTAGCTATTACCTTAGCTACTAGCTCAACCTCAGTTCCTGATGCATGCCTGGGTTCCATCCTTGAAAATCGTGTGCATATTGTCGTTTTGGAGGACCGGGTCGGTCACGTTCTTGTAGGTCAGAAAATTGGTGGTGAACCATGGGATTAAGATCGTGGGTGACGCAGTAGGGGTTGTATGTAAACTCGTAGTCTACACTAATGATATTGGCAGTGCCAATTGGTCCCATGTTCCAATCAATTTGACCAAGACCCTGTTTTTGATGCATCCGCCGGCAGAGGACTGAATCTGTTTCATTCTTCGAAATTTCCTTAGGCATTGCGCGCCTTGGACCGGAGGAGTTTGATCAAAAGAAGGTACGGACATGGAACGCACTAGAGGGGAAGGAGGTGATTGTATAGGAGGAAATGAGCTGAATAATATCAACTAGATTTCCCCAAAGTGCATACGCCGCAGTTTGTCCATCCTCAATTCCTCCTCATAGGGATACAAAAAGTTGATAACTTCTTTCTGCCAGAAAAAGTTCTGGGGATTATCATGCCATGCCGTTGTGTACTCCCAATAATAAGGCAACCACCCAGCGGTTTCCCAGTCAATGATGCCCACTGCATTGTCCTCGCGGACAAGCATGTTGAAGCTGCTCAAATCCCCATGCGTAAGAACGGGGGACATTTCACAGACTCATGGAACGCAGCTACTTCTTTCACGTCTGAAAGAGCAGCGGGACTCACGGAACTATGGATTGGTTCCTCCAGAAGATCAGAAGTCACAATATTTCTAACTGCCACGTGAAAGTCGTAGATAGAGTCGAAAGGCCCCCAAAACGTCGTTTTGGGGAGTCTACAATCGTAGATAGGACTACCCTCTAGATTAGATACAGCAGGTGATTCGCAGTGAATAGACCGAAGTTCCTCGATCATTTGTTGAAGCTGTTGGAAGATTGAGGCTTTGGACGTGTCCGAAAGCGAGCGCCATCTCTTTGCAATAGTCTGGCCACGAATCCTTTCCATGAGTATGTACGTTGTGCCATGGTATGTGAACGCATGATGCACCTTGGGGACGGGAATAGAGGTATGCTCTGCAATAAATCGAAGCGCGTGTGCCTCCGCTGGGGTCCCGGAGGCTCCAAATTTGATGCAGAAGTTGAGAAAGAATATGGCGCCGCTAGGGTGTGCGAAAGCTTTCTTGAGGTATCTCTGAGCCACCAGCTTAGTAGCTGCTAACGTGAAAAGTCGCAGCAGATTTGGTTTCTGATAGAATTTGAGGTGACGAATTCCATTCTTAGCGAGACTGTGGGGTCCCGGCGATGCACAGATACGCAGAACGAACAATTAATGCCTGAGGCATGAATATCTCAGTTAAGGTTAGTAAGCGAGCTGACTGTCAGCACGGCGCAGATTGTCATCCTCTGGTAGATTCTTATGGTTGATGCAAAATGGAATATTTGCATTCCGTTGTCTTCACCTAAGACTATACCTCAAAGACAGTAAATGATAACAGATTTATCATTTTATTGAGCTGGAATACGATTTTCAGGAGTTCGTCGAATAGATCTCAAGTGAGGTCTGCCCTTTAGCTTCAAATCGATATCCCTGTTCGCCTCGCAATCATGTCGTGGCCTTACCATTTCGTCGACCTGACAGATGCTCAAAAAGAAGAGAGGCGTTTTCTACTAGATCGCTATGGAACCTACGCTCATCTTTCTGCATTTATACCTGTTATCATATACAATATCTACAGGTTAGCGACTTGGGTCTATTCCCAACGACAACGATCCAATGAGGCGTATTCGGCTGTTCCTAGTTCTCCTACGTTGAAGAAAAGGAGAACCACACGGAGAGCTGCCTTGGGCAGGAAGTGGAGGAATACGCTTTGGTGGCTGCAAGGAGAGGTGGGGAGGGGTTGGGGTGAAAGGGGTCATTGGATTGGGGCGGGGTTATGGGCGAGCTGGCTGGGGTGCCTCTGTGTGCACAAAACTGGCGATGGTATGTACATTGTATATTTATTGTGTGCCATCGCGTACTACTACAACGTGCTGAGCTGTGAGTAAAGTTACTCAAATCGCATAGCAGCCATCTTTGTGTCTTCTTTGTTGTTAACTTGAGTCATTGCACAACTGCATTTTCCGGCCTGTTTCGGAGCTCGACTTCTCATTACTTGATATCTTCAACACAGGTCCCTTTTTGAGCCAGTAGAATTATCAGTATTCTAGAGCTATTCTCTGTCATCAAGCTCTCATGAATTACTGCTTGCTTGTTTTCGCTCGAGCTGTTTGATTTTGCTACTGGTAAAACAATGTTTTAATTCATCTCTAGATTATCTCCATCTTACGAAACGATTCGGAATAATAGCAGCTTCACAATTTCCACTCCACTATGCCTTATCATTGAAGTCATTATACTCTCCTTTTGCCATACTGGCTGGCGCCTCTCACGAACAGCTTAATACTTGGCATCGAATCTTGGGTCGAATTATATGGTCCCTTCTCCTGCTTCATGCAGCCTTCTATCTTAACTTCTTCGTCCTGGCAGGCGTTCTCTCGAAGAGGCTTTCTTCACCTGTTGTCATCTACGGCATAGCCTCCTTCCAACTGATCAACATCCTCATCATCACGAGCATCGCAGCAGTTCGACGTTGGTCTTACCGAGTATTTTTCGTTACTCACCTCTTCGTTCTCCTGACCATCATTCCGCTTCTATTTTTCCATGCACCGCCTATCCGGCTCTACATGATCGAAGCACTTGCTCTCTTCATTTTGGACCTCGTCATACGCAAACTTAATACCATTACTACTTTCACCACCATCTCTGCTATCCCCGAAACCTCCTTGCTGAAACTTACACTCCCAATTCCCGCCTCTAAAATCTCTCAGTTTCAGACGGCGCCAGGTCAACACGTCTACCTTTCCATCCCATCGACATCTATTCCCACCACGTCCAAAACGTCTCCTTATCTACACGAGTTCCTCTTTAATCCTTTTACCATCTCCTCAGTATCTACTTCTCCCTCACCGCATATCACCCTAACCCTTCGCACTCTCACCGGACCCACCACATCCGCTCTCCTATCTCTTTCTCGTCTAACGAAAGCGCGTCCTCCACTTAACATCGAAGGACCCTACGGTACATCTCGGCGATTTCCCAATTTCGCAGAGCAATTCGACAGAGTATTACTCATAGCGGGTGGTGTAGGCGCCACGTTTATCCTACCTATATACCGAGCGACCAAAGAAGCTATGGAGAACGAAGAAAACGGAAAAGGGGCCAGAAACGTAAGAGTGATCTGGTCAATGAGAGACGTAGCAGAAGCATCCTGGGCACTCTCCATGGCATCAATAACGTCCGATGACAACGAAGAAGAAGCATCATCCTCAGTGGAGGAAAGTGGCAACGTAGAACACAAAGAGAACGCAAAATCCGAAGACGAAGATATCGAACTCTTCATAACCAAGTCCACACATGCGGAACGAGAACGAACAGCACCAGAATCATCACAAGTAGAATTACAAACGCTGCATTCTGTCCCCAGAACCAAAAGAACATACGCAAGACCGGATTTACAGAAGATCGTAGACGAGACGTTCGCACATGGCGTAGAGGAGAAAGTCGCGGTTCTGGTGTGTGGTCCAAATGGAATGGGGCCTTCTGTTAGAGGGTATGTGGGGAAATGGGTGGAGAAGGGAAGACATGTTTGGTGGCACGACGAGAGTTTTGGGTGGTAGATGTAGAGAGTGTTTGATTTTGGCTGGAGTTGGGAAGATCGGTTGACGTTCATTCATTAGGCGAATAGGTGAAGATGGGCAAAGTAGATCTTATTCCTTTTCGTTACGCCGAGATAGAAGTACGCTGTAGGCTACACAAGAAAACATTCTGGAAAAGTAACCAAACCAAACCAATGTCCATCCAATTCTACTTTCCTCGCACGTGTCTCCTCTCCCGCTGAGATCCTAAGCCAAAACTCTTTCCCATCAATACCCGGTTTGTTGAGCCACCCAGTTGCTGTCCTTTGAATGAAGGATCTGCCGTATATCGCCGCAGCATCCGATTCAGTGTCATCTGCGAACGCCGTGAAGTAGTGAAGAAGTCCCGCTGATAATCTTCATAGCCTCTCCAGAACTATTCGGTCCACATGAACGAGACCCGACTTTGGTCAGTTTACCCCTTGACCCTCCGGCTCGCTTTAATTTGACTGAAGCCACGATATAGAGGAGCTTAGCTGCGAGTAGACATGAACGTTTATCGATCGACTTTTGGGATATATGGCTACCAGCACTTCTCCTGGAAATATCCTTATCGTCAATCCTATCTCCACGCTCCATCTGCACCTCTACCTCTACAGGCCCAATATGCTCAAGCGGTGGTGCCATCTTCATTGCTTCTTCTTTCACGAATATCGCCCATGCTGTTTCGAAGTCCTTGTCGAGTTCTTCCTCGAGATATCTTGCGTAGTTTCTTCTGGCGAGGTCTCTAAATAACTGACTCATGGTAGGATACTCTAGAAGCAAAAGGGGAGATATGCTGTGCTGTTATGTATTGTCCGAGAAACTTAGATGGTAGTGGATAGTGTAAGTGAATGCCTGGAATAAGTGAAATGATGATGTTGTCTTCTAAAATTCTCGTATTAAGTTGAATAACTACATCAATAGATGTGTCTGGTCGCTGTTGCCCCTTTTCCTTTTGGGATGCACCTACTCTTTATACTGCGCGAGTTTGCTATCGGCAGTCTTTATTTAAGCAATGCAATCATACCGCACTTGCTTAAGCATATAAACCTTATGGCATGGGGAGCTTCTAGAAAGTCACATCACAACTATCACCTAGTTGTATCCATGTGCTCCAATTTTAACAGATCTTTAATGGTATGTACAAGTTTTCCCTCAACTTAGATTCTGTTTATCTATATGGCGCATCAGCTCTCGCTACTGCTGCCAATTCTGGCTCCCATTTGTCCCCATTAGCCAATAACTGCGATGGTTAGTAAATGGTGTCCCAAAGATAGTTGTTTTGGATGATGATCAGCACAAACCTTCTCCTTGTTGTACAATAATTCCTCTCTCGTCTCGGTAGCGTATTCAGCATTTGGTGATTCCACAATAGCATCAACCGGGCAACTCTCCTGGCAGAATCCGCAGTAGATACACTTCGTCATGTCGATATCGTAACGGGTTGTTCTACGACTACCATCCTCACGCTCCTCTGCTTCGATGGTGATGGCTAGGGCAGGGCAGACCTGACTCATGTTAGATACTGTTTTCACAAAGACTTTGAAGATACATACAGCCTCACAAAGTTTGCAAGCAATACATCTTTCTTCACCTGAAGGATATCTTCGCAGAGCATGCTCTCCTCTGAAACGTGGGGAAATCGGACCCTAGACACCATTAACCTCCCATTGTAACAACATATTTCCGTAAAGTGCCCACCTTTTCGAACGGATAGTAAATCGTATATCTGCAAGATATGAGCATGCGAAATCGCGAACCGTAGATACAATGGGAGAACTCACGGAGGTCTGAAGTATTGCTCCAAGGTCACGTACATGCCTCTTGCCATTTCCGTCAACAAGAAGTATTTCCCTGCCTTATCCAAAATGCTCTCCTTCTGCTGATCCCATCGTACTGGTTTTGGCAGACGGAAACCTGCTGGTGGCGGTCCAGATGGGGTGGCGCTGCGGAACTGGGAAGTTGAGAAAGCCGCTCGAGCGCTGGCGGGTGTGAATGTGCGAATTGTTGATGCCGTGAGTGCGGATGAAGGACGACTGCGCGCCACGAGCATCGTCAGAGGCTTTGTCGTTGCCATTGTGTATGGTTGCTCGTGGCAGGATTGTTGAACAAGTGTAGGAGTGGTTTTGGATTAACGGAAGTTTACTCGACTATTCCGTAAGTAATCATGTGTTCTCTGATTGGCTAGAATAAAACAGCTTTGTTTTCCGCCACCATTCCCTATTTTCTTCCTAGGATCCGTCTAGCATGATTCAGGGAGACTAGGTAATTCATTCCTCACTTAAAAGGACTAAATTGGGCGATGTATAAGTGCTCAGAGCCAAACTCTCATGACCCCGCTGTCGCATCATACAGTCACGTGCATAGATAAAAAGTGCGCTAAGCTAAACCTTCTAGGAAGGCTCGCCAGTACCAAAATCATCCACAACCGCATCATACACAGACCCCTCCTCTAGATTTTGCCCGCATATCAAAATGTTCAGAACTGCTCTCCTCAGATCAGCACGCTGCGCCGCCAGCAAGGCAGTCCAAAGACCGGCAGCAATCGCTCGCCCAATCATCCCAAGTTCTTTCGTCACAAAATCTCAATTTGCCGCTCCCTCGGCATTCCACGCTGTGAGATGTTATTCAGCGGCCGCTGGTCTACAAAGGGATGAAGTTGCTGGCAGAATATTGGATCTGTTAAAGAACTTTGACAAAGTGGGTAGTCCCAATGGCCGACTTGGAATTCTTGTACTGATGAATTTCGCATTATAGGTTTCGGACCCTTCGAAGGTATGATATGTCATAGATTTACAACCCGGAGCACGTCAGTTAATTATGGACAGCTTTCACCTACCGCGCACTTCTCGAATGATCTTGGTTTGGACAGTTTGGACACAGTGGAGGTCGTCATGGCTATTGAGGAGGTTTGTCTACTGCCCTTCCCTGTCACAGCAGCGAAATATCTGACTTGGAACAGGAATTCAGCATTGAGATCCCAGACAAGGATGCCGATGCCATCCACAGTAGTAGGTCTTCCTTAAACCCCTTGACAGTGAAGGAAAGGGCTAACACTTTTGGCAGTTGAACAAGCAGTAAACTACATCCTCGCTCAGCCAGACGGTTAGTACGCTTCTAACAGGATTGAACCGAGCCTTACTGACACAACCTCTAGCTCACTAAACGTACCAACTGTATAACATTCGGATGATGGAAGGTCGATGAGAGTACTTATGGTCATAATGATGGTTCAAGGGAGGGGGATATGTACGGCTTCGATGCGCCCATAGAAGCGATTTGATTCTATACGCTTGTAAAAATGATTTAGACCATCTTACTCCATGTTTTCTGTTCCTTTTCCATATGAATACCCACTGGTTATGTCATGTCCGAAATGATCCACGCCAAAGTAATTGTCGCAAACTTCCCTTCATTATTTCCCCAGGTCAACGAAGTCCTCTATAAATCTTAGCGTCGAATTGTAGAACAAGGATCTACGCACCTCAAAGCTCTACGAATATTTTGAACCCTTCAACCACCATTTGCCCCGCCCACCATTTATCTATCAATACGGAAAAGACGAATTAGGCAATTTGAATGATCGTACCAATTAAAATTATTAGCAAAAGCAAAAAAATACTGGTGGAATTGCCTCTGTGAGCGGTAACGCCGCTGTCTTACTGCGAGGGAGGACAAAACTCCCCCTTGGCTCAATTTCACACGACCACCTCATCCACATCAACCATACAGACTGCGACACAAACCAATCGAAAAATCAAATGTCTTCTGGACTCACACGAAGAAGAGGCGGTGGAGGAGGAGGAGACCCGGAAAATGGCGATTCGAGTCGTGTAGCTTCACCCGCGCCCAAGGCAGGCAGCTCGCGCGATACTGCCCCAGAAACCTCATATGAGAGCGGCGAGAATGGACACAAGATCGCTTTCGACCCGCGAGATATCAGCGAAAGCGCTGAGCGGAGCAAGCAGCCGAAGTTAACGCTCATGGAGGAGGTCTTATTACTGGGGTTGAAGGACAAGCAGGTAGGTTAGGTGGCTTCATCTGGACAGGTGGTGCGTTGCGGATACGCTCTATGTGCTAACCGGTGCCATGCAGGGATACCTTTCGTTCTGGAACGATAATATTTCCTATGCGCTTCGGGGATGTATTGTGATTGAGCTGGCTTTTAGAGGGCGCGTGAGCATGCAGAAGGACTCTTCGAGGCGGCGATTCCCTTTGGCAGATCGAGTGATTGAAGTTATCGATGATACTTTAACCGGAGAGGTACTTTTGGACGAAGCACTAAAGATGATGAAAGCCAGCGAGAAGATGAGTGTCAGTTCATGGATCGACCTAATGAGTGGTAAGAACCTCGTCATTACAACTTTCTAAGAAACGCAAGATTGACACAATATCTCCCCAACAGGCGAAACATGGAACCTAATGAAAATCGGCTACCAATTGAAACAAGTCCGCGAACGCCTCGCCAAAGGCCTAGTCGACAAAGGCATTCTCCGCACCGAAAAACGCAACTTCCTCCTCTTCGACATGGCAACCCACCCCGTAGCCGACGGCGGAGCAAAAGAGGAGATCAGGAAGCGAGTGCGCAACGTGCTCACGCAGCGAACGGTCGTCCTTCCGGGAAGCCAGTTCCTCCCCGAAAATCTCGAGTTCAGATATACCCGCACAATCGCAATGGTATGCGCGGCCTACGCCGCCAACGTGCTGGAGAACGCGCTCGCGTCGCTGGGTCATGAGTCTAGGGAGCGGGCGTTTGCGCAGGTGGATGAGTTGCTTGCGGAGTATAGTCAGTGGCCGTTTGGGAAGAGGGCGGGGGGCGCGGGGGGCATTGGGGCGAATTTGGGGCAGGTTATTGCGGATGTAAGCTTCCTTCTTTTTCACCCCTTCTCATCTTTCTATCTTCCTTCCTTGCTATCTTTTCCACTATCTCCAAATCCGCAAAATCATTAACCCACCCCCTAGGAAGTAAACGCCGGAAAGGACAAAGAGCTACAACTCGAAGTCGTGGCCGCATGTCTAAGCGTCTTCACTCGTTTGGACTCTTTGCTATAATGTTTTTTTACTACTATTACTACTTTTTTTCTAAACTTGAAATCACAATCACAGTCACAGCATATCGGATTATGATACAGCGTACCGTACCGTACTCGCTGGCTAGATACAGTAGCTAGCTAGCGAAGAAACCCCTTTAACTTTAACTTTGAAAACTGAAAAGAATATTATGCTATGATATGATATGGCTTATGGGCTGTTTTAATTTGGAGTTTAATTTGCTGTTTGATTGAGTTGCAGTTGAGTTGAGTCGAGGTGTAGTTGAGTTTGATTCTGCCGAGTTGAGATGCTTTTTGAGGTGCTTTCAACTGAGATATTTGCGGGCTCTCCGAGGGCCACTGCCGTGGGGCAGACTATTTTTGAGAGAAAGACGCTCCGCTGCCTCTCTCAACTATCCCATTCCCAAAATGCGAGATTTTGAGAATTCCAGGTGCTGGAAGAAAGAAGAAAGAAAAGGCAATCTCAATTACAATGCAAGGAAGAATAGTCAGGGTAAAAGGTACAACACAGTGTAGCACAGCAAAGCAGAGGACACGGCAAGACGGGTGACTGAAACAGCAAAAGGAACAGAGATGAAAGAAAGAAACATAAAAAGACTCACTTTAAGTTATTTGTTTGATAGTATGGGTACGAGGATGAGTACCAGCTGGTCAAGTCAAGGTTAGCGGAAGGGAATGGAATGGGAGGGATGCGGGGATGCGCGGGATTAAAGACTTGTTGTTTTTGGGCTGGCCTCTATTGCCGTGGTTGTAATTGGTTCTGTTCTCTGCGGGCAGGGCAATGGTAAGGGTACAGGCAAAGAAAGGCGTGAAATGAATATGGAGTGTGAAATGGAAATGAAAATGAAGAAGGGAGGCACTTGGGAAGCAGTCGGACAGATGATATGATATGTATGGTATGGTATGAGAAGAGTAGCTATGAGCAAACCAATTTCCTGAAATGCCATACATGCACGCACGCAGTCGCTCTATATTGATTTGGTCCTTGCCTACTATTGTATAGTAAGTAGACTATAGCTGCATCTATATATGAACCCCAAAAGTGACGCCCCTCCTTGGGAGTGTCAATTATGGCTTAGATGAATGGATTGTGGATTCTGCTTCACATTATAGCTGCAAAGGGGGCGAGGTCATATCTCTGGACTGGTGGAGAAACACAAGCAGACGAGCAAGCAAGCCAGACCGTTCATTGTACGCATAACAACTTCATGTCTGATTGATGGTGGTGCAAGACGATAACATGATAGTTATATATGATTCGATCATCAAGATTACTCTCCTTTCTTTCTTTCTTTCTTTCTCTCTCCCACAACACCCCCGCATCAACTAAAAACAGTGCTTTTCCACCCTGACAGATGTATTTACTTATTTCTTCTTTCCACCCCCAAAACTCCCCTCAAACCCCGGCCGACTCTTAACCTTCTTCTTCCCCGCACCCCCCGCACTCTTCCCCCCTTTCCCCTTCTTCCCTTTCGCACCTTTCTCCTCTCTCCTCTTCCTCAAGTTCTCCTCCCTCTTCTTCTGCCTCATAGCACCCGCCTTCTTGACCCCCTCCGTCCGCTCCGTCCACTCCTTTTCGCTCTTCTTCTTCTGCTTTTCCTTCCTCTTCAGAGTTTTCTTTAATAGCGATGTTTCGTCCCGGACTTTCTCGCCGTTGACTTTCTTCTTCGCGTTTAGCCAACGCTCTTTTTCTTCGATGTCGGCGCGTTTCTCCGCATCCATGCTCTCCAGGCGACTTTGTTTCTTGGCTGCGGCTGCAAGTGCGCTGTTTACGTCTTGTGGGCCCTTCTTCTTGGGTATAGCTTTTAGACCGCTCAGATCCTCCGTTAGAGATTGGCCATCTGCAAACGCAACTCTGCCAAATGCAAAATTGTTCTCGGGTGAACGTATCAGCGGGCTGAGCATACTAGCTGGACTACTTCTTGCTGATACTAAGGCGGCTTCTCTTCGGGCATCTTCTTCGGCCTTGGCTTTGAGGCGAAGTTCTTTCTTGTGTGCTCGGCGTTGTTCTTCTTTTTTGCGGCGTTGCTCCATTAGCTCTTGCCTGTTTCGTGCCGGAGTGCCATCTGAGTTTGAGGCTTTTCGCGCGGCTCGTAAGGCTTCGATCTTGGCTGCTAGGCGGGAGCGGAGAATTTCAGGGTTGGCGGGAAGGGTGATGTGTTTTGGTGGGACTGTTGGAGGTATCGTTGATGAGGTGGATGTGTTTGTGCTGTTGCTGTTATCATTTGGTGTTGAGAAAGTGGATGATGGTGCAGGAGAGTCTTTTGCGGATGATTCATCTTCGAGTCCTTCCGCTTCAAAATTTACAATCTCGTCTTCTTCCGGCTGCTCATCTTCTTCTGTTGGTTCGTCGTTTGTAGGAGTTTTCTTTCCCTTTAACTTCTTGGCTTCAGGTTTTGTGCTTGTAGCATCCTCTTCATTGACTTCGCTAGCATCGGGAAGTGCCTCATCAGCGTCGACGTCTTCTGTCGGCAGATCAATAGGCTGGTCTACGGCATTGTCCTTCTTTACTTGCTGTTTTGCCGCCTTCTTTTCTTTCTTGGCTTTCTTCTGCTCCTCTTTCTTGAGCGCCTTTGCCACTTTCACGGCTTCGTCTTCGGGTGTCGCATTCTTCTTCGGAGTATCAGCCTTGGCTTTCCCTTTCGTTGTTTCGTCGTCTTCCAACGTTTTCTGCTTCTTGGCAGGCTTCTCTGCTTTCTGCTTTAAGCCTTGCTTTGGGCGCTCCTTTTCTATGCCCTCTAGGTCGGATCCTGCCTCGGCATCTTCAGATTCTTCCAACTTCCTTTTCCGCGCCCGCTCATCCATAACATCTTTTGCGGTCTTTGCCGAATCTGGATCCAACTTTGCTCGTCTGGCTGCAGCAGCTTGTTCCTTGGTTTGCTTCTTCTTCTTCCATTGATCCTAGTAGCCGAAAAGAATCAGCACTTTGCTGCGCAAACTTAGCCACGATTGAAGGTCACACGTACACTGGTGTCTTCGCCATAGTAATATTTGGCAGGAATCAGAGACAACAATCCATCAAAGGCCTCTGCGTGCTCTCGCAGTCGGTCCTGTAGAGTCGGTGTTAATGGAGGAAATTCCAAAGGCGGGGAAGAGGGAAAAACGAACTTGAAGCGTGCTCTCTGCCATCTCCGCAAATAGGAATAAATCAAGAAGAATATAAAAGAATACAATCCAAATTCACGGACCGAAGGCGACAAGATACAGTTATAATTCAAATGGCATACTATCTATGTACCTGGCATAAACGTTTGCGTATCGGCGTGGTTGGTTGCATGAAGCTCTTACTTGCAGCATCGATTGTAGAGATTGAATTGAATTAATTTTTCTAGATGTCCATTTCGGATTTCTCACTTTGAAGCTAGTGCGCGAACTTTTGACGAGGTTTGATTGGATGAAAAGAAATGGGGCTTACGGAGCCAATTGTGGCTCTGCTGGCTGAAATTTCATTGCTTGGTGAACGGTGAACCACGAGCCACTTGCGCTCCATCGCCATCTCCACTTTCCTGCCATGTCCCTGGCTGGCCACAATATCACAAACTTTTTATACCTTCGTACGTTACGAAGTACAAACAGCACAGCTCTCTGATGTGTGAAGGTTCAAAGCCCAAGGAGATCGCATGCCGATGTGGATCTTAGACCGTCCCAGTCCCAGTATGATGTCGTGGCCATCTCTATTCTTAAGCTTCTTACACATCACTTCCTGGTAAGAGGTGGTTGGCAGAAGGCTCATTTTCTGATAAATATCAAGCTTGCTGCCCACGTCCACGCAACACTTCCACTTCCACGCAACACTCAACACGAACACCAACACATAGCCACACGACACACCTGTTGTGCTGTGATTGCTGTCGGGCTTCTTGTGTTCTCGCCTGCTAAAGAGAGAGCGACTCCTAGAAACTCCCAGAACTCCTAGAACTCCTAGCCAGCAGCTTATCGCTTTATCTTCCAGCTTCCCACACCCCCCGGTCCCCGTCCAGCTCAGACGGAGCCCAGCATGAAGACTGCCTGATCAATGCGCTGAACCAACGAACGACCTTTGACCTTAAATATCCATCCACAGAACATATTGCTCTGCATTGCCATATTCTTTCATTGGCGCCCAACCTAGAGAGACAAAAAGGGCAATTCCAGACGTCAGACGTCGGACTTCAGACGGCCTCTGTTCCACTTTCTTCTCCATTCCGGATCAGCTGAGAACATCGATTGGCTGTGATTCACATTTTATTGCCAGCTAGAAACTATTTTCAGGTGTACTTTTATAGCCTGCCCCTGTCCCCACAGCCCGCATAGCAACGCGTTTCCTCGCCATCGCCATTCACTCCTAGTCTATGATTGGAAAATCAGGGAAACTCCATACTTAGAAACATATCTTTTACTTACTGTGCTTTCTCTCTTACCGTTTCCCTTACTTTCTCCTCCACATCATATCCCAGAAGCTGCTCTGGTAGCCATGTCTCCTTCATTTATCGAAGCGAATTCGCTATCGGGGCTTAATCATCTTGCTAGCAACCCCCCGAAGTATCCACGGAATCCAACCGAGCAGCAGAGAGCATCTTTGGTGCTTTACATCGCTCGCGTACCTGGTACCAAAGGTTTGTTAGAACAACGACCATCATGAGCACATACTAACACCATTTTTCAGACATCATCCTCACCACACTCAAACCACAGCTCAAAAACGTTACATCTGAGGATATTGCAAGCTCTTTATTCTACTTGCATTTGAACTCCGAAGAAGATGCTCGATTGGTTCCCGAAGGGCAACCCACTCCGGCCAGAACATTGTCCAAATCTTCTAAGGTACCTCGGAAACCACTACCCCCAGGTTCTAGGGGGGTGTCACTGGACCTCGACAGACAAACTGCCTTGAATGCAGAACGTCCACGACTTGAGTTAGCAACACTGGATATTCATCCTGAAGGTACCTTGGAAGTGGATAGTGCCGCAGACGCTCATGTCACAAAGTCACCACTGGGAACAAAGTCAAATATCGCTCGGCGACCTGTTGGATCCCAGACCCCAGCACGTGCCAACACGGTCAGCCGAAAGCCTCCTGAACAAGTGGCACCTCAGTCCGTGTCTCCCAATGCAGGGAACCCACAGACAGCTAGTCCTATCTCCGGTAATCAACAGGCCTCACGTCGGCCGCGCAGCAGCCACACAATGTTCGAATTTCCTAGGGCGACAGAAGAGACTGGTAAAGCATTCTCGATAACCATCATTCGACGAGACCCAACATCTGGAGGCCAATGGAATGTCGGGACAGTGGAGGGAAGGTCTAATCCCCATCACGCAAAGTCTACATCGTCTAGAAAACCTTATTATGATATTTCCGTCCATATCACCACACCAGGTTACACCTATTTCAGGTATCCTCATGTGACCCCTCAGCCCAAGCATGGTGGTACAGTTCCTAGCCAGGGAGCAAAAGGGGTCACTTCTCAACTTTCGGGAAATGAAGGGCCCACATCCGTAGCACCCAAAGCTGTGGGGGCTGCATCGGGATTTCATCGTCAAATATCAATGGAGTGGGCGAGCTCATGGAATGAGACCTTCAAGCAGCACAGGAGGGCGATATCCGATTTCTCTGGGCATCATTCTAGATCAAGTAGTGGTAGCTCTCAGGACGTCGACCCTGAGCTTCACGAGTCGGAAGGATCTGAAAATTCTCGCGCTCGGGGTTACACATTTCTAAGTCCATGGGGTGGTACTTGCAAGTTCTCGACGGGTGGCGCTGGCCGGTCTTTACGCTGTCGGCACAGACTACCCGCGCCTGTATCTGCTGACACTCTTTCCGCTTCCTCAAGTTCAGTATGCGTTAGCGAACTTCGGTTCAATTTGCCAAGTGCAGACTTATTTGACACTACAAAGATGAATGCAGCGGCGATTCATGTCAAGAATGAATCATCGAAGATCTCTAAGAAGTTTGAGAATTTTCGTAGGAGGATTTCCAACCCTAAGCCTCAGCCATCCTCAGAAACCCAACCTCATCCCACCTCATATGCCGCCTTGTACCCTGGTGACGAGGAGACACGCCGTAAGCTTCCGCCTAGGCCATCTTCAATCAGCTCTGATTATGAAGAGCAAACAACGCCACTTACTGAACAACTGCATTCGGTTCTGGATGAGCTAGCAATTACGAACGATCAAGAAGAAGATCGATTAGACCTTAGTATCGGACAAGAAAAAGCCGGCGGCGGCAATAGAGGGAAGCGGGTGAAGTTGGGAAAGTTGGTAATTCATGATGAAGGCTTGAAGATGCTGGACTTGATAGTTGCGGCGAATATCGGTGTTTGGTGGACTATCTGGGATCCGAGCTAGGTTTCTCGACTTGTCGATGGAACACGGAGGCTTGAAGGATACGGGATCTAGAGCTTTCGATTCAAGCTTTGTTCATAACGTTCCGGATTCTGCCCAACGGTCTTTGAATATGGTACAGCAATATTTGGTGGTAATCTAGTAAAAGTATTGGAATGCAAATATATTATGGTCTGGACGATGTTTTGGACGCCGACCAGAGAATTTCCATCGGAATTCAAATATCTTGAGAGCAGTCAGGTGCCTGTTTATCCACGCGTATTCCCAAAGACTGAACCGAAGTGAAAGACTTCCACGTTCTTGTGGAACTAATTCTGTTACAAATTTTCGTTATCTAAACAACGTGTGCTCCATAACCTTTCAGCCGCAGAGGTACATGTTCCAGCCTGAGCCGTCACGATCATCGCACGACGACTAGTCATTTGTACAAGCTCGCCAGAAGTATTCTGGTGATAATCTCTCACCGAGTCTCAAACACCAAAAGGATCAATAGGACTTCTGCATCACACCTTCGCGCAATTTTACTGAATTGGGAGCAAAAGCTCACAGAACTTTTGCCTCGTGTATTCAATATCGAACGTACCACATTATCACAACGAATGATCCGAATGTCGCTGCTCGCCCACACGGACACCGAACCCTTTCCCACGAGAGATCTTTCCTCCTCAGCGAAGAAGTTATTTCGGTCTTCACATTCCCTGGAATAATCATCGAACATCTCATGTCTTTGTACATACTGACTGGACGAACTATCCCTCAATTGGCAAATGATACTTTCCTGTGCTGTAGAGTTGGTCTTTCTTGGTGCGTTAATTTAAGCCTGTCTCATTCATTCTTTGCTATTCATTACACCAGGAAAGCCACTCGATAGTTACAGATGGCTCTAGCCCCCATCTTTTGGCGCATCATCGTGTATTGTTCGCTCTTTCGGTCATCTCTTCTTGTTGGTTGATGTTGATTCTGGAGGCGCTGGAGTTGTATATAAGGCCTCGTCTCTTCTCCCCTTCCTCTCTTCCTCATCACTTCACATCCTGCACTCGACTCCTCGTTTTTACTACACGATCATCTTGCTTTGCAATACTTCTGCCCGTTTGCATTCACTCGATCTCAACTCATACTCCGAACTCTCAATCGTAGCCTTTTCGAACAACCAATCTCTTCATATCATCAAAATGCGTTTCTCTCTCGCTACTGCTGTTCTATCTCTCGCCGCTATGGCTGCTGCCGCCCCTACAGACTCGCTGATTGCCCGAACCTCAGGCAGCGACGCCTGCGCAGACGTCGGAGGGAACGTCCGGTGCTGTAACCCTAGTGGATCAGCGAGTGGGCTTGCCGGAGTAATTGGGAACCTTCTTACATGTAAGCAACTTTCCCTCCCCTCCACTGATGGCTTCGTATGTACTTGCTGAACATGTATCAACACCACCACAACAGGTGTCGCTGTTATTCCAAGTGTTCTTTCGGGAGCTCCCGGCATCTGCACCACTGGCCAGCAGACCTGCTGTATCGAAGGCAATACTTCGGTTAGTTTCTTCTGTCTCCCCTTGAACCTTCAACTTATAAATCCTCCTTACTTATCCATCCGTTGAATCTTGATTGTGACGATCCGCTTACCAATTCTTCGCAGCAATCTGGTATCGTCAACGTCAACGGCGTCAACTTACCGCTTTCGACAAAGTGCGGCTCCTTTAATCTGTAAACTGATTATGGCGGTTCGAGACCGTCCGAGATGTGCTCTCGCCGTCGAGTTCTCTTTTCGTTACTTCAGCTCTCTTGGGCCATCGTCTCCGTTACCCATCACACGCACTTGGATATTCGTTCAGTCGACTGCCTACTTATTCACTGATCGAATCATAAAAAACCACCGCCTACCCTGACAACTTCTTTACTCGCAATATCGCAATGATCATCAAGTTTGTTTCATCGTCCTCGTCATCCTTCCCACCCTCTCCAACTATCTGTCACTTCTTCGCCATCTCCTCTACACCTACGCCTGGCACTTACGCACGCAAGCAACCTACATCTCATCGTCTCATTCAACATCAGACACGAAATCGTAGCAAGAGAGCAAGGAATGGATTGCAGTGGAGAAGGTAGATGAATACATATAATTTTCCCTTGGTTTACTTAATTTCGTCAATTGGTGCTTTACTGTCGTTTTTTTGTTTGATGTGGCGTAGCTTAGGGAATGGATAATTTGAAACAACTAGTCTTTTTCCCTTGATTTTGGATGAGGGATTTGCGCGTGATGTGTGATTGTGCTTGTGAGTGAGTGTGTGTAAGTAAAGGGAATGGAGTTGTGTCGCTAATCTGAGGCTTGGGAATACAAGCAATCTCGTCTGTGCTGGTGAGACTTGTGGGATTGGGCTGGGTGACTGGCTGCTGGCGGGCTGGCTAATTGGTCAAAACCTGTACGATGTTGTACTCTTCCCTATCCCATCCTCATCCTCTCTTCCCCATCTACCCCCACAATACGATCCTTTCCCTTCCCTCCCTACCCTACCCTACCCTACCCTTAATATCTCACAAAATGCCATCCATCTACTTGTATCACCCATCCATCTATTCATCCTCCAATCTCCACCATCCAACATCTAGAACCGTCCCGCCCCCGCACCCATCGCCTCTCGGATAACGGAACGAACTACAAGCCACGGCCACATATATTCCCATCCCAGCAAAAGCAGACGGACCGCATCTTTGGACTCGGGATAAAGGATTAAGGTGCAGAGAGTTGGATACATATACAGATATCAACACGAACATGTATGTACTTCCATGAACATGAACATAAGGCTTAAAGACTTAATCTTCGCATATCTACGAGCCCATATAGTTAAACTATACCAGAAAACCACTTTATAGTATATCTATCTATCTACACAAGCACATCCAACCGATATACTCAGTAACCATAAGAACCTCCCTCCCGCCCCTCCTCGCTCATACAAAGAGAATCACTTACCTACCTCGAACCGACCAGCCCCAAACCAATATACCCGAACCAATATATAGTATAGAGTGTCTAATCTAACTGGTGTAACTATTTGTTTATCAGCCAACTCAAAGTAATATAATACAATATAAAATATGATATATATATATGAGCTTATATACACAAGCTTACATACACACATATACACATGCATGCTTATACGAAAAGTGATACAAGATGGGTACCTTATGTATTGTGGATCCATTCATCTATTCATCTTGTCCTTTCATCCATATATCTTGACATCCATCCATCTTGTGTTCCTATATATCCTCGTACTCGTACTCCCTCCATCTCCATCTCCTTCTCCCCCTCCCCTCCCCCTGCCGATGTGTAAGAATCGAAGAATCAAAACTGCATGTCTTCATCTACCCTGCATTTCTTTTCCCATCCCATCCCATCCCATCCCATCCCATCTTTTCCCATCCTCTCACCCACCCACCAACCTGTGCCACCTGCATCATCTACATGATATATTTTCTAGGCAGCACAACTACCACTTATCTCGCATCACATCACGCACTTCACCAACAAACACTCTACTTCACCAAAAAAAATGTAGATTTATTTATTCATTTCTTCATTCCCCTCGCTCGCTCTATTGTATTAGCAAATCGCAGATGCGTTCTATATATCCCTTTCTTTCTCTTTATCTCTTCTTTGAGCTTAAGATCATAGCACGTGATAACACACTCTGTGTGAGTTAAGAGCTTACTCCAACGCCCGACACCCGACACCGAAACTGATTGATAGCTAATGCAAGCGCTTGAAATACGCAGACCAAGACCAGAACTCCAGAGACCCATTCCCATTCCCACTCCTTCTCTACCCCTCTTCTCTAAACTCCCCCCCTCCACCACCACCCACCACCACCACCCAACCTAATGACTCACATACTGAAACACCGCACTAACTTCACTTCCCCCACACTCCTGCCTCAACAACCCATCCTGAATCGTCTCCAACCCCCCATTAATAAAATGATTCCACGTACTCGTATCCCCATACATCATCGCCGGACTTTTCAAAAACTGCTTCCCATCCGGCTTGCACCTCTTACACCTAAACGTATCATGCGTATCGCTGGTGGTTCCCCCCCTATACTGAAACAGTTCCCTCAACGAATCCAAACTAAAATGCCTCTCCACATCCTCCGCCGAATCCACCACACACGACGACAACGACTGTTTATGCGATTGACGCTGGAAGATCTTTTCTTCAATCGTGCCTGTTGCGATGAAGCGGTATACAAAACAGTCTTTCTTTTGACCGTCGCGCCAGACACGCGCCAGAGCTTGCTGATCTGCAGCGGGATTCCAGTCGGGGTCGAAGAGCACGAGTCGGTTAGCTCCGATTAGATTAAGCCCGCAGCCGCCGGCTTTGCTGCTCAGCAGGAAGACGAATTCCTGGCCGTCGGGGTCGTTGAATTTATCGACGAGTTTCTGACGCTTGGTGACGTTCATGGTACCGTCTAGACGCAAGGAGCCGTAGCCGCGGGAGCGGCAGAGCTTGTCGAACATGTCGAGGGTTTGCGTGTAGTTGCTGATCAGCACGATTTTGTCGTTGGTGTCCTGGCGGATGCGCGCGAGCATGCGGTCGAGGACTTGCATTTTGCCCGAGTACCAGGGGCGGATCTCGCGGTCGCGGCCGCGGGCGTCTTTGGGGGTGTAGTCGTCGGGCCAGAAGGACTCGCAGCCGGGGAGGTCGTCGGCGAGGTTGAGGAGGTCGGGGTGGTTGCAGAGTTTTTTGAGGAGCCCGATGGCTTTGAGGGGTTGGCTGCCTTTGCCGCGGAGGAGGGCTTGGATGTCGGGGCTGGTAATGAAATGGTTGTAGAGGTCGAGTTGGAAGGGGGAGAGGTTGCAGAAGACGACGTGCTCGTATTTGACGGGGAGGTATTTGGAGAGGATGTCGTTGGTGCGGCGGATGATGAATTTGTTGACGACGGTGAGGAGTTCTTTGATGCAGTCGTCGCCTCTTTGGCGGTCTTTGTCGCTGCCGTTGGCGTCGCGACCGCGTAGAATAGGTAACTCATATTTCTTGCGGAATTCCATCCGTGTGCCGAGAAGACCGGGATTGGCGAAACTGATTAGAGAGAAATATTCGGTCAGATCGTTCTGGATAGGTGTACCGGATAAGATCACCCGTCTGGTGACATTCAAACTGTTCAGCGCTACGAATGTCTGGCTGTCTCCATTCTTCAATCGATGACCTTCGTCACATAACATCAATCCGATTTGAGTATGCTTAAGCTCGTCAACATAAAGACGTAATGTTTCGTATGAAACAATAATAACCGGTCTAGTAATCGCTCGACCACTCGCTATCGCCCACTGTCGTAGTTGCTGTATAAGTTCCTCTTTCGAAGCCTTTCCATCAATCGCAAAAGGCTGAATCGCATCCGGGCCCAGCCACTTCACCAATTCGTTCGCCCAGTTCTTGACCAAACTCGACGGACAAGCAATGATAGCCTTGCTAATCGTAGGCTTTCCAGCATCCGGTGACTGCTTCAGTAACGTCCACATGAGAGTGATACATTGCAATGTTTTCCCCAAACCCATCTCATCAGCCATGATACAACCGTTCGCCCTCTCGTCCACCATACCCGTTACACATCTATACATAAACTTCACACCCTCGATTTGATGCGGTCGCAAAACCTTCGCAAGTTTAGGATCGATCACCACAGGAACCTTCGGTCGTTCCCCCTCCACCACTTTCTTGATCCCCAATATCTCCGCCAAACTCTTATGAGCAAGCGGAGCATCCAGCTTCGGTTTCTCCGGCTCCTCCTCTTTCTTCTCGTCATCCTTCCTCGCTTCCTGAATCGTCCTCGGCTTTTCATCCACCGTCGGATCATAAAGAACAATCGCAAACTCCCCACTTGGATCATGCAATGCCTTCGCAATAAACACCGCTCCCTGTCTCAAACCCAGCGTCGGCGGTGGTCGACTCGGGTTATATCCGCCGGCATTCTTATTGATCAAGGGCACCGAAAAGCGCTTCCGGAACATCGTATCTTTATCCTTAACCTGGAATATCGGAAACTTATTCGCATCTCGATTCGCGAGCGCCAATCGATCTTCGTTGGTCCAGGGCTTGTCTGAATCATCTTTGTCGCCGTCCGCACCGCCGTAATCTACCTTACGGCGTTTTCGCGTGGGTTTGTCAGATGTTCGTGTTATTGTCGCGGAGCCGGGACAGCGAAAGGGTTTGACTAATTTATCCACCGATTGAGGTGTTCCGCCGTAAAGTCGGCCTCTTTGAGTTGTCGGGGGAGCGTTTTCTTTGTCGTCGCTCGAAGAAGAAGTTATCTTGAATGGTTGCTTGAGTCGATCAATCGATTGAGGAGTTGCCGCAAGACCGAATCTCTTCTTGCCGGCAAGGGAGACTGGTGTCGAGACATTTTCGTCCGGTGGAGTGATCATTTTGTTTTCGAGTACTACTTCAATCATATCTGAGAATACGGTACGGGGCGTACTCCTTTGCCTCGTGATTGACCGATTGATGAGTGTTGGCTGTGGATGTGCGATTCGATGTGGCGAAGGTTATCGGAAGTCAACACTTTGACGCGACGCAAAAAGTGCTAGGCAGTCGCGCATGCACGTGACACTAGGTCCCTCAGCACAACATTCTTTTCCGAGGTTGTATGCAGTTCACAACTCCGACCCCTCGATATTTTTCCAGCAGTACTTGAAAATGATTACGGTTAATCTTGTGATAGCAGCTGATGAGCTGATTTCTTCCGCTCTTCTTCTAAATACGAGCTATCACAAGTAGCTTCAGACCCTTACAGCCGATGCCCCGCGCTAAGGGAAGAACCCCGCCTAGGCGGGTGTTTGATCACCGGCTATGAAAACTACTATCGCGTCCAAATACTTTCTGTTTGAGATAATCTCCTCTCTATCACTCACTTCCAGGCTAAGAGACAGCCTAATTCATAACCAGAGTTTCGACGAAATGTCCCTGCAGCTCATACAACAAACCCCTCTCTCCACAACCCTCCAATCATGTCCGCCGATTTCTGGGCCGGCTACATAAGCGGCGCCTTAAGCATCATAATCGGCAATCCGCTCGACCTCCTCAAAGTGCACCTCCAAGCCTCATCCCGCCCCGCTCTTCCATCTCCAACCCCCTCCTCCCCATTCCCCACCCCCAGCTCCCTCATCCGCGGCACCGCCGCCCCCATCCTCACCAATGGCGCCCTCAACGCCCTCCTCTTCGTAACCTACAACCGCACCCTCTCCCTCCTCTCCCCCGCCCCTCCACCCCTCTGGACCACCTTCCTCGCCGGCACCCTCGGCGGGCTCGTCTCCTCGCTGATCTCCACCCCCACGGAGCTAATCAAATGCCGCGCGCAGCTCTCCTCTCCCCCACAATCTTCCTATTCGATCCTCAAATCTACGCTTCGCACTACTGGACTCCCGGGTCTGTATTACGGCGGCGGGGTTACGGCTTTGAGGGATAGTATCGGGTATGGGTTTTACTTCTGGTCGTATGAGTTGTGTTCGCGGGTGTTTGCGGAATATTACTCTTCGCAATCGCGGGATGGGACTTTGAGTTTGAGTTCCCGTGAAGAAGCGGCGAAGATTTTGCTTTGTGGGGGGATAGCGGGGGTGGTGACGTGGGCGAGTGTTTTTCCTCTAGATGTGGTGAAGACAAGGGTGCAAGCGCAGGTACTGCATGTGTCGGGAGGAGAGAGGGGGTCGCTTTTGAGCTCGGGAGTTCTGGAGAAGAAGGGGGCGTGGGAGATAGCGAGACTGGCGTATAGGAATGAGGGAGCGGGGGTGTTTTTTAGAGGGCTGGGGGTTTGTAGTTTGAGAGCTTTTATTGTGAATGCGGCGCAATGGGCGGTGTATGAGTGGATTATGAGGGAGTTGAGTGCGAAGGGGGAGGGGGTGAAGATGGGTGGAGGTGAGGTTTTGGTATAGAATTGGAGGGTTTGGATAGAACTAGATATTATACTTGGATAGACTATTGTATATGCGGGCAACGAAGATGGCTATGGAACAAGTTAGTGTTGAGTCTCGGCCATTTGGGCTTTTGTATATTTGCGTCGAAGACACTGTATAGCATGCGTTGAGAACTGGGGAGTCACGTTGTAATTAGTCAAAGATCTGTCTAAGAAAGTATACAGGATAGATATTTTTTTCTTGGGAACAAATAGATTGTCTCATTTGCGCACTCCTCGCATCTTAAATTTCGTATCTGAAAAGAGCATAAGCATAAATAGATCTGACCCGCCCTAGCACCAATTCGCCCATCACACCAACAGCCATCTGATCCCGCACCGATACATTTGTTTGAGTTGATGAAACGAAGAAAGCAGAAAAACGCCAGGCGTAGATCCCCTAACAGAAAAGAAAGCCATATGGTCATGGAAGCTTCATCAGCAGGAAAGCTCGAAATCTACTTCTTCTCCTCGAAATAGAATTTGCCAATTCGAGCCTCCTCAGGACTACCCAGCGCTCGTCGCCCTGCTACCGAATCATCAATCCTATCTTTCATGATCCTTTCCGCAACTTCTGTGCCCAAGCCTCCTCCCGAATTGCGATTCCCTGCTGCACTTCGAGCTGTACCTGCGTCATCCATCGTTCCATCTAATGTTCTCATCTCCGCTCTTCGTTGTTCCGCAAGGCCCGCTGCACTAGCTGGTGTCCCCGGCACACTATTTTGCAACTCCTTTGCCAGATTACTCTTTCCGACCGCCGCCGCTGGGCTCGCGAGTAAATTGCTTCTGCTATATGTAGGTCCGCTCATGGTGCTGCCCGCCCCCTCTCCAAAGCCCACCAAACTAGTATCATCACTCATCCCATCCCCGTCAATTTCTTCGTCCATTGCAGACGCAGAAAACGTATCTCTGTCGTCCATTTCCCGGAAATTGTTGTCCATGCTAATACTCTCATCATCGTCGGCGTCCGTCTGGGCTTTAGTGCTGCCCGATGCCCATGTGTTGGTGCGACCAGTTGTAGAGCCAGTTGCAGATGCGGTGCCGACAGTCGACATGCGCGTGGTATAGACGGGGTTACCGGCTTGATCGAAGTATCCGGGGATTTGCCCGGCGTTGGGTCCCGGCGCGGAGGTGGCGCCGGCGGGGTTTTGTTGTGTCGCTGTTGTTACGCGCTCGAGACCGGCAAGACGGGAAATGCGATCGGCACGTTGCGCTTCGAGGGTGTTGCTTGAGAGAGTGTGTTGGTGGTGAGAGCTGGCGCTGGGGTGGGCAGATCCGCGATGGCCATCTTTGATAGCTGTGGTAGACAGGGCAGAGAGTGAGGTGGTAGTAGAGTTGGGGGTTCCGCTGGTGATTTGGTCAGTATGGTGCTTGAAGGGAATTATGGGGGAATGAATTACGGGGCATCAGTGGGAGTATCGGGATTTGAAGGAGGTTCAGGCATTCCGATCAAAGTTGGGGTGGCCGCCATGATGAGGGAGGTATGGGTGCGATGGAATGGTATTGCTTGATGGATTATTTGATTGACTGGTGTGCGATTTTGACGTTGTGAGGATTGGGTCGTTGTTGCCTTTGTTTGAAAGTCGGTGGTGTGGTTATGGAGTATTGAGAGTGCCGTAGTAGTTCAATGTGTGTTACTTGGTCGTAGATTCACGGAAAGCCATAATAAGATTTACGGTTTATACTTTATGCCTTATATCCTTGTCAAAGCTCCATACCGATTGGCTGATGTCTTAGATGTTTTTACCAAGATAATTTGGCTTCAAAACCTCGGCCGACGGTATTACGTCGTCGTACCTGGGAGAATCGTGAAGTTACTTGGTTAAGACATTGAAGCCGAATTACTCCTTTTATCAACTTGTATCTGATCGGCGTCAGGAAGACGAACGCAACACGATATCTGCGAAAATGTCCCAAAAATGTCCCCAAAATGTCCCCAAAATGCATATGACGCAGTGCCAAGACACTAAAATGAGACCCGATGAACCCCACATTCAGCCTTTCCGGATTCGCCAATGTGTTGGAACTTACCCTACCGCCTGGGACACCAAAAAGACAAGGCAATAAAAACACGCTCACAATTCGCATTCGCTTTCTCCTTGTTTACGACTCGGGCATTGGTCCCACTTACTATACCTTACTATACAAACTGCCACTGCCAGCGGTTACCTCGAAGAGGTGTTTTTCGGTAATGAAACATGCATCCTCAATCGAGGTCGCTTGTATGCAGTGAGCACCGTTGCTAAGAGGCTATGTTACTGCTCCACGTGGGGCATGCATTAAATACCACCTCGAAGTACCCCTATCTTGACTGCATTCAATTGCTCGCTTGGGCTGCCTTCAACATAGAGACTCGTGATACCTATGAGGTGATAACCCTGTAGGGAAGTATTTGCAATCTTTGCCAGTGGACAGCATCATACAGAAGGATTCGATATTGTTGAAGATCATTTTCTACCGGTCGGCCACGATCCAGTGTATCGTCTCTCGCATCATGAATTACTTGCTTCAATTGATTACGCCTCGATAGCTCTCAAGTGCTAAGATTGTACACTCAGTTGCTCGAGTGAGCATTTCATGAGTCGTGTCACTATTTGGGGGCGTCTGATTTTTCGCGGCCCATACAAAGACCTTCTGATAGATTGTTGGTATCACCACGAATTTGACCCGCCACCGGTACCGGCACGCGAGATCTAGATTCTTGTGAATACATTCGTCGAATGTTCTATCAGAAATCAGGGATGAATGTGGAGGCGAGACACTACCAAGGATACTCGGAGAGATCGCACAAGTAAATTTCGTCCCGGCCTTTGGGTTCCAAAGACTGCCTTG
This sequence comes from Rutstroemia sp. NJR-2017a BVV2, assembly GCA_002946415.1. NCBI lineage: Eukaryota > Fungi > Ascomycota > Leotiomycetes > Helotiales > Rutstroemiaceae > Rutstroemia > Rutstroemia sp. NJR-2017a BVV2. The sequence continues at coordinate 531,995 of NJPS01000045.1, forward strand.
GGAGGGCGTACTTTCTTTGCTGCATGTCACCTCGCGATTGCATCCCTTAAAAGGATAATCTATACCAACGGTTGACTCCCCGCGCAAGAAAGCCAATCTGGAATACTTCCTCCAATACCCCCCATGAATCATCAAGTCCAGGGGAAGGCGAGGCGCAAGAGTTATTCAGAAGTATCCTTGAAAAGCATCTTGACCAGTTCTCGGCCCTCGACACCAATACCTCCCCCCCTATGGTACAGGGACAGAAGTTTTTGTCACCGCTACAAGGTTCGCTACTTGCTTGCAAGTGATCCTACAGACAGGCCAATGATATGCTTCAAAATGAGTATGATTGCATCAACTTAGCCACACGGTTCTCGCTGCCCGAAGGGAAGGTCAAGAAATAGGTGCCCAAAGCCTTATCTGGACCCCTAGATCACCTACCTGTGAATCGAAAAGGCTGATTATCGCCACGACGTCAGGCTAGTGGTGTGGAGGAGAAAAGGTATTGCGTGCCTATTTAACCCACTACATGATCCTCGATCTTAACCCATACCCACATCATCTCGACTTTGAACAAATACCACACAAAACACACACAAAAACACACACAACCGACCAACAAACGTACTCATAACCACAGCTCCGCATTTCCATCCATCACTCCATATTCCCATTCATCCATCCCAAACTCTACCACTACACCCCCCACCACATCCCCACCCCTCCTAATGCCCCGCCCCTCCCCCTCCCACACGCACGAGCTCCCCCTCCCCGTTGAGCTACACTTCGGCCGCAAAGACAAAGACGGCGCGGAGCGGCTCGCGCTCGTGGCCTACGACCGCGGCGATCCCGAGCGCAACGACGACGGCACGCTGAAGTGTCCGTGTATCTGGTTTGACGGCAAGGGGCACGCGCATAACTCGTATATCAATTTTAATACTGGGCGTTCGCATGGTTTTATAGGCAAGATTCATATGCCGGCGGGAAAGGCGATTGATATGTTTTATCCGGTGGCTGCTATGGTATGTACTGTGTGAAAAGGGGAAGTGGGGAGAGGAGAGGAGGGGAGAGGAGAGGAGAAGGAGGAGAGGGATATGAATGAGATGAATGGTTGGCTAATGGATCGGTGGTGTAGTGGAGTGTATATTCAATCATCGCCTTCCAACTCAGCAAAGTCGACACAGTCGTAAGTCCCCCTTCTCCCTCCCCTCCTCATCCCCACCCAACTAACCCTCCCAGGCATCCAAACTCCCCCTGCACCTCCCCTCCCCCTCCTACTCCTTCATCCTCTTCACCAACCACCTGCTCTCCACCCTGATTTTCCCCCTCCCCCGCAGCGTCTTCACGTACCACCCGGACGCGACCGCGCTCGCGAAACTGAATTCTGTTGGTGCCGCAGGTACCGTGGCCGCAGAGGAATTCACAAAAACTGTGTATTTAGAATTTCACAAATTAGTGGAAGAGAAGCCTGGGGATTTGTTCAGTGTAAGGGATCCGGAGGTGTTGGGACGGGCGGCGTGGGATGGCGGGGAAGAGAAGGAGAAGGAGAGGGAAATGGTGAGGGAGATAAGGGATTTGAAGAGGTTGATTAGGGGGTTTTATTAGGGGGGAGGAGGGGGAAGGGGTGTATTGTAGGTTGGGTGGGGATGGGGGGTAATGGTTTAGGTTGATGGGTTGATGGATGGATGGATTCAAAGGGTATAGTATCTGTTTACTCTATTGCGTTGTTACTAGGTTTCATTTTTCATTCTTCTAACTCTTTTGAAAGGTTTGATCGACTGTATGAATAACGAATCTCTCCCTCCCTCTCTCTCTCTCTCCTACAATAGCGAACCCGCACCCATGTGACCATCTTTCAAGAAACACGTAATACTCAACCTCATAATTCAAAGCTATATGTAGGAATCACAACACATCAATTCATATTCCTCTCTCCATTCCCACCACATGCCATGCTACGCCTTCTACTATACAGTCGATTGAAACTCCTCGCATTGCTTGCACCTAACATGCAATGAACGATATGATGTCAGTGCGTTGGCGCCCGCCCCAATCTAACGTATGCGACCTATCTATCACATCATATCCTATCCTATCCATGTTCGAGCGTGGAATACGAATAAGCATAAGAAAACCCATCCATTACTTTTCCTCCTCAGATAGCCGCCACCCTACCCCTCGATTACCCAAACGCCGACCAAGTTCTTAATTTTAAGAAAGGATAGATATCATCTGCTAATAAACCTGTTTATCAATGCGCATCTAACCTCACTTACTAAACGTCGCACTCCTCCCCGCCCTCTCCGTCTGCACTCTCCTCATCCCCTTCCCGGCATCCATACTCTTCGCATACGGATCGAACGGTTTTTTCGACCTGCCGCCCTTCTTCTCTGTCTTTTCCCTCTTTGCATGGAGTACCGATTCCGCTTTACTGTAATCGAAATCCTCTTCTTCTTCCTCTTCTTCCCCTTCTTCCTCTTCCTCCTCATCTTCCTCAGCAGTCGAGTTCTGTTCCTTTTTCAGTAGCTTCTTCGCTTTGCGTTCCGCTCTCCGTGCCCGTTTCGCCGCTTTGGCTGTGGCCTTTTCGTGTTCTTCTGCGGAGTCGTTGAGCGAGATGTCGTACTCGCCGGTTGCTTCTTCGGGTTCGGGTTCGGAGATTACTTCGCTCTTGCGCTTGGCGCCGCGCTTGAGGACGAAGGGCTCGTCGATGGGAGTTACGGGGGTGGCTGTTGGGGTTGGTTTGGAGGGGGTAGTGGCTTGACGCGAGCGGTCTGTTAGGAGAGCTGATGAGGGAGCAAATACTTCTTCAGAGAGTTGCGGTAAGGGGATGGCAAGTCTCATGCCGTTTGACTCGGGTGCAGCTGGAGTGGGGTCCCAGATACTGCTTCCGAATGCCCCACCCCAGAATGAGGATGTTCCTGTTGTGAGTTCTGTCGAGTCTACTGGTGTAACGTCGATTTTGGATGGGGAAGAAGCTATTGCAGCTCTTGCGATGGCACCGGCGGTATCGGGTTTGAGGATATCTATCGACTTTGGTCCGTCTTTGCCTCTTGCCTTTGCTGTCTTGATGAGTTGTAATAAGTCTTCAATGCGAGATTTGACGCTATGTGAAATAGGTCGAACTATGTTTAGCAAAGCCATCATATCCATAGGCATCAATTTAGCGAGACTGAGAATGACTGAGTTTGGCATGACGAAGTTGATGCTGTCGTCGTCTTTTCGAGCGATTTGGTCTCGCCATTGATGCACAGCTTTGAAGACGGAAAATTGCTCGCTATTGAGAAGAGACGGGGTCTTGTAAATTAACGAGAACCATCCTCCCGGCCCTCTCCCAGTCTCCGCATTGTAGACCTGTCGTTCAAATCGAAGTAAGGATGTCTCTTTTGATCTCTGCAGTACTTGCTCTATGAGATTTTCCTCGGGTACCTCGGCATTTGATTTCTCAACGAGTTCATTCCGTAGCATATCATAAATATAAAGAAGGAAGTGAGTATCTGCCCTGGCGTAGAAGAACATTTCTTCTGGTAATGGCCTTGTATAAATTAGTATATAGAGCCTTGAGCTTCAAAATGATAGAAAGACATTGTACCTTATCCGCCAATCTGCTAGTTGGTATTTCTTGTCGGCATCAAAATCGATGTATTTCTTTAACAAGAAGGCTAAGCTTCCACCCGCGAATCCTAGAGCTTTGCAAGCATAGTGAGTATCGAATAAACCAACAACGTAAAGTCCAAGGTCTCGCTGTAGCCAAACAATATCCATGTAAGCACCATGGAACACCTTGACGATGCTTGGGTCGGCAAAGACCTCATTGAGTACCTGTAGCTTTTGTCTCCATGGCTTCAGCGTATCTACAATCCAGTCCTTTTTGCGGGTACTGACTTGCATCAATGATACAAGTCCCACATAGGAACGTGCATCATGATGCTCCAGATCGACTGCAATTTCCTTGGCCCCCTTGAGCTCCTCTAGCATCTCTAGGACACCTTCGTACGTATCCACAAAGGTCGCCGATGTAGTTTCAACTGGAAGGTACGGTATCGGGTCTGCTTGTTGGTATACAGCGTCAGTATACTTTAATTGAAGTATTTCGGTTTCGTAAGGATGTTTATATCTAAATTGGCTGTTAGTGTTTCCAATAGTGCAACCCATCTTCTGGAGATTTAGAAATCTTGTCCTCCATCTTTTACGAGCAGACTTGCTTAAGACCTGGACTTCGTTCCCTGGACCTAGAGGGGAATTCGATGGACATAATAGAGCGAGAGGAAGAAATTTAGTGTAATCATACTGCTTCTGGTCCCATTCATTTGTGAATGTGCCAAGGCTTTCCTCCAACGGCACTGTCGCATGGGGTTTCGTGCTGAGCAGGGGTTGCCAAGGTGATGTATCATTATTGTCGGGCTTGACTTCGAATGCGAGCTGCGGCTTCACGAGATTTTGCGTCCGGAGCGAGTGGTCGAGACCTTTCCTTTGAGGTTTGGGAGCAGCGGCAGGCTGACAAAGATTAGTTCAATTGATCAATTGGATACGCTCGTCATAATCACCTCATCCACAGCCTTGCGCTTGATTACGCCAGTATATTCATCGAGGCAAGTGTCGGTTTTTTCCAGCAAGGAATCCACGACGTCTACCACATTGCGCCAATTGTTATCCACATCTTCGGCATCTTCGAAAGTAGGCGCTTGCTGATCTGATACGGCAGCTGCAGATTTGAGTAAACTTATCGAAAGCGCAAGTAGACGTGAACTTTGTTCTTCGAGAGCAGTTCCCACCTCCGGATTCAATGAACGATGGAACCCAAGATCTTCTGAAGCTATTTGACCAGCAGTTTTGATTGTTGATACAAGCGCGGCTTGCACCTCCGCCTGCATAGACTTGAAGTCCGGCGCATCGTCCATGATTGGGGAGGATTCGTCGTTGTCGTTGACGTGGTGGTGGTTGTTGTTGTTGTGAGAAAGAATGGATTGGAATTCTCTCTTTCACCTATTTTGAGAGACTCGAATTCCGAATAATTATTTTGCTCAAAAAAAGCTTAAGGTTCCGTCTTTGGCACATTGACCCCTGTCGATTTACCAGTGGGGACTTATTTAGCGTGATCTGGGAATCCTTGTTGCAGCTCGCTTCTTGCATTTCTTTGGGATTTGGGGACGAGGGGACTTTGCGTTTGGTTCCTCCGCATTTCATCCGCTTAAGCAACTAATTCAACCAACCATTATACATTATAAAACTCGGCAGAATCATACGCACCACCTCATATCATTTGGATAGTGACGCTTTTCAGATATTTGCTACTCACAATTGAAAGTGGCCTATCGAGAAGCACCAACCATACATTCCTCGAGAATAACATGTCCGCCTCACTCGCCCCCGAATGCAATGAGGTCAAAGAGTATGTTCGCATGATGGCGGTTCAAAATGCTGATGGAAGATACCCATGAGCTAATTACATCCAGACGATATGATTCATGTTTTCTGAAGTGGTACAGTGAAAGTCAGTGACGTTGATTTCCGGCTTGAACAATCCACTGACAGTCATCATCAGAATACCTGAGGGGTAAGGGTACAACGGACGAGTGCGAAGCCTTGTTCAAAGATTATAGGAAGTGCTTAACAGTGAGCTTCCAATTCCTTCAGTAGTTCTGGATGGGTTTTGACGCTAAGATGAATAGGGCGCCTTGAAAGAGCGTGGTATTGATAAGATGCTTGAAGAAGCTCGAGAGGATCACAAGGAGAACGACGCGGCAAATATGCGGCGAAGTTGTAAGTTACCTTCTTGCACTGAAGCTTCGATTCTGACCCTCGACCAGGAGGACGCTGTAGCCAGATTTATATTTGATCCAAATGTATACAATATCTGCATAGGACTGGCGTTTGGACGAGCTTACGAACGGACTTCACTCCCGGAATCTACTCTACTTTGGGGATATAAACGTCCTTTGTGGACGAGCACGACTGGAATACTGCCAAAGCAATATGTGATCAACTGCCTTGGTGTACACCTGCCATCGTTATTAGCAGTCCTTGGACAGGCTGTCAGTCGTTGGATCGACCACGATGTCGGATATTATTTACAAAGCCTTTGCTCTTGATCTTTATCGAATAGGTGTGATCATACTGTGTATACGCAACTCTTCACATATTTGTATAAAACCAATATATACAGCACAAGTACTCGTCTCTTCATACTTCATCGTAGCTTTAGAACCCAAAAATCGGGGAATGCCGAGATATTATCATATTGCACGTGACGTCTACCTTACCCTTTTCGCTATTTTGAGGGCGAAAAGCTTAATTTTGCTGATCCCTGCAGAAGAACAAATTGACATTCAGCCTCCCTCAGTTCTCCAGATAAGTTTAAACTCCGTCTTGGACTTGGTGGATATCCACTCGAATTCTGGACCGCGACCTAAGCTTATTGAACATGTGGAATTCGAACCTCATATAAACACCAAACTCGATTACCATTCTACAACACTCTCATTGCCTTCGGTCCATGTTCTTCTGCGCATTCATAGATTACTGCACAATCGCGTTGGTCGAGATACATTAGCTTTCGCACTGCTTTAACCCCCCTCCTTACGAGCGAACGGTGATATAGAGGTGATGCGCCAGCAATAGAAAAAGATTCATGCACCCTTTCTCCATCCTCACACTTGCGATCTTCGTAGCCGGCTACATCACTGCGAGGTGGGATCTGGTTACTCGACTTTATGAACTTGCCATCTTCGCATGGGATCACGGAGTAGTGGTTAGCAAAACTCTAATGTCTCAACTTGTCGACCTCTCCTGCTAATATTTGATTTACTTATAGTCGCGCACGCTTAAAGGATTCGCAATTCTTTCCATCTTCTTTTTTCTGTTTATTATACCGGTAGAAAGGCTCGCGACGAGGGAGGCTCAACTGGTACGGATACAACTTCTTTAGCTGCGGACAGTGTACCTGACAATTTTCTAGCATCCAAGGTCTGGAAGTGTGGGAATATCTGCGCGAGAACAACTGAGACGGAGGGGTTCATTTTGAGGCAAAGGTGTCTTTGAGGACTGGACGATTGGTTGTCATGCCCGATCATGATGGATTGATGAGAATTTTCTGGCCTCGGGATATACCGAGAAGCGATTCGCCTGGCATAATTGTTGGCTGGAGGAACTCGGGGCTTGATGTATTTGTTGTCGCAATACTGGAGGAAGTTGAAGTGAGTGGCCTTGTGGCTAGGAAGATGGCGCTGACTGACGCTGTGGCAGGCGCGCAGTGTAGAAAATGCACTGAAAGTGGGAACTCTATTCCGAAATGCAAGTCATCCAATCGAACGGATTTACGAGTTATGTGGACAGTCATCACTGCAGGTATTAGGCTTGGTAAACTCACCCAAGGCGGAAGTCGATACCCTTCAAATACATGCAACCACAGGGTGTGCCTATAAACTACCCCAAATATGTTGTGCTCGAGCGTCCACCATCCAGATTGTGGTATTCGATCGACCTTTGCCCAACCGGATGCAATATATATCTCTGAACCCAATATCTTTAGCACTCGGCGATAAGCCCGAAATGACATTCCATGCGCCTGGCAGCGTCGATGCAGAAGAGGAACGCGAAGAGATTCGGCAAAGGAAAAAATCCCAGGCATTAGTCGAAAAGCTAAAGTATCACTCTGTGGTGAAGCATCCGCCTTCGCAGAAGGAGTTGGCTCTACCAAGAATTGTCAATCAAATCAACTGTGCTTGGGAGGTGCATCAGCTCTTACAGAAAAACATATCCCTTGTTGGTGCTAGGTCTAGACGAAGCTTGAGTGTTTCTGAACGAGTAGTCGAGTCTGCAACTACGATGCGAGATTTTATTCTTGTGGCCATCTGGCAACTGATCACTCTTTACATATACCCGGTTATAAGGCGTGGTTTTGTGATTGGCCTTGTCTGCCACCGGTTTGTTGCAGAGGCTCTACTACTTTTATTGGAGTGGAGAGCCAAGCCTGACTATGCAGCTCTGAAAGACATATCTGCAACAGCGCAACAGGTGGAGATTCGTTTGCAGCAATTCTGTTATTGGCCTATGCAATATGTCACATTGAGAAAACGCAAGAGAGATTGGAGCAGTGTGACTACTAGTCATCCGGACTATATCAGATTCTATAACAGTCTCTGGTTAGTCGCGAACGATGTGATTATAGGGATTGCGTTGGGATCCTACATAATCGACAATTCCGCTTGGGTGGCCGAAACAATCAGTGGAATACTTAGCACCTATTCGATAGCCGCGTTACAGAGAACAATTACTTGGCTGATGGATTGGCCTGCAGGTTTGAAACTTAACACTGAGTTGGCGGCATTTCTGGGCGATCTATTCCTATGGGTTATCGATCACTGGTCAAGTAGGCAAATCTTTGAACTCCACACGGTATGATTGACTGACCTTTGTAGGTTGTATCGAAGCTTTAAAACCAGTGCTGCCTCATGTTATCTGGTTCATTGGCTTCTCTAGCTTTGCTGGTGCCAGCATGCCGATCGCTCTATTTTCCGACTTGCTTTCCATCCTGACAATGCACATCTATTCATTCTACATGGCGTCTGCTCGAATATTCAATTGGCAATATACGATTCTACTCTCCCTGTTTCAACTATTCCGTGGCAAGAAACACAATGTCCTTCGAAAGCGAATTGATTCCTGCGATTATGACCTCGATCAGTTACTACTGGGCACGATCTTGTTCACATTACTCTTCTTTCTTCTGCCCACAGTCATTGTGTTCTACTTGACATTTGCATGTGCGCGTATGGCAATCATCTCCCTTAAAGCCGTATTAGATACATTGCTCGCATGTTTGAACCATTTCCCGCTGTTTGCTTTGATGTTACGACTTAAAGATTCGCAACGGTTGCCAGGTTAGTATTTCTCTCCCCCTCTACAATGTCACGCTAATCAATATAGGTGGCATTCGTTTTGAGCTTCGTGATACCAAACAGTTAGCAAGCCAGATACCTAATACTCCTTCTCCCCCACCAACCTCCTACATCTACCTCAAGGTATGCCACTCCCATCTCTGACCTCTCCCACAATCACAATCTCTAACATAATCTTCCAGTCCGTCCCCCTCACCTTCCGCGCCATGTTCCACCAATACTTCCAACTCGGGCATCGTATCCGCAAACACTACGTCTCACCGCGCGTGCTCCTGTGTCTCGCAACAGGCAAATTCGTGCCCCCTATCCACCGCAAAAATCTGTATTCCCTCCAATACAGCATGTTGCCTGCGCGCAGAGCGGGCATTATGGATATGTGGCATGCGTTGACGGTCAATTCGGAAGATGCGAAGGATAAAGATAAGAGGAGGGGGAGCGCCATGTGGATGAATGGTGGGATGGGCGGTTTGGGTATGGGGAATGGGGTGGCGAGGAGAGGGCATGGGTATATGGCGAGGAGAGGTGGGAATTAGATTAGATTAGACTATAGTGAACTGGTTGCTGTTGAGAAGGGGATGTGATGGGGATGTAGTGGAATGGGCTTTCTTTTTGTATATATGATTGGGATGATGACGGAGCGGGGATGGCTAAAAAAGTGGTGGATTGGGTGGGAACTCAAAATATGGTTAGAAGGTTTTTGTATGTAGTGTATGTTGATACGACTTACTTAATGATAATGCCGAGTACGTGAAAGAGTAGACCTGGAAACGTGATCCTTGGAGAACGAGATATGTTCAGTGAGTGGGAGTGATATAAGCAAGCCGTCAACATCACTTTATGTTCACTTCTCCAAGAGATAACAACAATTCGAATGATCACTCTCGTTCATTTCCAACATCATGTAATAAATTAGCAGAATGATGATTCCACACTATAGCAATACAGCGTTGCAGCTATTATCTAGAACCTTAGGCTAGTCTAGATCCTAACAAGTCTCTTGCAACTAGATATAGATACACAATTTCAACCTGTAGATACCCATAAAGTTGTAAAGGATAATCCAGTCAACTCCAATAGCACCGTCCCATCCCATCCTAACATCACCCCAACCGCTAAACTCACAAAGCCTCAATACTCTTAAAAAACGCATTCCCAACCAACCTCTCATCACCCTTCACCAACTCCCGCAACAATCCAATCTTCTCCTCTTTCCCCATCCCCTCATTCTTCTCCACCTCCTCTTTCCACTTCTTTAACACCTCCTTCAGCAATGCACTTCCCTCCTCCACATCTTCCTTCTTATAGTCTTTCCCCACATCCACCCCCGTCTTCGCCCCGCCAAAGTCCTCCAACTCATCTGCCTTCCTCCTCGCCATGCCAATCACCTTCTCTGGGAACTTCACCAACTCCGCAACATGGATGCCGAAACTCTGATCACAGATGCCTTCTTCGACTTTATACAGCAAGGTAACCTCTCTCTTCCCTTTCTCGCCTGCTTCTCCATCAATATGCGCAACAACGTGCAGATTCTTGACTTGTGGAAACTCCTCCACCAAAGCAGTCAATTCGTGGAAATGCGTCGCAAACATACTAAACGCGCCGATCTCCCTAACGATATACTCCGAAATAGCCCACGCCAGGCCAAACCCATCGTAGGTGCTCGTTCCTCTGCCCAACTCATCAATAATAATGAGACTCTCCTTTGTCGCCGACTTCAGGATATTCGCCGTCTCGAGCATCTCCGCCATGAACGTGGACACACCTTTCAGCTGCGAGTCCGACGCGCCGACACGCGCTAATATACAATCGAAGATAGTGAGCTCTGCTTCTGAGCACGGGACAAAACAGCCGATTTGGGCGAGCAGCGCGATGACGCCGATTTGGCGGATGTAGGTGGATTTGCCGCCCATGTTGGGGCCGGTGATGATTAGGAAGGAGGAGGTGTCGCGGACGAGGGAGACGTCGTTGGTGATGAATTGCACGTCGTCTTGCATTTCCATGCACGGGTGGCGCGCCTCTTTCAGGATGGTGGAGCCGGTGCCGCGGGGGTGCATTTTAGGACGGATGTAGGAGGTGGGGGCGTGGACGGAGGTGTGGGCGAGGGAGACGATGACGTCGAGGTGGGCGAGGATGGCGGCGAGGGATTCGAGAACGGGGCAGTAGGAGGCGGCTACGGAGACGACTTCGTGCACGAGGCTAGATTGCGTGCGGTTGTAGTTTTCGGAGAGTTGGTCAAACTCCCGACGGATGGATTGCAGCTTGGAGGTGGTGAAGAAGACGCCGTTTTTTTGAGTCGAGCACTCTTGGTATTTGCTCTTGTTGCGGATGCAGCCGGCTTCGGTTCGGGTGAGACGCATGCACCAGCCATGGACTTTGTGGTTTTCGAGGAAGAGCTTTTTGTCGATTTCTTGGCCGAGATCTTTGCTGGCTGCTCGGTGCTCTTGGTCCATTTCGTACTTTAGCTTGTCGAGCTTCTTTCTTATTATTTTGAGACCCTCGTCAAATTCGGGCTTGATAATGTATTCGTGATGATCCATGGCTTCAAGGTCCACGGTTGTCTCAACCATCTCTGCTAACTTCGCCAGACTATCGCTGTACTCATGAAGTTTGACGGTATAAGCTTCATCAAGAGCGTCACGGTACTTCTCATCCATCACAGCTTCGAGAGTATTGATGAATCCCGGTAACCGAATGACAACTTGATACGCTCTAACCACATCTTCCAGATTTGCCAATTTCTTCTGGAATCTTTTTGCCAGCCTATACAAATCCGGTATCGAGCGCATATGCTCCTCTTGTATGGTCTGCCTTAATTCGGTATCTTCAACAAATGCCTCCACTAATTGTTGTCTCTTCTCAATCTCCTCTAGACTCATCAAAGGTTGTTTTAACCATTGCGCCAGAAGTCGACTTCCAACCGGGGTCTTGCAGTGATTGAGTAAACCGTACAGAGACATTGTCTTGGATCCATCCCGAGGACCTGGCATAAGGTTGAGTGCTTTCAAAGCAGAAGCATCCAATTTCATGAACTGTGACAAATCATGTTGATATAATTGATATTGTCCAAAATTCGAAGAGTCGTGTAATACTCCCAAATATTTGATAAGTGCCGCAGCCGAGCCCATAGCAAGTTTCAACTCGGTTTGGGGAAGTGTGCCAGCCGACTTCTCGTCTTTCAAGAGCCTAGCAAGATCCTGATCAATGTCCTTGATCGCAAAGTCGCCTCCAGGTCGTTCCGAAACAGCACATCCACAGCTGTCCATGATCGATTTGAGTTTGGTTAATTCCACATCTTTAGTTGTCTTATCGACTTGCAGCAGACATTCTTTCACTCCCAACTGAATGAGTAGCGACTCAAAATTCGAGTATAAGTCGTTATCGAGAAACTCGCTAACACCAAGCTCACGAGTGCTTGCATCTGCAAAACACACACCAACATTTCTCGCCTCGGCCTTCGCAGAGACTTTTACGGCAAGAATAATTGGTGCGGCATCGAGCGAGCCTCCTAGTTCTTCTTCAATATCCTGCAGGTTTCCCGGTGATGCTTGTTTTGTAATCTTCCAGTTCATTCGTCCTGTGTTCTCCCATACTTCGACTCTCTTGCCGAGCTTGAATAATGCTTCTCGTAGAAAGTTTCGAAAGACCGTTATGCTCATGGTAACTGATGGCAAACCTGTCGAATCATTTCTGCCGAGTTGGCGTAGAACTGAGGTGGTTTTGTATACCTTCATTCATATTAGCTGCGATCTTTTGGCTTGCTGGTTGGGGTGCATACGGTTCGTGCAATGAAGGATGCATCATCTCCATGCGCTGTATACCAGTCTCCTCGATCAAAAACCCTAACGGTATCATTGTCATTTTGGGGCAGGTTCTTGAAGAACTTTATAAATCCGCCTTCATCATCAACCTGTAGAATATCAGTAAATTTGTTTGAGATCAATATTATAGACGGTATACCTTCAGCTCAGGACGGGAAGACATCTTTTTTCAAAAGTTCCTGACCGTATGAAATAATAAGCAAATCAAGCAAAAAGAACTATATTCTTTACAAATTTCGATTTACACGACATTCTATATTCATGTGAAGGAGACGCGACGTGAATGACGCTAACCCCAGGAAATCTAAACTTCGTGTTACTGCCGGCTTGGCACAGGCGGTCAGGCCCAAAATCCATTTAAGTATTTCGACCGGCCAAAAAAATTTCCAATTTTCGAGGAAATACCAATTGCCTGCGAAAATGGCCGATATTGACGAAAGACCGTCCAAGATCCGCAAGCTGGAGGCCAGTGAAGATGCTCCAGCTTCTATTTCCCTGAGCGCCCTTGAATCTACCGACCAATCCATCCAAGCTGAGCTCGATGCTCCCAAACCCGCCAAAGATGCCCCCACCAACACCGAAGTTATAGCCCTCTCCTCAGACCAACCACCCCTCTCCAAGAAACAATTAAAGAAACTCAAGAAGACCCAAGCATGGGAAGCACAAAAAGCGCAACGTACTGAATTCCGGCGCACCAAGCGCCGCGAAAAAGCCGCCCGCAAAGCGATCGCCAAAGCCGAGGGACTCATCCCCCCACCTCCTCCACCTTCATCTCGACGTCCTCGTCCCGTGCCCGTCTCGTTTCTCATCGACTGTGACTTTGACTCTTATATGACGGAAAAAGAACTCATAAGTCTGACGGCGCAAGTTACGCGGTGTTATAGCGATAATCGTACTGCGGTGTTCAGAGGCCATATGGGGATTAGCAGTTGGGGAGGGAAGATGCGAGAGAGGTTTGAGACGGTGTTGGGGGGGCATTATAAGGGCTGGAAGGGGGTGAAATTCTTGGAGGAGAATTGGGTGGATGCGGGGAAGGCGATGGATGAGGTTATGAGGGCTTGGGACGGCGGGAAGGTGGTGGGTGCGTTGGCTACGGCGAATGGCCTACCTGAAGAAGAGGGAAAGAGGGCGCAGGCTGCTAAGGGTAGCGGTAACATTGAAGAGAAAGTTGCGGAAGCGCCAGAGTTGTCGCAAACCGAGTCTGTCGCAATTTCCCCGCCGACAGCAGTAAGCATCAAGGAAGAAGTAGAACCTTCCGCCCCCTCCCAACAGCCGAACCTGGTCTATCTCTCTTCCGACTCCCCAAATACTCTTACCACACTCTCTCCCTACACAACCTACGTAATCGGCGGTATCGTCGACAAAAACCGCTACAAAGGACTATGCTACAAACGCGCGTGCGAAGCTGGGATACCAACTGCTAAATTGCCCATTGGCGAGTACATGGAGATGCAAAGCCGAAGCGTCTTGACCGTTAATCATGTGATGGAGATTATGATACGGTGGTTAGAGACGGGGGATTGGGGAGAGGCGTTCTTGAAGGTGATTCCGAAGAGAAAGGAGGCGAAGCTGAGGGGTAAGGGAAGAGGTAGGGATAAGGGAGAGAATGGAGAGGAAGAGGCTAATGATGGGGAGGATGGTGAGGGCGGAAGAGATGGAAGTGAAAGTGAGAGTGAAGATGAAGGCAATGATGAAGATGGGGCTCCCTTAAAGACCGAGCCTGTGGATAACGAGCTAGACGAGAAAGCTACCGGAATTGATACTGCAATGTCGGAAGAACAACCAGAAGCTGTAGAACAATAGATAAACTAATAAATGAATCCAATTGATTGCATCACCGTGGGCAATAAATCCTCACAACGGGTATATTTCCCAATAATGCCACCCTATCCATCAAGCACGCCGAAACGCCCAAAATCCTCAATTCCCTCAGAAAAATCCTAACCTTTCCTCCCCGCTCCCTTAATATATTCCTCCGCCCTAATCGCCCTCTCCTTCCTCGCCCCCACCTCCGGCAACCCCCTCACCAACCCCTCCAACCCCTGCACACCCCTCCCCCAATCTCTCCTCACACTCCCCTGCCTCTCCCAGCTCTCTCCCTTCCCCAAACTCACCCCACTCTCCTCATCCTCCCTACCCACCTCCTCAATCTTCTCCCCCACCGCTTTCTCCTCCCCCTCAACCACCTCCTTCCACCCCACTTCCCTCTTCACCACCACCCCCGGCACCCCCCTCCTCAGTGCCGCCACCTGCTCCACCAATTCCTCCTCTCTGATCGCGAGCGCCTTTGCCTTCTCCCACAGTCCCGCGTCGAAAGGTTCGTGTTCTTCTTTTTCCTCCACCATATCCACGTCGCCGTTGCCGAGTGCTGAGTCTAGGAACTCTGGGGAGGGCGGAAGTCCGTTGATCGAGATGTTGAGGGAGGCTGTGTGGAAGGTTTGGGCGATGTACTTTTTGGGTGAGGGTTTGTTAGCAGAGAGGAACGAAAGGAGAAAGGGAGAAAAACGAACCCGATCAACAATTTCCTCCACCATCTTTCTCATCGCATCCTCTCCCTCAATCGGTGGTAAATCCTTATCAATCCGCTCTTTTGCTGCGCGCTTGACGTTTCCGATTAAATATTGGAGATCATCCGGTGATTGGAGTTCGATTCTCCGCTGCTCTTCCGCCATTGTTTCGTTTCCTTCTCTTTTTCGCTTTCTGTATTCCCTGTTTTGATGTGTATTTTTGCGAAGTTCAATGCACTTAATTGGTCGTTTGGCTTGAAGTTATTTTGCGTGCATTGGTAGAGTTTGCTTATCAGTATTGCGCAGTAGTAAATGAGCGTATTGCGACGGTAGCTTTGGCCTTCCGTTCCTGTTCCTGTTCCTCAAGTCCTTTCGATAACTTTAGGTTTGTTTACATTCGGCATCACGATAGAAAATAACGATGGTCCGAGCTCAGTTACAGTACAGTCGGTTCCTTGGCTTACATCTACCGGCGGCCGCTTCTGTTACGTTGCACTCGTTCTCGGCTACACTCGTTCTCGGCACCAGCCGAGCGCATCCTCTCCTGAAACAATCGATCTCCCTCCTCGGAGAATTTTCATCATCATAGCAACCCTGCGGCCGGGAATCTTGCCAAGTTGTGTTTTGATCTCTACACATCCCAGGATTACTTTACCACAATAGTGCTGGCCTCAACGGAAAGAACAAATCCCTTGGTTCCCGAAACTTCATCCAAGTGGGTGGGTGATTCGGTCCCGCGATGAGAATGAGAGACGTATCCGTCCCAGGGCTACGGTACATATAATAACAGGTTTTCTCTAAGCCAGAAAACCAGACATCTGGGGATCCCATGCGGAAGGAGATTTAGTGATCTGCACGCTTCTTGAGAAAAACGCCTTGGATGTACGAAAGTCCTAGCTTGGCGCACCTTTCGGATTCAGCTTACTTCCCGGATTTTCCTAAGTCAAAAAGAATCCGTAGTTGAAGTGGTATGCAGAAAGTATATCTAAGCCTTCATGCTGTTAGAGGTTTGGGCCATTTATGTTGTTTTGTTTATATTTAGAAGCATATGATTGGATTGTTTCAGAAGCCAGAGGAAGGTTTCCTGCTAAAGTGATCGTATGTTGGTCAGAGTGGCAGTGCTAAACCTTGATTCTGGGTATCAGAAAGACACTTGGCGGTATGTGCAGTCTGGAGAGACGAATCAGCGGATTCGTCGTTGAAATGTTGTGTTTGTTGTGGTTTCAATTATGCTTTCTGGAAGCATCTTTGACTATCCAGGCATAATCCTGGCTTTCTGCCCCCATTATGTGCATCATGAGATAGCATCCGGAATCTCTTGGTCCCATTAATCAGATTTCTCTTGGTACGTCTGTTTATCGTTAGTAGCCTTAAAGGGATAGTTGTGGCATATCACCCTTGTTAGCCTACATTTTGCGTCTGTTCAGATGTATATTGTAAACATGGATCAAGTGTCCCATCATGTAAAGCTCTATGTACCTTTATGACCTTGTTTCCGTGAGCTTAGTATGACATGACCCTGCAATACCGAGAATTTCAAGAAGGTTCGGTTCCCGGCCTGTTAGTACAACGGTCCTTTCTCCAGCTTTGGAAACCCGTGGATCTTCATGATTGTCACAACCAGGCTTGTGACTGCTCATATCCACCCTTTTCGATCCCAAGTCTAGTATCACAGTTAATAATGACATGGACCGCACGAAAGGTTCCGGAACTACGGAACTTGATTGTGAGAAACTTCCCCGCACTTCCAAATATTACATGTGAAATCTCTGACATCAGGAACAGAAAACTCTCATTAGCCACATCCTCATTCACAGGACTGTCTCCTTCCACTTAAATTCTGCCGGACATACCCGGCTACAACTGTGATATTGCTGTACGAAAGACCTTGAGGGCACAATGAGTCAAGCCATGTTTATCTGATGTCAGTTCATGACCTACGTCGACGAAAGTTTTCTAACACACCTACAAGTTTGACCTGGAATCCCTCAAAGTATAATACTGTTTTACCAGTTACCAGGCAGATTTAAGCTGATTTTGATTTGTACAGAACCAACATGAAACAATGAAGAAGTTTCGGGGTCGCTCGAGTGGACACCATGCCGTATTTGGTCAAGCTTGCGAATCTCTAACCAGACCGAGAAATTTGCGATTCTGGTCCAGACCACTGTCAAAAATGTCATGATGCGCTGTCTTTGTCGGAATAAGAACCTGGACCCTGTACTGCTGGGCTGTGACGGGTGAAGACGAGGATGCGCATGCGGACACAGTAAACAAGATGTATCAGAACTACCGATGAATCGTCCCACGAGGAACCCGGGGATGCCGATTTCCCAAGGAGAATTGACAAGATTCTAAACAAGCTTTAGATAACCCGTCATGAGCAATTCGATCCGTGCTTACCTGGAGATGACGGTGCTCTTCACCTGCCATGATGCTAATGGTCACCCAGCTAGCGGATAGGGTAGGGGTGAAACTAAGCACGGATTAACATGCTGCACACAGGTCTCTTTAGGTGATAGAACTATTTTCCTATCGACTGCCAGGATCGTACCTTTAACTATATAAGACATCCAAATTCTCCGACATAGTACGAGAGAAAGCCGAACATTGACCAGAATTACAGAACACACCATACACCCAGTGTCAGCAAACAAAGACAACATGGTAAATACCGGTAGACCATCAAGAGGATGTTTTCTCTGCAGATCTCGTCGTGTGAAGGTCAGTTATTACTCATAGCTTCTGGAGACATGCTAACTCGGTGACAGTGTGATGAGAAAAAGCCAGGTTGTGGAAACTGTCAGAGATTGAAGAGAGAATGTCCTGGATACCGACCAATCTTCGATGTGATGCATCGTAATGAGACCAAATCTACAGAATGGAGAACGGCTTCTATCAGCGTAACCACAGTTTCCACCTCGAGAGACCAGCTTTCACAAAAAACAGCCTCTGGTCACTTGCGTACCCGATCTGTTCCGAATGTCATGTATCAACAATCGTGGAAGCCGAGTCAAAATTCCTGGCCTGCTGCACAAACGTTGGTTGGAGCAATAGAAGACGGAAGGCAATCAATAAAACCGCCTTTGACCGCCTCGCTGGAAGAACGTGCCATCTGCTTCTTCTTAGCAAACTATGTCCTCATTCCGCATGGTCCCATAAGATGTGGATTTCTTGGTTTTCTCATTCCGTTGATGAGGATTGCACCGTCAAAAATATTGTCCGATGCTTTAACCGCTGTCGCGCTCGCTACCTTTGGAAACCAGCCCAATGCGAAGATGCTCAAACCAAAAGCTGAGCAAGCATATGCCAAGGCTTTACGTCAAACAACCACAGCTATTGCGAACCCTAAACAGGCACTTGAAGACTCGACACTTGCGGCTGTTTTACTTCTAGGACTTTTCGAGGTAAGCATAATAATTTTCCTTCTCATCAGAGCACTGCTAATCTTCGATAGACCGTGACACACAGTCTCGTAAAACAGGGTGAAGGATGGAATTCTTGGAATTCCCATGTCAGTGGCGCAACTGCACTATTGAATATTCGGGATCCGAAAGGTCCCATGTCACCCTTGACACTGGAGTTAGTCTGGACTGTAAAAGCCCAGGTGGTGCGTGTTGATTCGTCTCTCAACTTCGGTGAACACTACTAACGAGGAACAGAATCTATCTTGCCTGCTCAATGGGAAAGTACCGGAAATCCCTGAAAAATGGAGCCAAATCCTTGCCGCCATAAAAATGGGTGGCGGCCCAGCTATCTGCAACCAGCTTCAGTCCAAAGTTGCAAAAGCAAGAGTTGCATGTGACAATCTCATGGCCAACGCACAGCGTACACCTCAAGATTTCGAGGACGTCTTGACTCTCATGAGACAAGCCGAGGCAATAGAACAAGGATACGTTGATTGGGGAAACAGTGTGCCAGACGCATGGGCCTTCAAACCTGTAGGTTGGATTGATACGGTACCAACAGATCGCCTCCATGTATCACCCTTTTTCCCCGGAAAAATCGACAAATATTTCGAAGTCTGGACTGCTCATATTTGGAATCTTTCCAGGGGCTCTCGGTTGATCAACTCCAGTACCATCGTTCGCTGCGCTGCCTGGTTGTGCTCGCCTCAGGACTACAGAACTACGGTGGAGTATGAAAAGGCTATGATGAACGGCCGGCAGATGATTCGTGATATTATCTCAAGTGTGCCTAACTGCCTGGGCGAGATACCTCGAACGATGGATGATCCGGCTATTACCGTTGCCGGCCATACGTTTGCATGTGGTGAGGAGAACGCAGTTAGAGCGAAAGGGCTTTCGGGACTCTTCCTGCTATGGCCATTATTCTCGGTTGCTGTCTCGGATTTCGCTACCGACGCACAGAGGACCTGGGTTATGGGTAGAATCAAGTATGTGAGCGAGGAGCTGGGCGTAGTCCAAGGATCTTCGCAATTTTCACAGGTATGTATTGCGATTCCGAAATAACCTTCTTCCAGGCCATGAGTTCTAACTCAAAACTAGACCCAGCCATCTGCACGTATCCCATCTTCGATGCTAGAAAAAGACGGTCTGAAGCCCTTGGAAATGGACGATATACTCGAGCTGCAAATTCCTTCACAAGACGACTTTCCAGAGGCCGAAGAATTCTGGTCCAATACCAACACCAATACCCTAGGGCAACATCCCACTTCAAGTCCTGCATCAACATCCTCGAGTGGCCGCTCATACGAATGGACAGCGCTGAGTCCGGGTTCGCTCAATTTGACCACAATAAATCACTGGTCGCATCGGACACAAATAGGCTGGCTGGATTCCAATTCGGGTAGTGGTCGTAGTCCGACTTCAATGGGAACAATGCGGCAGATATTGGCGATGTCGAGTCCGAAATCGACGTATACGAATGATATACAGAAATCATCAACTGGGAATGCGCATGGGTGGCTGAAATGTTGATGTTATGAATTGATGAATGAAGGAAAATGAGCAATGGAGTTAAGGCGAAAGTAAAAGGAGTCAAGGCGATGAGATGTGGTTATGGGGTTTCGGCTTAGTGTTACGAACGTCGTCGAAGATGATGTGAAACCATGTGATATCTCAGTTAAATAACACTTTTTCTTCAATAGGATAATCTGTATCACTTAATCGGACCAGTCAAGGCTAGGTGTGAATCTAAAGTGACGCTCCTCCTCGGAGTGATAATTGTGATTTGTCTAGTGGATTCTGCATCACACTAGACAACCAGTGGTGATTTAGTAGCATTTATTGATCATCTATAGAAACTCACTAATGTCTAGATCTATCTACTGTACTAAAACAAAAGAAGAGGAATACTATTACATCTCCGCTCTCTCTTCATCACGGTCTTCATTTCTAGACTCACAACGAAACCCTCACGCCTCTACCACTACTCCGCGGTACAAAAAGATCTGCCTGGATCTTAACATCATTTTCCTCAGTGTCATACAATTCCATATCCTGAAATGTATAAAGCACATAAGCCAATGCCAATTGCATCTCCGCATACGCCAGATTGATACCCGGGCACGCTCTAGGCCCTCTCGAAAAAGAAACCAGATACTTAGTCGGGGGATTAGGCACGAGCCAACGGTCCGGAACAAAGGAGTGAGGAGAGGGAAATATCCTCGGGGAGTAAGTGACATGCATAATCGATTGACTTGTAGGCACCTATCCCTGCTGTTAGTCTGTCTGCGCAGCATGAATTCGGAATAGAAAAAAAACTCACGCTTTTAGGAATAATCCAGTCTTGGTATCTCATTTCATTGTGGTGATCTACACGCTGAAGATGGCTGGATAGGCCGACGCTCAGCCGTAGAGCTTCACTCACTACTGCTTTAAGATACGGTAATAATTCCAAGTCTCCCAAAGAAGGACGGCCATTCGTTTTCTCAAAGACGGGTTTCAGTTCAGCAAGTAGTTTCTGTCTCACATCAGGATTGGCGAGTACGTGAAATGTCGCCATGGAGAGTGCCCCCGCAGTCGTATCCGTTCCAGCGCCTACGACCGTCTGACCTTCTTGTCTGAGTCTATCGAGAGTTTTTTCCGAGTCGGGTAAGGTATCGCTTTCGAGAATTGCGTGGAATATGGTCTTGTGTTCAGGTTCTTTTTCATTTTGGTTTTGATGCGTCATTACTTCGTGGACAAGTTTCTCTGTGTCCTAGATCTTCTGTCAGATTCTTATGGCTCAATTTCGCTGCGGAAAGGAAGCGGGTGAGAATTACTTTTCCCCAGTTGTAAAAAGCTATTGTTTTTGCCCCGAGGATCTTGATAACCCACTCGGGCAGATTTTGCATTGGTTTCACAATCCAGGGTGCCATGCGGAAGAAATGCACACAAGCGGTCATATCATCTATCGCATCGTGAATGGGTGTATGAAAATCATCCGCGTTTTCGATGTAATTGTAGCTTCGCCCAAAAGCAAATTCGTTGACTACGTCATTCGCGTAACATGTATATGCCAAATTTATCGAGACCACCTTATCTTCTGCTTTCATGGTTCGCAAACGAGCGATTAGAAGATCTAATTTGCTCTGAATAACGGGGGCGTACTGGTTTATCATTGCCTTTGAGAAGAACTTATTGAATGGTATGCGACGGATTTTATGGAGCTCATGAGGGATTGTTGCGACGACGGACTCGGGAAGTCCGAAGCCATTGGTGTAGTAAGAGTGTTTATCCCTCTTGGAGCAATAGAGTTCTTCAAAGTAATCAGGGTCATTGATATGAAGCTCCCATGGATTTATGCGGACGATTGGCCCTGCGATTCATGCCTACTTAGTAAATGAGAAGGAGGAGGAGGTTGACGATAATAGATGAGAACTTGGAAGTGAGAATAAATGTAAGGCTGAGCGGAGAAACAAAATTAGATTGACTATACCGTATTGTTCATGAAGTTCGAGCAGTTTGAAGATCAACTGCCCACCCTTGAAAAGGTCATAATACACCTCGTACCACTGAGTCAACGCCGCCAGCTTCGGTCCAGGAAACTTAGCAATGGGACTGAAGTAAAGTCGCCATATTGCTATGTAGACGGCCCATAAAACATAAGAGAGTATGAAAATCGTGACAGAATAAGCGAGTGAGATCATGATTGATTTGCAGTTTCTCAGGAAATTGAGAAGGAGAACAAAGGGTCACAGGTCAGCTTATGTAGACTGGCAGTATCGTTGGACAACACACTCATGCGTCGCTTGAGTCATGGGACTGGCACATACACTCGAAAATTTCAGATTTGTGTGACATTGTGTCAGGTTTGTATAAGACGGAAAATCCTTAGCACGTGTGGGTCCGAACTACAGTAGCGGGAGCGGGGTACGGGTCGGGGTACGGGTCGGGGCGCGGGCAAGGCGGGGTAAAAGAAATCCCACTACTCGTATCACTCCACAAGAACTTTGCATAACAAAACTATCCCAATCTATTTCTTGTGCAAATCGGAAATTCGCTGCTAGATGAATATGTGTTATACGCTCGGCCTTAGCGAATCGTTAGTTGAGAGAAACTTATCCCCGAAAGATACTGAGCAGCCAACCTGGGAGTCAATATTTCCAAAGGTGCTGCGACCCTCGAATTATATGTCTGGGTTGCTTCATGGAGGTTTCTGAATTGACGTCGTCTGAAGTCATATACAACAGCTAGGTTGCGTGCCATCTGGGCATCGGTGCGCGCCATCTAACGACCATGGTGATACTGGGGCTCTTGCTAGAGAGAATATCCGAAGTGACAGGCTGGTACCACAGAGCCAGGCCTTGAGGCTCTAGCTTATAGTTGATTTTCGAGAGTGTCAGTCCAGAGCTTACATCGCAAACAGATTCCTGCTATTTGTGTTCCTCTTCCATATGTCTCGGGGAATATAGGTGATTATGGGGATATATGTGGTTGTTGAACTATTTCAGCCCCTAGCGATATCTAGGTAATTATACGTTCTCTGGATGCCTCACGCTATTTTATAGGTGGGATACATTACAGTAGGAGCCTGGAACTGAAAGACTACGACATGCTGTAGCAAGCAATATTTAGGAAAGGCGTTTTCAGAATCCCGTCTTCGCTGGACGGTTCTCTTCATTATTATTTCACCAGGGGGTGTAAGATTACTAACTACCCGACCAACTTCTGATTGTTCAAGTAATCTTTGAACATTATGAACTAATATACACTTAAGTACAATTATATATCTGATTATTTAAATGAAATTTGGATATTGAGAATATCGAAGTTTTGAAGTTGGTCGGATAATTAGTACACCCTCTGGTGTTTCACTCTCTTATCCCGGCACATATCTATTCCACGGAATCTTCTCCTCTCATACACCAAACAAAGTTTCAAGGAAAATGAAGATGGGAGCTTCACCGGTGTGTGCTAAATTCATGTGACATTCAGAACATTCTCTCCAGTCGATTCTGCTGAAACTAGAAACCGTGACGTGACATAGGGACTAAGTATCCTCAAGCTTCTACACCAGGAGCAGTCTTACCACCAAATGATTTCCCTCCCATAGTTTGCGGTTTCACCTCCCCGTTCATAATCTGTCTAATTCTCCACTCAGCCCACTCTTGCACCGACTTCGACTGATCACTCTCCCCCTCCCCCAGTGGCGGGATACCACTCCCCTCAAACCTCTTCATACTCCCCGCATTCTCGCATCTCACCAAATACGCCAAGCTTCTCCTGACATGTTTTCCCTGTTCCCCAGGAGGCGTAATAACTCTATGCAAAGCACTACACAAGACAACGCCTGTGCGCTCCATCAACGTGTCTGCCAAATTGATCAGTGCGCAGCCAGACTGCGGCTTGATGTACAGCCAATTCTCGTTCTTGTTTTCAGCACCAGCAGGCAGAATTTGGAGGCCACCGACAATGTTGAACAGCATCGTTATCAAGCCGACGTCTGTGTGGCCAGCGAATGCAACGCGATGGTCAACGATGGGCTGAGGACGTGTTAGTAGTATGCGGAGGGCTGTGGCCGAGCGCTTGTCAAACGGACAAGTGGACGCTAGAGTTCCAGGCGGGAGTCCAAGGTGAGTGTCGAGATGGGAAAATACAGTGCAAATGCTGGAGTGGGCATGGTGGAAAAATGACTGGAGAGAAACTTTGTTCTCGACAAATGGAGGAGGATCAGCGTGGGGGTTTGGTTCAAAACCACGTGCATCGTCCTGGTTGAGGGTGTAAACTTCAATAGCGTCAAATTTGCCGTTCTCGGTTTTCAGCGTGCCGGGTTGTTTGTATTTTAACTCGAAGTCAGTTTCTGCCTTTCTGTGCGAGATCAAGGGTGCGCTTTGCTTATGTACTCACCCTCTAAGATCCCGAGGCGGATTGCAAACATATTTCATGAGCTCATCCTGTCCAAGATCAAAAGTAGCATTGCTAATCTTGAACATAGATTCCGCATCTTTCAGAAGTGCCTCTCCTTCTTCCGAATCATGCAGGTTCAGCAAGAAAAAGCCATGCTCTCGACAGGCATTGAAGAGCTTCTCCGATTCATCCGAGGAATTGCTCAGCAGGCCTTTGTAGGAGATCACGGGGATATCAGCTATAGGAACATCTTCTGGGAAGGGAGGTGATTGGGCAAATATTTCTTCGGTAGGCATAGTAGCAGATAGGATAAAGAAAATAGATTTTGCTTCAACTAGATATCTTAGAAGACTTGGGAAAACACAAAAAATGTGCTTCGTTGCTGAATGATCGAGGTTTCTATTTTCTTGCAGGATGGTCTGGTGAATTTCCGCGTGCACTGCCATATATAAGAAGTTCGAAGTTGACGGTAAACAGGCCTTAGTTTCACTTACGTGTGTCTCTCTTGCTACACCGCTCTCCAACAACCCGCCGCCAACAGTTGTCAGTCTGACATGATTTCCTGAAATGGTTGCGATCAAAGACTAGGAAATCAGGCCACCCTAGCAAATATATTTTGAGTGATTACGATATATATATCTTGTATCCACTGACTTATTGGAAGGTTGTCCACATTATTGCTTCAGTCTCTTGCCTCACCACATCCTGTGGGAACCTCGATAGAACCAATCTGTCCCAACAAAGTTGGGAATATTGGTTAGCTATTTCAATGGATCAGAAGTATATTGTAGATATCTGAGATATTTGCAGTGTTGGTGAGAGTTATTTGGGTCGAAGAGTTCTTGTTCGTATCTGTCGAAATAATTGGCGTGATGTTTGGGAGAACAGAAAAGTGCATCCGAAAGATGTTCAACGATAGCATCTAGCGACTTGATCCCCGTTGTCAGTAATGTTGTTAAAGCCAGGCTGAATATATACAACGATATGCAACTCCAGTCCAACCAGCTTTCATCTGCTAACACTTGCTCAGGACATTCTTTTCAAAGATATGGGATATGAAAGCTGGAAGCCAAGTGTGGAGTGCAAGACGGTTGGATCATGGAACCTGCACACGGCATTACCGTCAGGAATGGACTTTTTCATTCTCCTAGCCTCCGCCTCCGCCTCTGGCCTCGCAGGAGTTCGCGGCCAAGCAAACCACAACGCCGGAAACTCGTACGAGGACGCACTCGCACGGTACCGCGTATCTCTTGGGGAAAATGCCATTGCGCTGGACCTGGGCGCGCTCACCGAAAACGGGATACTCGCATAGAACACACACCTCCTCGATCGGGTCCTCGGACACGGCACGCTGGAGCCGATTTCGCGGAGGAAATATTTCGCTATGCTGGACTACTACTGCAATCCATCACTTGCTGTTCTGTCGGCGACTGATAGCCAAACTATCATCGGCATTGGAGCAGGTGGTGGTAGCGGCCTCGAAACATTCGACTTCGGCAACCAGCCTATGCTCTACCTCCTAGTCGTTGCGTCCGCTCATGACCAATCCCCCGCAGTCACGGCTTCTCACATCGACCACCGCAAGCTCCTCTCCGCATCCGGCCTCTCGACGAAGCTATGAAAATAATCGAGCAGGCACTTATATCGAAGCTAGCCAAATCACTATTCGCATTCCAAGGCATCGACAAAGTTGATATGTATAAACCGCTACAGGCCTATGGTGTAGACTCGTTGTTGGCAATTGAATTAGGAAACTGGCTGGTGAAGGAATCTGTAGCCGACCTAGCAGTTTTCGAGACGCAGGGAGCAAGCAAGCTGGAAACCCTGAGCAGGGCAGTAGCAGCAAAAGGTCGGATACGGCATGATGGATGGGAGAAGGAGGACGATGGAGAGCGAATTTGAGGCCAGGTACTGAGCTATTTTCTCCAGCGTCGACTCTTAGATACAGTATCAAAGTTCTTCTACTAATATTTTCGTTCATCTATTCGACATAATGTAACTTCAAGATGGTCAACCTGTCAACTGGCAACGTTTATCATCTATCAATCATGTACTGTACAGCACAATTTGCGACCCCCTTCCGTTTTGGCGAGAATACATTTCCAAGCTAGTTTGTACTACTTGGTATATTTCACAGGTCCAATCAAATCCGCTGGGTTTACTATATGCACGGTATCCTAATTTCTTCGTGAAATGTTATACGACAACCCTTGCTAAACAGTACTACTGAGGGGTTTCACAAACTTTCGGTGGCCCCGAACGAGCCTCATGCAGCCAGTTGTCCAACCCACACTGAGGCTGAGTTTACGTCCCGCCCCGCCACCACATTTTTAATTCAGTCGAGAGTCAAGAAACAGAATGAGAATTGAAAGTATGAGTAAGGGGTGAAGAGAGCGACGCCTATTCATAGAACAATACTCCTCCGTCCATGACCAATAAATATGTATACCATGACTCCCTAATAAATCCCTAGCTAACGCTGTTAAACCTCCATGCCTAAATCGAATGGACCGAATGAACCTCTTGCGGGTCGCTGATCCAAACCGCCCATATAATACTCCTTTGTTGTGAAATCGTAGCTATCGTATGTTCAAAAACCGTAGCGCCTGAATGTGCAAATCCGAATCCTAACCTCCATTCTATCAAAGCCTTTATCCGTATCCGTCGCGAAGTTGTCAAATTATTGAGGGAACATTTGCTTCATCTCCTCGTCGCTCAATCGAATTTCGTGGACGGGATCTCGCTTGCGTTCAAGTGATTCGAATTCACATTCGATGTAGGAGGGGAGGAATATTTCTTGAATGGTTAGCCGCAGTAAATTATCCAGGCGTATCCCAATAACATACCTGGGTTCCAGTCGAAGCCTTGTGAAGAGCGGACGCAGGTGATCTAGAAAAAAGTGTGAGTATGAAGTTGTCGTAAGCCCCGCGTTTCGGAGTGGAGGGGCTGCCTTACAAGTCTTGGGGTTCCGTCGGGATCACCAATATTGATCACGGTATGTTCTTGCTTGGAGAGAGATGAGCCTGTTATATAATTTAATCAGTATCACTGGGTTTTCAATATGGTAACAGGAGGTGGATTTATTTTGTTGTCAAGCTCCGCTGGTGATGTCCGGCAGAGTGAGGTCATCTCATCCACATCACCCCTCATGCATGGTGACATCGGAACAGCACAAGAATATAGAAACTCACTCAAGAAACTTCTCTTCCGGTCGTGACCATATCGACTATTGGGAGAAGACGAAGCCGACGACGGCGACTGTTGTGGTGTTGGAGGAGAGCTTGAGTAGGAAGAGCTACTCGAGCTGCTGGTAGCAGCAGCCTTGCTAGCACTTCTAGTTGGAATCGTGATGGAAGAGGACATTTTAACGCAGTTGATGGAAATAATGAAAAGGAGAGTTTGAGGTAAATAATTTGATTTTATATCTTGCAGAGTACCCAGTTACTGCGTGCCTCGCAGTATTTTTCTGAATGAACGACGATTGTCTAAATCAAGTGTTAAGTGAACTTGTTGATGAAAGCACGGAGTGAAAGATAATCCCCATGTGAGCAAATGCGTGGAGTCACCGGAAAGTGGGACGCAATCTGGAGCTATTCCTATATAGGGATAGCTTAACTACTGCCTCAGTGATCCTGGTTATGATGCCAGATAAGGCTGCAGCCTGACAATCTCAGGCACAAATACAAATTAAAGCCTCAGGCAGTAAGGATTCAGAAGCTTCGAGCACGGAAGGTGAGCTAATAGCTCCAGGCTAACATTATACACGCGCGCCTTCTGATTACCTAGAATTGCCCAGATCATCTGTACAACTGCCATAAAGCAACAATCAACTTCATCAGCATATTTCGATTCTCAACGAACCTCGCGGCTTCCTTTTACTGCAAATCATCGCAATTCACAACCAGACTCGAATTCCTAGAGACTCAGGATGGGTGACGTTCTGACAGAGAACTCCGCGACGCAGGTGTTGCCTCATCGAAAGCAGATGCCATCCTCGATACCAAACATAGATTCTCTAGAAGGGTTAGGAACAGATGGCAACGATGAATACTCAACATTGAAGAAGCTGCAGAGACACCTGGAGTACGCAACACCTTGACGATTTTGGCGGGGGCAAAGGCTGATTGGTGTTTACAGATATATCCAACTTCAGGAAGAATATATTAAGGATGAACAACGGTATGCGCTCCCGGTCCATCTACTGCAGATGGAAAAATTAATCAAAATGTGTGATTAGGAGCTTGAAGAGAGAACTTGTGCGAGCTCAGGAGGAGATAAAACGTATTCAGAGTGTACCATTGGTCATCGGTCAATTTATGGAAGCTATTGATCAAAAGTATATCCTCTTTTTTCCAAACACACTTCATATTCCTAACATCACTTTGCTAGCACCGGTATCGTACAATCGTCAACAGGGTCAAACTATGTTGTCCGAATTCTATCCACCCTCGACCGCGAGCTCCTCAAGCCATCATCATCCGTTGCCCTCCACCGACACTCAAATTCCTTAGTCGATATCTTGCCACCTGAGGCTGATTCATCTATCGCCATGTTGGGATCAGACGAGAAGCCGGACGTGACTTACGCAGATGTTGGAGGGCTCGATATGCAGAAGCAAGAAATCCGAGAGGCAGTCGAACTTCCTTTAACGCATTTCGACCTCTACAAGCAGATTGGTATCGATCCACCCCGCGGCGTCTTGCTCTACGGACCACCTGGAACCGGCAAGACTATGCTTGTAAAGGCTGTGGCGAACTCAACAACTGCCAACTTTATCCGTGTTGTCGGTTCGGAGTTCGTACAAAAATACTTGGGAGAAGGTCCACGTATGGTCCGTGATGTGTTCCGCATGGCCCGTGAGAACTCTCCAGCTATCATCTTCATTGATGAGATTGACGCCATTGCAACAAAGCGTTTCGATGCGCAAACTGGTGCCGACAGAGAAGTCCAACGTATTCTTCTTGAACTTCTGAACCAAATGGACGGTTTCGACCAAACATCAAATGTCAAGGTCATTATGGCTACCAATCGTGCCGACACACTGGACCCTGCGTTACTGCGTCCTGGTCGATTGGACAGAAAGATTGAATTCCCCAACCTTCGAGATCGCCGAGAGAGACGTTTGATCTTCACTACGATTGCAGGAAGAATGTCGTTGTCACCCGAGGTCGATCTTGACAGCTTGATCATTAGGAATGACCCCTTGTCTGGTGCTATTATTGCCGCTATTATGCAAGAAGCTGGCCTTAGAGCAGTGAGGAAGAATAGGTATAACATCATTCAATCTGATCTTGAAGATGCATACTCAAGTCAGGTGAAGGGTGCACAAGAGGTACGTCGCCCAAGCATGAGATGCCCTTCCGTGGGCAATATCCGTAGACAAACAATACTAACTAATCCCAGGCCGACAAATTCGACTTCTACAAGTAGACTAGTTGTAGTTTACGGTTGGAAGAATGCTGAAGAGGTAGTGCGGGTTGGAGAGCTTATACGGGAGGTGAAAGATGAGACGAAATTCCTAGAGCATGGCTTTCTTGACATGTCTCAGACGGCTTATTCTAGGCTTTTCCATTGTACCAATATGGCAATCATCATGATCTGTATTCATAGCTTCTGCACTAATCACGCGGAATACTATACCAATTTCATGAATTTATACCCATGTTTCAATCTACTTGTCTGGTTTTGCTCCATTGACTAACTCCGCATTGTTTCATCAATAAGTCAACGTTTGGTAAAAACTGGTGGGTAGCGGCTGGTGGTCTGCTTCGCGGGTACACTTTCAATTTATTTCTCAAAAGCATGTATTAGATGGTACGGCAAACTGCACTGCACCTCTCAATCCCTATGCCTACTAGCGTCAAAGCAATGGGAAGACTCCATGCAAAGTAGTGTGTACATAGTACTACCTCTAGCTAGCTCAGCACGTCTCTATACCCTTCGGGAGGTGATAGGACGGCACGTGAACCTGCCGCCCGCAAGACGAAAATGACCTCTCTCTATCGCTGTGGGTTGACTAGGTTGAACTAAGCACCATCATCATTAAGAAGGTGGTTATATACTTGTTCGATTAAGCTACGATTCCGAAGTGGCCGTTAAAGAGATCTGTTCTCCTGTACCACATGGAACTAACTAATTCTCTATGCCGTATAATTGAATGATTCCTGTAGTCACTCCCGTAGTGCATTGAATCTCATCCCGATACTCACCCCATGCAAACCAAACAGCAAGACCCAAACTGTGGCAAGACCTACCTGCTGCCGCGGTGCACTTAATGTAAGGGCATATGCGAAAGGTAGGTTGGTCTTGACTGATTCTTTTATTATGGGCATAGGGCCCTTATTATAGACCAGCTCTCGGCAGTCATCCGATGTTCAGCTAATTACATTCGGTGATTATGCCAACACAAACAAATCCACAAACTACACACTTAACCACTCGACACATTCTCTGCATCCACCTCCTCTTCCTCCTCAGACGAATCAAATCCGGTCATAGGATGCACACACGCAGGCCACTCTATGTACCATAGCATACCGTTGTCAGGCTCTTCCAGTTTCGAGAAGTGCACAGGCAGTTTTTCGATCGTAAAATGTGATTTGGCGTGTTCTTCTATTTGCGTATAAACACCGAGTTCCTTTCTTGGCCACGGCACCGCGACCTCGAAGCGCTCTGGCGGTACGTTGCGAACACGCTTCAGTGGTTCTAACCTCTTGAGTGTGTCCTGCTCCCATACAGAATCATATAATGTCACGCGGATGCAGAGGAGGCGTGGGAGTGAGGCGATGCGGTCCCATGTGTAGTTCCAGTGGTATTCGATGTCTCTGCTGAGGTGGATGTTGTGGGTGATGTGGAGGGAGCGAACGTGGTGGAGATGGGTGGTGGGTGTTTTGGAGAGGAATTCGAAGGCGTCGCGGGGTTCGTTCAATGTGAAGGTGGGGGCGGAGTAGATGGTGGGGATAACTTCCGCGGTGCTGGGGAGTGGTTGGGGGGACAGGTCAGATGGAGTGTTTTTTGCAGCCGTGGGTGAGGACTGCAATGATGCAATGAAAGGGAAAGGAAGATGAAAGATCGAAGACGGGGTGATGTACGTACATGCGTTTACATATCAGCAGCAGAGATATAAAGATCTTCTTCGGAACAGGAGGCTCATTGGGATCTTCCGTATTCGGAGCATGGATTGGGCAATACCCAGGGCCGCAAGGATGGCCTTCTGGCTCGGTAGTGCATGGTCTATATATCCATCGGGCATACCGACCTGAAGGTACTTCGATGACGATATGTTTGGTTTTGTCGCAATCGTGGATCACCTCCTCGTATATTTGAGTGCGGATTTCCTGCGGGAGTTTGGAGAAGAAATGGCTCTGTAGCTGGTGAGGATCAGTTGTTGCGGGTTCGTGTGGATACGTTCTTGTGAGTTCGTGCAGATCCGTAGTTGTGGATGTGGATGCCTAGGCTGCGCACAAATAATCCGCTCCGTCCGGATATCCTGATCCGCTCCGCTCCGCGGAGGGGCGCCCCTTAGTTTTTCGCTCCGTTGGAGCTCCGTTTGAGAGAGAATCCGCTCCGGCCTAAAACGGATTATCCGCGGATTATCCGGCCACTATCCGGAAATCCGTGGGTTCCAGGATATCCTGATAATCCGTAGATC